>JAQIUQ010003539.1:345000-562500 GCA_030378365.1 Hybognathus amarus
ATTGTCCTCGTGTATCAGTCTTTACACTTAATATTACATGATTTCAGGGCATACACACAGTCTACACTGCTCTAAGCTAACTTGACTCCATTAAGTTATATAGTTACATATTATTTTGCAGAAGAGTGACAATAATCCTTGACTTTATACTGGATTATTGTTGCTCTTTATTTATTTTATTTGTTCAATTAGTAGCATTATGAGTTGTACAAAATATGTAAATCATTTGGACAACATCTTACATCTTAGGCCATCATAGAGGCACTTGTACACTCCTCTGCTGTTTTCACTTCTGCATTAGCAGTCGTCATTTCCTTAGATGTGTCTACAAATCTACCAACTTCTTGTGATTTTACACTTCTCAGCTTTTGGAAATTTCCCCTTTATAATGCAGCTAAGCACAGACTACTCTATGGATAGCATTGGATAGCAAATGTGAAAATACTGACCTCATAGTGTTTGTGTTAGACTCATTTTCTCCTGAGAAGCTCTTTTCTTTTTTGATGATGTGAAGACATTTTTCTATAAGTTCTGGTTTTATTAGATCTGCATTTTGTTCTGACTTGGCAAAACTATCCTCCTCCTCTCAGTTCCTTAAAGGGAACTGGGAGTCTCTTGGTGAACTTTAGATGTATAACTGTAGTTTCTCATTTTACTTACAGATGTTTGAGGCGGTTCGTTTCAAATGCCATTCATGAAGATGCTAAATTGTTAGCCCTGATGTACAACTCTGAGTGTTCACCAAGGAGACGATGGAGATTTTTAGGTAATTAGTGGACTTTTAATATTCTTGTTTGTCTGAAAGTGATTTGTGTAGTGATAATGTTCATTTGATTTCAACATCTCATATAAGTTATGAGTAACAGTATGAATGGCAAACTATTTGAAAAAGACCTGAGAGCTGAAACATTTGAGTTAAATAAAGTGACCAAAGATTTAAAATGTGGATAAGATTTAAAGATTTGTAGTCAAAACATTATTACTGTTGCAATTGTTGTGAAATGTTAAATGTGTAAAAGAGACGTATTGTACTGAGAATATTAAGGGTGGAAAAAGAAGAACAAAAAAACATTTTTGTGTTTTATAAATTCATTATCAATGCAACTACTATATGTTAATAATACTGTTAAAGCAAAATGAAGGATGAATAACAATTTAAAGAACTAGTGTACACTACCGGTCAACATTTTTTTTAAACAAAACAACAGTAATATTGTGAAATATTATAACAATTTCAAATGATTGTTTTCTAATTTAATATATATTAAAATGTCATTTATTCTTTTTCATTATCTGAAAAAGCTGAATTTTTAGCATCATTACTCCAGTCTTCAGTGTCACATGATCCTTCAGAAATCACTCTAATATGATGATTTTATGCTCAAAAAACATTCATTATTACTTTCAATGTTGGAAACAGTTTTTTTCCAAAAATTATTTGATGAATAGAAAGTTCAAAGAACAGCATTTATTCAATATAGAATATTTTCTAACATTATAAATGTCTTTACTGTAACTTTTGATCAATGTAACTCATCCTTGATGAATAAAAGTATTGATTTCCTATTTATTTCACCCAAAAATAAAATACAAATTCTTACTGACCCTGAACTTTTTAAAGGGTAGTGTTTAATGTAACAAAAGCTTTCCATTTCAGATAAAAGCTGTAAAAAAAAAAATTCTATTCATCAAAGAATCCTGAAATAAAAATGTAAAAAACAGTTTTCAACATTTGATAATAATCATACATGTTTCTTGAGCAGCAAATCATCCTATTAGAATGATTTCTGAAGGATCATGTGACACTGAAGACTGGAGTAATGATGATGAAAATTCAGCTTTGATCACAGGAATAAATTACACTTTTTACTATATATATTCACAAAGAAAACAGACGTTTTAATTGTACATAATATTTCACAATATTAATGTTTTATTTGTATTTTTTAATCATATAAATGCAGCCTTGGGGAGCAGAAGAGACTTCTTTTAAAAACATTAAAAATCTTACCGATTTAAAACTTTTGACCGATAGTGTCTTAAAATAAAAATTACTTACCCAAACCTATAATTATAGGCTATTATTTTAATTATATCTATCTTTAATGAACCCATTTTAAAGAATATTTATATACAGCTCCAATACCAGTTCACAATGACCACACAATCCAACAATTACAAAAGTGCCATTAAAATAGCTCGTATGAATTCTGCAATACATGCCAATTCTAAAGTCAAATTTAATTTTATTTTATTGTACCTAAATTCCATTTTGTTCCTCACAATAACCTATTATACATCACATACTTCATAACAGGTAGACTACTTATATTGTATACTTTTAGGTCATTTTTGGAGGCTTGTTATATCTGTGTGAAACTTCAAAAATCGATTTTTGAAACAACAACATCATATGGGTCGTAACTAGAGTAAATGACGGAATGTAGAACTATCCCTATTACAACTTTTCTGTTGTTGTTTGGAAGTCATTTGAAATGAGGAAAAGCTACGAAATCAAGAGGCGAATGGAGAGAAATAGAGAAGTACATACAGTAATACTCACAATCACGTGCACATACATTCACCTGATTAAAGAGCCAATTAGGAGGGAGGGAGAATGGGGGAAATGGCAGAAGCCCTTCTGTTTCTGCTTCACTGAATTATTGAGTGTAATCATCCAGGCCTTTAATGGCTGGTCCGAGTGGAATTAATTTGGGTGGTGTGGGATAAATAATGCATTATGGGTAAGGGTGGATCTGAGCGTGTGCAAGAGGTCTCTCTCCTCTAGCTGCCTCTGCATGAATTAGGGTGGGAGGGGCCGGGAAGCGTGCCGCTCAGTGCAGTGGGACATGAGAGAGAGGAAGGGAGGAGGGAGGAAGACAGATGCTGTCCAGGAGCAGGCGGAAGAGGTGCAACAGGGCGAGGCTCAGGAGGAGAGAGTAGAGTGCGGATTCCCAACATGTGGATGGAGGACAGTGTTTCTCCGCTATGAACAACATGTTAAGCCCCAAGATTAGACAGTCCAGGAGAGGTAAGAATGATATGATTTGCCTTTGATTCTTCAGCATCACTGTCATGCGTTCCCATTCGTAAGTAACACTGGCTCACTACGGCTCGTGGTCCGACTGATCTCACAGTGATGTGCTGTTGAGGATAGTATTTCTCTCAGGCTCCGTGGCAGTGATCCAACACACTGGGTGGTTGCTTGGTAACATCTTTCAGCTTGATTAGTGGTTAATGAACGTAAGTGGTCTCTGGCTTTGTGTCACACTCCTTAACCAGGAAGTCATGATTCGGATCTCTGACACACACTGATGCTGATGTTTTATAGTGTGATTTTGTTTGACTTTTCGTGACGTGATTGTGCAGAAAACTCAAGGAGTGTGATCATTATATTTCCATGTCATTTTCTATACATGAACTCATGTTCTATTCTTGGTGTATGATGAATTGTAGTCTGAACACTCTCAGGGACTTATAGGTGCAATAAATCATAACAGCTGAATGTCAAACTGTTTCACCTGCGTCGAGAGAAACGCTTGCTGACAATAGCCTGCTGTACTTTTAGGACATACAGTATACTTAAATTAAATGTCATATGAAATATAAACAGTAGCTTGTAGGTGTATTGATCGGATTGCACTTCACTAAAGTTCATTATAACATTGTTAGTTCATCATACCTAATGCATTAACCAGTGAACATTTTAGGTTACATTTTATTTCCACATCTATTAATGCATTTTTTAATTGCCTGTTTTTCCTGATTACTTCTCCTCCTGTAAATGGAGAATAGTCTTGTCTGCTTCAGCAGAATGTGCAGGAGGCTATTTGTAGATTGATTTCTGCCCTGCTGTGCAACATAAGAGCAAACAGGAGTATTTGAAGCGCACTGTCTGTCTGCTGGGCTCTGCATTTGTCATCTTGCCTATGGATTGTGTCACTTTTGATGAGGGTCTTGGGTTTGCCGTGTTTCAGCAGCCACAGCATATATTCCCAGCGCACTGGAATATATGCCGACTGGTGTGTCATTCTGCATGTCAGAAATATGAAGTGGATTTACATATTACATTTTAATATATATATATACACTCTCAGAAAAAAAGGTACAAAAGCTGTCACTGGCGCTGTACCTTTTTCAAAAGGTAAACTTTTGTCCAATTTAGGTACAAATATGTACATTTTAGGTGCTAATATGTACATTTTAAGTGTTGATATGTACATTTTCAGGTACTAATGTGTACATATTAGGTATTAATATGTACATTTCAGGTGCTAATTTGTACATTTTCAGGTACCAAGGTACCAATATGCAGCCTTTGGGTACAAAAGTGTACCTTTTAAAAAAGGGACAGCCCCAGTGACAGCTTTATATATTTAAGAATTATTTGCAATTAAATTGTATATATATATATATATATATATACATAATCTATATTATATAAATATTTTATGTATGAATAACACATTTTCTTAAATGCATACATGCATGTGTGTGTATTTATATATACAAAATAATTATATGCAGCACACACAAATATATTATGTAAACACAGACTTTTATTTTGGATGCGAATTCAATCACAATTAATTTTTGCACAGCCCTAATTTATATATATTTATATATGTGTGTGTGTGTGTATGTATGCGTGTGTGTGTGTGCATATATATGTGTGTGTGTGTGTGTGTGTGCGTGCGCGCACACATATATATGCAGGGGTATACTCAACTCCAGTCCTCGCGACCCACTACTCTGCATATGTGCATGTCTCCCTTATTAACACACCATGGATTCAGATCCTCAGCTCGTTCAGGATAGACATAGGCTGCGTTTACATGCAGCCAATAACCCGGTTCAAACCGGGATATTGGCAATAGCCCGGTCGCAGACGGCCATGTAAACACGCAAAAATCCCGATATTGCTCATATCCCGGATTTTGAAACCGGATATTATTACTGAGTACCTTTTCTAACCCCGATTTTTTGGTTAATGTAAACGCGCATCGGCATGTGCCCATTAGTGATTTGTGTTCTGCGCATGTTCTCTTCGCAAGGGATCTTGGTCTTTTGAGTAGAGAACTTCTCGGCGCATACAAAAATCCGCGTGCCAGTATGCCGGAAGTGAATATGGCGAGACAGCCGCACAGCATACTTTTGGAGCGAGCACTCAGTCACAGTTCTACCAGCATCACAACGCAAATCTGCGTTCGGAACTATTCATTATCCGCGTGCTGCTGTTGTTGTTGTCTTTGGATACAGGAAGAAGGAGTCAGAAGATGACGCGAATCCGTATTAAAGACGTGTGTTGTCGTCAAGACGCTAACCGCGCGTCGCCGTTTACGTCGGGATATTGCAGTTCCATGTATACAGGAGAAAACTCTCTGCTCACGCATGTAGACGGGTTATCCCTAATGTTTCAGAAACCCGAAAAGTGACCATAACCCGAAAATTGGCTGCATGTAAACGTAGTCAGTAGTCTCTGCCTAATGAGCTGAGGATCTGAATCAGGTGGGTTAAATGAGGGAGACATGCACAATGTGCAGAGCAGTGGGTCGCGAGGACTGGAGTTGAGAATCCCTGCAATATAGTACAGTTTGAACTCATTAAGACATATTGCAAATGTAAATTCAGTGCATCATCTTTTTAGGAACTTGTATTAGGCTTTTTTTTCCTTTAATCCTGCTATAATCCTCATAGACTTTAATTATCATGAGAGCTGAATAAATCTATAGTGGAACTAAGGTATAATCCAAACCATAAGGGCTACACAAGTATTCATTATTATTCTGTTCCTCATGTCATACTCAAGGTGTCCTCATAAAACATGTCTTGTACCAAACTCTTTATTACAAGGCTATTTTAAGCAGCCTGATCATTTCAGGCGTAGATTAATTGTTGATATTAATTCTTAATCATTCTCAAAGTCTTCATATTTCAGTACCAGAGCCCTGAAAGGTTATTTAGAGAACAGACACACAAAGAAAGGCTCTTTTGTCATTCCAAAAAAAAAAAAAGTCTAAATTAAATATGCATGGGCCTGGTCAGACATCCAGTATTTTTAGACTTTAAACATGTTACAGGAGCAGAAAATCTAACAAATTGGAGGAAAGCTCTGATGCTGACCCCTCTTCCCGGTCGGCAACCTGCATGTTATTGAGAGTTGGCCACTAGGTTTATGGGTAATAATGGAGGAACATCATTCTGTGTCCCTGGAGAATGTTGTTTGAAAGGTTGGAATCATTTAGGGGGCTTTCTTCCCACCTCTCTTCTTTCCATTTGTGCTCCCCACTCTTTCTCTCTCACATGAGGCTATGTGGTGTACATTTACACTGATGAGGCTTCCATTACTTACAGTGATTGAATCAGAGTGGCAGCGTCTTGCAGCCCTTCATTCAGATGGGGAGGCAGAGATAGCATAATGAAAGAAAGAAAGAAGAAAAAGAAAGGAAGGAAGAAGAAAGAAAGAGAAAGAAAGAAAGAAAGAAAGAAAGAAAAAAGAAAGAAAGAAGAAAGAAAGAAAGAAAGAAAGAAAGAAAGAAAAGAAAGAAGAAGAAAGAAGAAGAAAGAAAGAAAGAAGAAAGAAGAAAGAAAGAAGGAGAAAGAAAGAAGAAAGAGAAAGAAGAAAGAAAAGGAAAATAACATGATTATTTACATGATGGCAAGAAAATAGTATTTAAGAGGAGGGGGTAAAAAGCATTGTTCTTTATGTGATGCTGTTAACGTTTTATCCATAATTTTAATCAATTTGTATATATTGTTATATAGTTGTTATAATATATTGTTATATATCCGACAAACCGGAGCGAGCTACCAGCAATAAACATTCCGTTGACAAAATGTTGTGCCTGTCCTGGCTGTGGAAGAAGACAGTTGCTGCATAAGCTTCCTCTGGATTCCAATATTAGGAATGCCTGGTTAAAATTTGTTTTTAATGAAGCTCATTATAATATGCAAAACTGTTATCCATTCACAGCAGTGGACGTTTACTTCCTAGTCTTCAATGCGATACGCCCATAAAATCCAAGCATTTTTCAAGTAGCCTGAAAACTAGGGAAGAAAATAGCCCATAACTTATTCATTTTTATGTTTTTGAATGTAAAAACCAAGCGAACATCATAAGTGTACCTCAGACAACAAAACAAAAACATTTAAAAAAGCCAGTTCATGACCCCTTTAAATACATATTATCCAATAAATTACAAAATACTCTGAGCACATGAAAATGCACTGCATAATAGGAATGAGCCAACCACATTGGGCCACTGATAAAGGCTAGAAAAAAAATCAATCATGACTTAGCAAATAAGAGCAGTGGGACAAGACAGAAAGAGGGAGCTCGAGAGTGATTCTGAACACGACTGTACAAAGGAAGCTTGGGAGTGCCTTCATGTTTACTGCCATCCTGCTGTTCTCAGCACACCGGAAAGAAAGGATTGATTTTTCCCTTCCGGCCTACGAGCTGCTTGTGTCACTGGGCATGCCTCTCAAAAAAAAAAAAAAAAAAAAACAACACCCACCCTATCTGATCCGCTTTGCTGTGGTTTGTGGTTGTCTCTGGTCAACACAAGTGGAATTTCAATTCATGAATAAGCCCAAAATTGTTTTGCTTTTGTATCACTGATGAATCTGTCATAAGGCATACATGATACATCTTGTTTTCAGCTGTGGTGGCAAATTGCTGACATTGCCGAACACATCTAAGCATTTTTATGAGCATTCTGTGCATATGCTTGTCTAAACTAGTGGAGGCAAATTCACTTGGCTTGGATTGAGCAGAATGGGAATGTATTTGTGACATATAATCTTATGTATGTATGTGTGTTTGCATTTCCAGCTAGGTCTAAGAGCATGGTCATGGGGGAGCTCTCCAGGCCGTCGTCCCCCGGCCTCCAAGAGAGGGCGCTGAAAGCAGGCTGGCTTAAGAAACAGCGCAGCATCATGAAGAACTGGCAGCTGCGCTGGTTTGTGCTCCGGACTGATCAGCTCTACTTCTACAAGGATGAGGAGGAAACCAAACCACAGGTACAGTGGGAGGAGGACAGTCCAACCTGAGAACTGAGAATAAATGTTTTGTCAGAATATCATTTATCTGAAATATAAGGTTGTCTTGTTTCCCCCAGCCACATTAATCATAATAAAATCTGACCCTGTTGTGTCTAAACAGTGTGATAGTTAATGTTCCAAAAATAGATTTAAATAAAAGAGACCTTGACCTCTTATTTCATATCTGATCAATAACCCTACAGTACGTCTAAAAAATCAATATGTTATTCCTCTTACTGATTTAAGCATTGATTCTGAGATAAATAATGACTTTTCTACTTTCAAGTTCAACCCCTCGACCCACAATACACAGCATCTACAGGATATTGGACTTGTATCAGTTACACAAATGTATGCATATAAATATATGAGGAGTTCAGATGCAAAAGCCTCTCAAATGCCATTTGAAATTTTCTTCTAAAATGACCATTTTTATCAAGCTTGTATATTTAAGTTCAGTAATTTCACTTAAATGACAATTAATAGGTAATCTTCATTGCCATTTAAGTGAAATTACTGAACTTAAATATACAAACTTGATAAAAATGATCATTTTAGAAGAAAATTTCAAATGGCACTTAGAGGCTTTTGCATCTGAACTCTATCATATATATATATATATATATATATATATATATATATATATATATATATATATACTATTGTTCAAAAGTTGTTTTTAGGCCTGATGTTTATAGGCCTACTTATATTCATCAAGGATGCATAATACTAATCAAAGGTGATAGTAAAGGCATTTAAAAAATCTATTTAAAAAAACTGTTCTTTAGAAATTTCTGTTCATCAAAAGTCAGATTTCACAAAAATATTAATATTAATGTTTCATTAATAAATGTTTCTTCAGCACCTAATCAACATTAGAATGATTTCTGAAGGATCATATAACACTGAAGACAATGTAACACTAAAGTAATGATGCTGGAAATTCAGCTCTGCCATCACAGGAATAAATTACATTTTAAAATATATTAGAATGGCAAACATTTATTTTAAATTGTAATAATATTTCACAATATTACCGTATATTTGATCCAATAAATTCAGGACTTGATTCGAAACATCTTTCAAAAACATACAAAACTTTTGAATCTTGTAATGTATACATTATATATATATATATATATATATATATATATATTCTTTTTTTTATTTTTTTTATTATTTTTTTAAATAATCAAGACACTATGCAAGAATCTGCACAAAATGTAAACATAATTTTGTAACTGAAAAGGATTTTTTTGAACAACAGCTAAATAAATTTGTTTGCCATTTTTAACTCCCCTAAAATTCCACTTTTTCCTTGTTTAAAATAATGAGAGTTCATGCGAAATAGTTAATATATTGTATCTTTTATGTGTGAGTTGTACGCATGTCATTTGATTTAGTATTATTCTGAAAAATAATCACCAAAAACTAAGCAAAAAAGAAAAATATGAAACTTAATATCACACATACACTAGGGATTCATTCTCCCTGTCAGCAAGGCTTTTGGAAACAAAGCTCCGTCCGCCACAGTCTCCATTACAGTACGATGACATCAGCATGCTGTTAGCCTGACAAACTCATTTGAAAGCAGCATGCCCTCCTGCTTGGCTGTAGTGTAAGTCAAAAGCATTTAGCGGAGACAGAGCAGCTGACCCATGACCCCTAATGCAGCATGACTTTACTCTGGCTCGTCCATCCTTCGATTCATATTATTCTCCTCTGGAGGCCATAAACTCCCTGTAATGCTCCTGTTCTCTTTCCCCACCCCCCTCCCCCGACCCCACCCCGTCTCCATCACAGCTAAATTCAATCTCGGCTGCAGAAATGTGCCCAGCTTGCATTTGAGCGTGTAACCCTATAAGCATTTACCCTTATCAATGCATACCCTCTGAAATTTCATTTAACTGTATCTGAATGGCAGAGAGGAATTTTCAGAGTCGATGCGAGCTTGCATTTCTGTTAATGCAGTGAAGGATGGAGGATGAGTTAAAGGAGGCTGGTGCATAATTTATGATTTGACTGTCGTTGTGTCTAATTTTGCATGACTCAGCATTACTGATTACGGTGTAAAATTGGGCCACGCACACAACAGAGAACTCACGCAATGCCTAATCTGCCCTGAAGTTTAACCACCCCCATAGGTTCTTATTAGCACCACAAATCAATAATCAAATTACAATAGACTAATGGAACACTGATCTCCAGTTATCACGGCAGAGAAATTGTTCATTATGCTAATGCTTTAACAGATAAAACAGCTTAAAATGTTCTAAAACTGAGTGGCTTGGACACACACTGCTAAAGACGTGCCTTTCAGCCCTCTTTTCACTGTAAAGTCATCTTTTCTGTCTTTTCCCCTCCAGGGATGTATCCCGTTGCAGGGTAGTCAAGTCAACGAGCTGACAGCCAATCCTGACGAACCTGGGCGGCATCTTTTTGAAATAGTTCCAGGTAAGAGATAATTAAATATTCCTGAATCTTCTGTGGTCTGATTTAAAAACCATTTAAATGGTTTGTGCCATCAGGGCATAATCTGTGCATGTTATAATTTATACTCGCTTGTAGTACATATATACTCTTGGTACTTGTCACTCAAGGAGGAATATAATGGTAATGCAAGAAAACAAACAAGGCACTGTGCAAACAGGCTTGCATATTGTTACTGATGAAATACAGCTTCCTCATTACTAGAGGTAATCACTAGAGGGCATGAGGTGTCCTCTGAGGATTCATGAAGGACATTTGTGAAGACTAAAATCCATTCATTTGCAAAAATGCTGACCACCTACTGTGAGGTGTAAAAGTCTGAGACCGCATTGAAAATCAGTTTTGTTTTCTTTACACCTTAAAATAAAAAATAAAAAATGAACAAAAGTATGATGTTGAAAAGGAAAAAAGAAAAAAATGCATGCAAAATAAAAATGTTGACTGCATGCAAAATTAAAATATATATTTTTATTATAGAATAAAAATATTTATAAAAATATAAATATAATAAGTATAAGTATAATTATAGATTTGAAATTTTAAAAAAATTAAACCTTTTAGATAACACTTTACGATAAGGTTCCATTTGTTAATATTAGTAGTTAGCCTATACTACATCCCTCCATTGACAGTCTATGCAACTATCTCTTTAAGAACTTTTTGAAGTTTCAAAGTGGTAGTTGCATAGACTGTTAATGGAGGGATATATATATATATTAGATTTTATTAAAAATATCTTCATTTATGCTCTGAAGATGAACGAAGACTTACGTGTTTGGAGAGGGTCAGTAATTAAAAATGGTTAAGTCTTACTTTTTTGTTCGCCTCACATTATCCACCAGTTATTCACTTTTGGAATGTCACATATGAGCGATAATATATGATAAGCCTGAATTCCTAATTCAAAGCAAACAATCTGTTGTCACATGGGTCACGACTTCGCGCTACAGATGCAGCAGGATGTTCCCGTGGGACAGACTCTGCTGAAGTGTCTATTGTTTATGTGTACTCTGGGAACCTCCGCATATCAAATCATTCTGCACACCCTGACCCAGCATCTCATAAGCAAAGGACGTGGCCTTAGTAAACCTTGAATTCGGTATGGAGTGTCATAGGCTAAATTGAGCTGTTGCAGGCAGTCCCCTGATATAGGAGACATTCCTTGATTTAAATCCTTTCCTTGACAAAGAAATTTGCATGTGTGGTCCACATTTGCATGTGTGGTCCACTTTGAAATTAATTTTTGATATGTTTTAGCTTCAAGGCCTCAAGGGCATCCAAGATGTAGGTGTCTTTGTTTCCGCAGTATTTTCAATTTTGATATTTTTCGGTTAGAACCGTTGTCATCTATCAGTCATATAATGGAGGTATATGGGGTCCACCTCAAAGAGCATGCACAGAGAAGTCCAAATTAAACATGATTTAATGACTCGTAAATGTAAGTACATATTTATGGCCTAAGACACGAAACAAGCGGTTTGTGTAGAAAACGAACAGTATTTACTGTATATCGTTTTCACCTCTTGTAATCACAGTCACGTCCAAGTGATCTGAGGGCAAGGGCGCTTTGTGGTTGTGGTTACAAGAGTTAAAAACGATGTAAAAACTGTTAGTTTTCTCACACAAACCGCTCGTTTCGTGTCTTAGGCCATCAATGTGTACTTACATTTACGAGTCATTAAATCATGTTTAATTTGGACTTGTCTGTGCATGCTCTTTGAGGTGGACCCATATCCTCCATTATATGACTGACAGAAAAGAACGGTTTGACCTAAAATATCAAAATTAAAAATACCGTGGAAACAAAGATGCCTACATCTTTCTTGAGGTAAGCTAAAACATATCAAAAATTAATTTCAAAGTGAACTATCCCTTTAACTGCATTCACAGACACATGCATGACACACAGCTGCTTGTTGTCGAAACCCAGGCGAGCGATCATCTCCACGTATCTGTGGCCCTAACAATCAGTTGCCTTATTCATACCCTTCCACCAATGTGTCCCTGTGAGCAAGACACTTAACCCAGTTGCTCCAGTGGCGTGCGACCTCTGACATATATAGCAATTGTAAGTCGCTTTGGATTAAAGCGTCAGCTAAATAAATAAATGCAAATGTAAAGTTAGGTTTTGATGCTAATTTTGAATTGTTTTTGCATAAATCCGAAAATCTGTTTGCATTGTTATATACATCTGCTATAGGATCAAGTTTTTATAGCTTTGGTGATGTTAATGTTGTTGACTTTTTGCCTCTTATTTGGATATTTTATTTAGGTGCCTAGCAATAAGCGACTACTCTCTCGTCTTTGTCGTAAAATGACTGATGAGAAAATTCTTTCATTTGCAAGAAGTAAATATCACTAGCTGTTGCTACAGCAATCAAACCTGAACGTAAAAGTTCAACCTACTGTACACCAACACGTGACTTGGCATTCAGGACCAAGGTGTCTGGTGTTCTTTTCTGAGAAAGTGCTTGGTCATGATTAACTTTAATACTTTAATGTGATGCTGAAGCAAAATATAAGTATGAACAAGTATATGATGGAATCAAAGCAGGTAAAAATTCATTAAACTGACAGGAATTCAAAAGTGACATTGAAGACATTTATAAAGTTACAAAAGGTAGTAATGATGCTAAAAATTCAGCTTTGCCATCACAGGAATAAATTGCATTTTAAAATATAAACAGTTTTTAAAATTGTATACTATTATTTCACTATATTACTTTTTACTGTTTTAATAAGGTTTTCACAATCGTTTTTTTAAAGCGAAACATAAACAGTCATGCTTAATCACACTTTCTGTGTAAAAATAAATCTGATTAGTCATTGATTATTTGCCATGAAGAGTGAAAAACCCTGTGTCTTGGTGGTCTTGCATTTCAGATCATTGAAATTGAGATTAAAAGTGAATAAAGGCTAAATCCCCTGAGAGTTTTGCACACTTCTTAGGAGTCAGAGAAAGAATAGCTCTTAAAAAGGCCAAACAAAAGGCAAGTCTTAGCATCTTCTGCTGAGAATGAAGCATGCATTAGTGGTTGAGATTCAACACTGGCCTTTTTTTTACATTCTGCAGTTCATTTCATACACCTTGACTATTATTGTCACCCCTGATAATCCTTTTGCAAGGTGGACACTGAGCTTCTCCATATAATGGTGTTTTGTTATATACAGCAAACTAAACCCGCTTTCCATAAGTCCTGGTCTTTTTAAATCAGTCACTCAAACAATGGCTCTATTTACGCCTGCTCTCAACACAAAAGCACGACTGCAGACTGGAGTCAGGAAGGTCTGATCTGAGCATGTCCTTACAGCTGACAGAAGCATCATGCTCTGTCTGTGAAGATTGCAGTTTGGTACATTAAAAGCTCAGATCTAAAGCCTTCTGGCAATGTGCAATAAAAGCATCTGTGTAACACACAAAAGCCCTTGTGGTCTCTGAAATGTCTTCAAAGAGGGGAAGTTTTAATTAATAAGCCGTTAGATTTAATAGGGGAAAAGATCCAGGGCAACATGCAGAGATTTGTGCGTCAGGCTTGCAGAAATGTTCAACCGCCCCTATGTGAAGTCATATCAACCCCCAACACCACACACACACACAGATTGATTAGCCAGGTCTGTTTGTGTTTGGGGGGGATGTTTGGCAAAGATGAGTACTGTGGTGGCTCTGCTTATAAGGGTGAGCGAGGGCGAGTCTGACAGACCAGGGGGCGGGGAAGAAAAAGGTTGGGAAAAAAAAGAGAGAACACAACTTCTTTTTTTGAATGAATGAATGGAAGCAGACGGAAGACTTGTTTTTCGGGTTTCTGGTGGTGATGGTACTGTGGGGTTCTTTGCACACTCTCTTTCACTCCTTTTTCTTTTACTCTATCTTACTGTGTCCCATGCACAGTTTTCTTTCTCCTCCTCTCAGCTGCAATCACACACACCCAGCACACACCTATGTTGCGTATTTACCTTCCAGGAAGGCCAGGGATGTAACTAACATGGCACAGCTGTAGCGCTGCCCTCTTTGGCACCCGTGTGCCAACATGGGACTCAGTTGCCGCAAGCTGCAGGAGCACCGATCTGTTCACGCACTAAGGGTAAGGACACACTTTCCTGATAAAGAAGGCACCTTATCATATTCATTTGTGAGA
Source organism: Hybognathus amarus (assembly GCA_030378365.1). NCBI lineage: Eukaryota > Metazoa > Chordata > Actinopteri > Cypriniformes > Leuciscidae > Hybognathus > Hybognathus amarus. Next base: position 359,670 of record JAQIUQ010003539.1, read on the forward strand.
TTTACAGCGGTGGATGAACAGTACAGCGTTTATTGCAGGAAGAGGAATTTATAGGCGACGAGTTTTGTTCTTTAACCTGTAAATCATCATGTATGTTGGATCCAGCTGCGGCTTGTAAGGACTGTAACATCTGGAGTGTCAAATGCATGAAAAAGATCCAGGAAGCTGTGGCTTTGTGAGTTGTGTATTTTGGGAACAGGCAGTGAGGAATGGAGCTGCTGCTGGTGAGGTAGTCTTGCATGAATGTGAGGGCCTGTAATTTTGCCTGAGCTATGTTGAAAGGTGTCCGCCTGCTCTCTGAGCTGAAACTGACACTTTAACCTCTTTCCTTGCTCATTTTGATTCACATTATGAAGTTAGTTCATGAATGATTTTGTGATGTACCAATACGGTTTCTTTATATATATATATGAAGAGTTCAGATGCAAAAGCCTCTAGGTGCCATTTGAAATTTCCTTCTAAAATAATCATTTTTATCAAGTTTGTATATTTAAGTTCAGTAATTTCACTTAAATGGCAATGAAGATTACCTATTAATTGTCATTTAAGTGAAATTACTGAACTTAAATATACAAGCTTGATAAAAATGGTCATTTTAGAAGAGAAATTTCAAATGGCATTTAGAGGCTTTTGCATCTGAACTTCTTCATATACTATTTGCAGGTTTATACGTTTTACAGATGGGTTTCAGGAGGCACTAATAAATGCTTTGATTTTGCTTTCTTTAAACCAAAAGAGAACATATTACTTTAAAAGTAAATATTGGGGATTTCAGAAGATTTTTTTTAAAAATAGCTTTAATTATTTTCAAATGTTAAATGTAATTCCAGTGATGGCAAAGCTGAATTTCAGCATTACTCCAGTCTTTAGTGTCACATGATACATTCTAATATGCTGATTTACTGCTCAAGAAACATTTCTCATTATTATTAATGTTGAAAACACAAACAGTGGTCCAATTCTCGCAATTAAGTAGTTGCTTATTAGAATATTGGCTGTTGATTAGTACTTATAAAGCACATATTAATGCCAAATTCTGCATGACCATATTCTACATTAATACTCGATACCAAAACTTAACAACTACCTTAATAACTGTTGATAAGCAGTAATTAGGAGTTTGTTGTGCAAAAGTCATATAATACCCTAATCTAAAGTATGAAATTGAAAACAGTTTTGCTGCTTAATATTTTTGTGAAAACCCTGATAAATGTTGTTGTTTTTTTCTTTAATGAATAAATAGTTTTTGAAATAGAAATCAAATGAATGCTGAATCACATTATTAATGTCTTTACTGTCACATTTGATCAATTTAATAAATGCATCCCCGCTGAATAGCTATTAAATAAGTACACTCTAAAAATGCTGGGTTATTTTAACCCAAATTTGGGTCAAATATGGAAAAACCCAAATGTTGGGTTAAAAATGTAATTTAAAAAATTACAGTTGAAAGTGAAAGTTGAAGTTGGGTTATAATTTTAAATTACATTTTATAACCCAACATTTGGGTTTGTCCATATTTGACCCAAATTTGGGTTGAAACAGCCCAGCATTTTTAGAGTGTATTTAACTCTTATTAATTGTGTAGCTTATGCTTGCTCTGTACTTGTTTCACTCTTATCTCGCATATTATTTCCCTCTATTTACTGTCATTGTACCATTTTAATATCTCAGCCATTCAAACCATTATCAAACTATGTTATAAAATACTGCAACAGGCTCTATATTTCTCGCAGTGTTTTAGTTTAAAGACGAAGCTACTCATTTTCTCACCTAAACAGTATTGATTATTTATGTGTATGTATAAACATGTAATTGCCATTTTAATAATGACAATGCTAAATATTATTCAGTATAGATAAGTTTAAAAAAAACACAATCCTATTTTTGTCAATGAAGGGGTACATGAAAAATAGTTGAAACATTTATATATAATGCCCCTGCTTTATGTTTAAATAAACATCTGTCATGTAGACATAACCATGGATATCCCTCTTCCTAAGTTCATAATAATCCTTGCATTTCTCTACAAAGTAAAAAAACACACAGGAAGAACTAATGGCTGTCAGAATGTAAGGAAGCCATTGTAGGTCAGACTAATTTTATGACAGTGGGAGTCACGGAGAGCAGAGACTCACTAAAGAGTGGCTCCCATCTTCACTAATCAGAACCAGAAACAGCGGCCCCACAGAGAGAGCTAAACCAACAGCACTGATAAGAGTTTCCAAATGGCAGATATTTGGAGCATGTTGGTTTTGCTAGCCTACATAAAGCATTCAAACGTATTTGACATGCTGTGTGTTCAGCGATAAGCTATGTTGTTCAAATAAAGACAAATAAAATATTTCTGTGAGCACTCCGAACTTAATTGCATATCCGCCCTGAATGTTACAGTCTCTCTCTTTCTCTCTGTGCGTGTGTGTGTGTAAAGAACTTCAGGTAACTAGTAAATTAAACGTTTGTCAAGACAGACTTTAAATGTTGGCTTGAAAAATTCTTGTTGATGCAAAACTATTTGAAGGTCAATCTGATGTTTGAAGTTAAATCTTGTGTTGATGGAATTAGGAGGTTTGGAAAAAATTGTTTAAAGGAATGTAACTTTGTTAGGTCCCTGCAAATGTGTTTTGAATGGTTGCTAGGCTGGGGTGTGTTGTGTGTTTCCTAAAAGCAACGATGTTCGCAAGTTCCGTCGTTACCAACAGAGACCAATGGAACTTGTGTGACCAATGGCTAACAATGCTTTTCTAAAGAGAGAGATAGATAGATAGATGGATGGATGGGATGGATGGATGGATGGATGGATGGATGGATGGATGGATAGACAGACAAACAGGCGCACACACACATATATGTGTGTATTTTTCATTAAGTTAAGATGCAGACTTTCACCTCTCAAAGCAAGTGTGTCTGCAAAGTGCTGGATTCAAAGTAGATCTTCATCTGAAACCCTCAGGCCTGTCGTGCTGGATGTTGTCCCAGTCTACGGCTGGCCAAACCACACACTGAGCCTCGGGCTTCTCTCTGCCTGATACATCTCTTCTGATACATGACAGAGGAAGACACACTGCAGCCACCTGAAAAGCTGACTGAGCTTTTATAGCGGGATTTCAGTGTGTTTTTCAGATGATACTCCAAAGCATTTGTTACAATAATAGATAAAATAAAATAAACAATGCATTTTTTGTGCTCAAAGACAGCTAAAACGAATGAATATTATATGTAGGAAATATTTTTAAAAAGTATATTACATGACATCGAGTATGTAATACTTGATCTTGACACTAATCTAGTATATATAGTAGATTTTATGTTGCACATAAGAAAAACAAGAATTATTGTTTTATTATTATGTCCTGATATGTGTAACAGTGTCTGCTCATGGGACTTTAATGAAGAGAATTTGGCTCACTACTGTACAAAAACCCTTCAAGTGATGAAATTCCCCAAGTACATGTTTTATCTTGAACAATGCATCATGTAAAAATAGGCATGACATGGTTCTTACCACCAGTGGAATGAACATCACTTTATCTAAAACATCATTTTATAAATAGTCCATATCCATGACCTTACCAGAAAGATGCTATAGTAAAATCATTATATGTCACATTCGGAGAGAATGGATGTGAGCAGTTTAGCCCAGCTTTCGTTGTAGATAAGGGACAGCAAGGCCATCTAAATATCCTGGGAATTCAAAATTATGTTGTGAATGCAGACTGATTATTTCTGACCTTGACTTTGGCCTTGCAAAGTGAGTGAGCCTGATGCAGTTCACTAATAATTCATTCAAATTCATTAAATCCCAGCAATTTCAAAAACATTTCAATAATATGATACAGATTTAAAGCTATATAGTCTACAAGAAATTATATTAATATGATTAATATATACATTTATTTATTAACACACACAGTCAAACCAAAATGTATTCAGACATCTTTATTCGCTATAGAAAATGGCAATAAAATATGACAAAAACTTAGAGTTATCAAATCAGTTGATATTTCACTGGTTTTGGCCATCCTTCTGTTAGACTGTCTCAAAAATGAAATAGGTTGAATAGCTGTCAGCTGGTAAATTTAAGTACACAACTAATACCAATTTAGGTCAACCAATTACCAAGAAATGCTTAATTTTGTTCAGTCTGTGGTGTAAAAAGGTCACATTAGCAGTTAAAGAAAAAAGCACTTAAGCAAAAACATGGCCAGGTCAAAGTGTCTGAATAATGTCAGAGACTTTGGTAGAACATTTTTGGTATAATACGTCACAGTTTATTTTGCTATCCTCACTTACTTAAATGAACTAGTGTCCTGCACCCACTGAGTAAAACAAATATATATATATCAAAAATGATATATAGGAAAACTAAGACTGCAGCAATGTGCCAAAAACACTAACCACATCCATGTAATACATAACAGATAAAAAAAGAGATCTGGTGACTGTGGGGGCCATTTTAGTACAGTGAACTCATTGTCATGTTCAAGAAACGTTGCTTTGTGAAGCTTTGTGACATGGTGCATTATCCTGCTGGAAGTAGCAATCAGAGGATGGGTACATGGTGGCCATAAAGGGAGGGACATGATTAGAAACAATGCTCAGGTAGTCTGTGACATTTAAAGGATGCTCAATTGGCACTAAGGGGCCTAAAGTGTGCCAAGAAAACATCCCCCACACCATTACACCACCACCACCAGCCTGTACAGTGGTAACAAGGCATGATGGATCCATGTTCTCATTCTGTTTACACCAAATTCTGACTCTACCATCTAAATGTCTCAACAGAAATCGAGACTCATCAGACCAGGCAACATTTTTAGTCTTCAACTGTTTGGTGAGCTCTTGCAAATTGTAGCCTCTTTTTCCTATTTGTAGTGGAGATGAGTGGTGCCCGTGGGGTCTTCTGCTGTTGTAGCCTATCTGCCTCAAGGTTGTTTGTGTTGTGGCGAGTGTAACGAGTGATTATTTCAGTCAAAGTTGCTCTTCTATCAGCTTGAATCAGTCAGCCCATACTCCTCTGACCTCTAGTTTTTCCCTTTTCACACCATTTTTTGTAAACCCTAGAAATGGTTGTGCATGAAAATGCCAGTAACTGAGCAGATTGTGAAATACTCAGACCGGCCCGTCTGGCACCAACAACCATGCCATGCTCAAACTTGCTTCAATCACCTTTCTTTCCCATTCTGACATTCAGTTTGGAGTTCAAGAGATTGTCTTGACCAAGACCACACCCCTAAATGCATTGAAGCAACTGCCATGTGATTGTTTGATTAGATAATTGCATTAATGTGAAATTGAACAGATGTTCCTAATAATCCTTTAGGTGAGTGTAGGAGAGGATATATATCAGTATATATACTTTATCTGTCTAGTTCAGTTTGCAAATGACACATTATCACGAATGCAACTGTGCCAATATTAGAAAAATCAACTGTGACCTTCTCTAAAGAGGTCACTTTTACTTCCCCACAATGTCAGGCCTTTGATTATTGCCATTACATGTGAGATACAGGCAGTGGAACTTCATCTTTCAAGGACACAAACACAGAGACAATTCATCATCCACTCTCTGTCTTTCAGACATGTGTAGATCAGAGACAGTCAGGCACTCCTCAGGGAGTCCTACAGTATGTGTGCTGTCTGACACAGCCACTAGCAACCTACCAATACTCTGCAGTCTGCAGCCAGGCTCAGACAGAATAATGAAACCATCCATCCACAAAAACTAGGTCTGAACAGAATTGATGCTGAGGATATTTTCGGGAGGTGGCGAGGGAGGGCTTTTTGAGGAAGGAAATAAAAATGAGGCACAGTTCCGTAATGCTATGAATTTAACAAGATGATGTGATTTTGACAAGCATTCAAAAGCAAATCAACTTAAAATTGGACAATTCAGTTCATTTGAATAGAACACTAACAGAATGATTAAGAAATCAGTTCTAATGAGCTTCTCCAAAGCACATTTCAGTTCATCAGATGTCCTCTTTTTAAGAACGATATACCACTTTTTTCCTGTGCTGCTATGGCTAATGTCTGGTTTTGAAGGATGATGTCATAAAGAGAAATCACTATTTTGGCCGTGTGAGATTCCCCAATGACCTTAGTGCCATCTAGTGGTCAGTTAACTTCAAAATATTGTAAAGAGAGTACATATTCCTGTGATGGCAATTATTACTCCAGTCTTCAGTGTCACATGATCCTTCAGAAATCATTGAAATATGCTGATTTGATGTTCAAGAAACAATTCTTTTTATCAGTGTTTAAAACAGTTGTGCTACTTAATATATTTTGTGGAAACCATGATGCATTTTTTTCAGGATTCTTTAATGTAATAATCAGAGGAATAGCATTTATTTGAAATAAAACTCTGTAACATTACAAAAGTCTTGACTTTCACTTTTGCTTCCTTCCTACTGTCAAATGGTTGTACCCTTCCTGAATAAAAGCATTCATTTATGAATTATTAAATTATCTGCATCATCATTCATCCTAGAACTGTTGTTGTCTAGAACTGACATCCTAGAAATGTTTGAGTCATATTTTTTTTAATCAAATCTATTTTTAACATGATAGCTGTTCAGTCACTTCCGTGAATTAGATTATGCAACAGAATTAGCAATATGTGGTTTTAATGATTCCCCACATATAATTCTGAAATGTTTTTTTAAATGTGCCTACAAATAGCATTTGCACTGACATAAATGAATAGAATTATTCATGTTTTGGTATTTATCTGTCATTTGAAGTGTCAAGGGACTCTGACAGACTAAATGCTATCTGTGTCAATCAAAGGATTTTTTTGTTTTTTTTCCCGTCTGTCTCCATAGGCTGTACAGGAGAGAAGGACAGATCGGCTCTCAGCCATGAGGCTTTCCTGCTCATGGCAAACTCCCAGAATGACATGGAGGATTGGGTCAAAGCCATCAGACGTGTCATCTGGGCTCCCTTTGGAGGAGGTAACATATACCTAGACATCATACATAAATAAGACCAATCACTAAGCATTAGTTTCTCTCTTATGAGGCAACATAATCGGCTGATTTCAAGAAAACGCTTAGAACTAAACTAGCAAGCTGATCTATATCTGGCACGGCTGATACACAAGCTGACTAAAATAACAACAGCACTAGTAGGTGTCTTGGAACTTTAGGCATTGTATTACAGGTCTTTAATCATGGATTATTTAGGGGTGTCTTAATAATGGCAAACATTTTAATATTATTTTAATGGTATTAAATATCCACAACAGACAGCCTTTGTTATCACAGGACCCAGACAGATTGCAGTTCTAAATATTGCATACAATATTTGAGGCAAGGCAGCGGGGTGTACTGTAAATTACCTTGTTTTTAAAATAAACATAACAGCTTCAAAATTTGTGTTTGGGATATGGGTGTGTAATATGTGTTTTACAGAACAAAGCGACAAAGTATCGTCAAGTTATGTTTACCGCAGACCTTATTTCACTAATAAATTGAAAAACCCTGTTATAAAATCCCATTGGAAGATCTTGAGGGAACCAGTGGCTTCTTCTGGGTTTGACATCACACCTGCGGCACTAAAAATCATTGTCATTAATTTAAATAAATCCGATTATCAAATCCAATTAATTAGATCAAATCCGATTAATTAGATCAAAAACTTAAAACATAAAAACGTATTAAGAAAATGTTTCCTTCGCAACTGTAACAAAATAAGTTTAAATTTGAGTACAACAGTTATTAAGACTAAAATAGAAACTTTCTAAAAATAAATTATAAAGCTAAATAGAAATGACAAAAGCAACTATAAAACTAATATAAAATAATGTAAAAATGAATACGCTTGATTTAATCAATAAAATTGTGGCAACAGATTACAAGCAATATTATTAATCAAATTGAACAAATTAGAATTGAGTAATAATTAATCAAATTATTCCTTAAAAGTTAACCATTTAAAATGAGTAAAGTTTACACAAAAAAATTAAATAAAAATATCTGAGTAAACAGACAGACGTCAAAGATTAATTAAGAACTTTTTATTTTAAAAGTTTAAAAGCCAACATTGAAGACACCTGATGTTAACAAGCAGAATCACTGAAGGAGAAGCCTAAAACAAACACTGATCACCATAATGGTGACTTAAATATAAATTTTTTGTAAGTTTTACTAATTTTAAATAGTTTCCTTTTAAGTAATTAATGTGAATAATTAGTACTCAATCCTAATTTGTTAAATTGAATCAATAATATTGCTTGTAATCTGTTGCCCCAATTTTTTTGATTAGATAAAGCGGATTCATTTTTACAGTGCAATATTGCAACATGAAATAAGGTGGCGTGATACCAAAAGAAAAGTCACAGTGCTGTTGGACTATATATCAGTATGTGTGGAACATTATGATCACAACAATTGTCATATTTAAACCATCCTAAACATTATGTTTATAAAAAAACAAAAACATTGTGAGAATCTGGGCATTAATGGGTTAAGCAATATGACGCCTCTCTGTGTAATCTCTCACAATCACCCCACATTCTCTCCACGCTCTGTGAGGCTGGATTACTATTACAATGAAAGAGGACATAAACAGGTGTGACGGCTGACGGCTGCACACACTCACTGCACACACACATTCACATGCATCACTGTTCACTTGGGCCTGAAGTGGACTGCTGCCTGTGCCAGGAGGGACCTACCATGTGTCTCATGTCTGAAGTTAAAACCTTGTCATGTCTGTTTGATCGTCGAGTCTTGTGTGTGCGTGCAGACGATTGTAATATACGAGGCAGAACTGTACTGCGAGGTAGGATAGGATACTGTATAGATTTTGGAGATTAACTGGGATTTTGTTCAGTTTGATATCTAACATTTTGATAATGTCGTGGTTGCAATGTCCAATTGTTTTTATTTATTTATTTAATATATTTTTTACATTTTTCTCTGGTGTTTGTATTACTGTAGGTATCTTTGGCCAGAGACTGGAGGACACAATACAATATGAGAGGAAGTTTGGACCACGGCTAGCCCCTCTCCTGGTGGAGCAGTGTGTGGATTTCATACGGGAACAGGGTCTGAAAGAGGAGGGTCTCTTTAGGATGCCAGGCCAAGCCAACCTGGTCAAAGAACTCCAGGATGCTTTTGACTGTGGCGATAAGCCTCTGTTTGACAGGCAAGATGAGATCAAATTTAAAACATAATGCCAAGTTTTAAGTATGAGCTATAAGTAGTTACACAAGCTGTAGTAATTCAAATGCAAATTTATTGGATCTTTGGATTTGCTATTGTTATGATCTGTCCGGCTTCACTGTAAACACATCCTCATCAGACAAGAAAACAGATGTCGATGCAAGTTATTTTGATTACAATTACGAGGGCACATGAATTAAAAAATGTATGTGCACTAATAAATCATTTATAATAATAAATCACTTATATAATTTCATGGCGACTTTAAAGATTATACTTCCCACTCCCAGTTTAAACCAGCATTAGTTTCTACAGTATATAGCCTGGCTTGCTGATATACATCAATGGTGCTGGACCAGTTTAACCATACTTTCCTAGTCAAGAAAACTAAACTGATGCATCTGTGTATCCCACTGACCTGTGTGTGACGCCTTGCAGTAACACTGACGTTCACACTGTGGCGTCCTCCTGAAGCTCTACCTCAGGGAGTTGCCGGAGCCTGTGATCCCCTTTAACAAATATGAGGACTTTCTAACCTGTGCACAGCTTCTGCTAAAAGATGACGAAGTGGTGAGTCTGATATACATCAGTATTTCAATGGGATGACATTGAATTAAATAGTTCTATTGTTTTGCTACTTAAATGTCCTCATAATTCAACTAAGGCCTAATCCTGAATAAATATGAGCCACAATTACTTCTGTTGTCTTTGTAAATAGGGTTTAAGTACACTGCCAAATGTTCTGACAAGCATTTATGGTAAACTAAAATATAGTTTAATGTAATTTCTATTAAAACTTGTAAGTCATGTATTTTTTAAATATATTTGCAATTACACAGTTGTAATGATGAATTAGCATTTAGTATGTTTAAAATATATTAACTTTCAATGTAATTTTAACACACTACTGTTAAAACTCTTAAAAGTACTTTACACGAGCTTTAGTATGTCATTCATCACATCAAAATAAGTTTACTTCTTTAAATTATGACAAAAGATTATCAAAACAACTTTAATTATGATTACATAGTGCATTTTTTTAAAAGTGTTAAGAAAAACATGTGTGTCATGTGGCCTTTTATCTCATTAATATTATATTATCTTTAAAAATACTATTAGGATTTGAAGTGCACATTCAAAACTATATCTCTTCTTTTTAAAATTGATGATTTCGTAGAAAAGCTCACTGCATGTTGTTGTTGTTTCCTGGATTTCTAATGTATGTCCCATGTGTGTCTCCTAAAGGGATTAGATGAGCTTGTGAAGCAGGTGTGCACTCTTCCTCAAAGCAAATTATAATTTGTTAAAGTACATTTGCAAGTAAGTGAATACATAGCATCCCATCAGTGTTCTTGTACATGTCAATGTTTTTCAAATGACTCCTTAACTCATTTGAATAAATTAATATCTGTTGTCTATACATCACAGTCCCGCCACAGCTCGGTGCCAGAAGTAAGAATTCAATACAATTTCTCCATTGACATTTGAGATATAAGCCATAAAAACGTAACCATACATGGTAGACTTAAAACCAGCTACGGCTGTACTAAGCGATTGTATATGCTCATATAAACGCCAAAAGTTCATGGGGCACTAACCTTGTTTTAAGATAAATGCCTTTAATTTGCGATGTCTTGGATAAGTACTTCATTACCCACAATCCTGAACAATCCCACAATCCCACAGTAATGCATCTGATTGGTGGAAGTCGTGTAACTGACTGGGTAAACCCCACGAACATCCATAAAGACATGAAAATCGTGTAATGACGTATGCATTGGTCGCACCTCAGAGACGCCCCCACGCCATTGGATGTGCAGTTGCCGCAGCACAGCCTATGAGCGAGCCAGATGCTCAATGTTTTAGCATGTGCAGCTGCAAATGCGTTTTACATATAAGCTTCAGTAAATCAAGGAAAAGGAGTTTCCCTGCACATTCACTATATAAAATTCACTGGAGGAAAAGGTTCTTGTGGCCGTCGTCAGATTTGGAAGTCACTCAAAAGGCTTGTTTACAGTGGCTTCAGTCGACTTTAGTGAGGCGCGGTGGTTTATGGGAGGAGTAGTTCCTTTGCTCGGAAATGAAAATATGTCCACAGACTTGTACCCTTCGACTTTTTTTGGATTTTCTCTTCGTTTTTTCACTCAAAATGATATGTTGTATGCGTATGAGTTCAGCCGTAACTGGTTATCCTCAGACATGCTCTAAAACTCTTTAGATATGGATTTTACAAAATGTCAATGGGAGAAATGAATGGGAAATTTACTTCCGGCACGCAACGCTCTCTCGGGCTGTGGGCGGGACTGTGATGCTCTATACTGTATGTCTTCACGTAGATTCTTAGATGAGGTGCAGTCACACTCAACTGAGAACAAGATGAGCGTCCAGAACCTTGCAACAGTATTTGGACCAAATATCCTCCGGCCTAAAGTCGAGGACCCTGTTTCAATGATGGAAGGTAAGTATTTGTAGACATGTAATACAGTTAGAAACTAATATCTGAGTCATTTTAAATCATTTTTTAGGAACCTCCCAGGTTCAGCACCTGATGACGGTGTTGATCAGTGAACATGAGCGTCTTTATGTGGGGACTGAGGGAGATATGTCTTCTGAGCAGACCGGAAGTTGTCTTCGGGGTCAGCGCAGCATGGCGGAGTGGATCTCCGATGAGGAGATGCTGAACTGCTCATCACTGAGCCAGGCGTCCAAAGTGTCAGAGAGTGCGTGCGACAGTGTCACGTCTTTAGACATCAGTACAGGTGCTCCTATCACTGCCAAAATGACACCTCAGGGAAAAGCTGGTGTGACGGTCAGCCCCAGCAAGCAGATGAAATCCCTCCCCTCCCTGGAAATACTCCTTCAAGAGTGGAGGGGTGCGGGCTCAGCCCGCGGAAATAGGGGGCTCTGCCTCGTAGACGTGTCCACCTTGCCCAGTACTGGCAACTGGTTGATGAACGGGCTTTCCTCTCTCGCAGCCATCGGCGCACTTCTTCAGGAGAGCGCATGGGAAAGGATTCAGCCCTGTCACACCGTCTGTCCACTTACGACAACGTGACCTTATCCAGTCTCAGCGTACCCAGTGTTGCGAGTACGCCCTGGTCCACGTCTCTTGCGAGATTTTAGTGGCCGAGTCTCGTAGCAAGTGACCCCTTCTGGGCTGAACTCTGTGAAGTGGTCAGATGGAGGGTCTGTCCAAGGGCAAAGTGAGGACAGGAGCTCAGAGGTCACGGAGAGCAGTGACGCACTGGAAATGTGTGTGAGCAGTGCAGGCTGCAGTGAGAATGGAAATGTTGGAGATATGGTGAACGCCACGGGAGATACTGACACTTGCATCGACAGCATTTAGCAGCTTGGTAACAGACCTGAAAGATGAGTTGAAGAGACAGAAGGCCAACTATGAATCACGAATACGAAGGTATGTTCCACAGCACACTGATGATTAAAGTTTACTTGAACTAATAATTAGTGAGCAGTTTAAACTCTCTCATTGTTCCTTTAATGTTAGAATCTTTTCAAAGCTGAAGTGTGTAAGTGGAGATGTTGTTGCGAGGGGGAGCGGAAGTTAATGTTTTTGATTAAAGATTACAAAGACACGTACAATTTTAAAAACTAAGGATGTCATTGAATTGTCAATTTTGATTTCATGGTGGCTTTAAAGGGTTAGTTCACCCAAAATGAAAATTCTGTCAGTATTTACTCACCCTCATGTTGTTCCAACCCCGTAAGACCTTCGTTCATATTTTTGATGAAATCTGAGAGCTGGATCATCCTCCATACTAGTTCATAGGCTTCTTGAGGAATTGAACTTGCTGGCCTCGAAAAGTTATTAAAGATATTGTTAAAATAGTCCAAGTGACTGTCTGTGGCTCAATCTTAAGTTTATCAAACGACGAGAACACTTTTTATGCGCAAAAAACAACTAAAATATCGACTTTATTTCAACTATTCATTTACTTCTCTCTTTGCCTCGAGTCAGGTTACTAGTTTAATAGCGTAAACTTCTGTTGTTGTACGTCACACGCATCACACACATGACCAGCGTCGGCCAATAGTGAGCCTACGTGTGACGTAGCTCTACGCTATCACACTACGTTAACTGATTAGAGGCGCTAAAAGAAGGAAGTGAATAGTTGAAATAAAGTCGTTATATTTGTTTGTTTTTGCGCACAAAACGTTTTCTTGTCACTTGATAAACTTAAGATTGAGCCACTGTAGTCACTTGGACTATTTTAACGATGTCTTTAATAACTTTTCGAGGCCGGCAAGTTTCAATTCCTCAAGAAGCCTATGGACTAGTATGCAGGAGTGATCCAGCTCTCAGATTTCATCCAAAATATCTTAATTTGTGTTTCAAAGATGCTAACGAAGGTCTTACAGCGTTGGAACAACATGAGGGTGAGTAAATACTGACAGAATTAAAATTTTTGGGTGAACTATCCCTTTCAAATTCTTTCTCCTAGACCAGTTTTAGGGGAAGATTTACTAAACAAGGCAAATTAGCGCTGAGAACGCAATCCAAAACAGTGCTGTTGGGAGTGGAAAGTTCTGCACGCGATCTAGTGAAGTCAAGTCACCTTTATTTATAAAGCACTTTTTACAATACAGATTGTATCAAAGCAGCTTCACAGTGATAACATGAAAATAACACAGATCAATAATAACACCAGTACATTGACAAGAGCAAAACCTGTAACACCTTGCGGGATTCATTTAAATTCTCTCCTCCTATAAATTTTGCACCTGAAAGGAAAACTCCAACAAATGCATATGTGATAAGGTCAGCCACAAAAAATAACTGTCCAGCCTTTTCAGCACAAATTTTTCATTTGTGTATCTTTAGTAAATCCTGACAGTAGTTTTTAACGCCAAAGGAGGGTTTGCGCTGGTGCAAGCTGTTAGTAAATCTGGCCCTATATGCAAACATGAGAAAGCCATTTTGTTTGTTGATTTCCCCCATTTTTATTTTATTTTATTTTTTTTTGAGAAATCCAACCAGCCCAACACAGCAACAATGGCTCAACCAATGGTCTAAGTTTGGGGCGGGACTGTCTGTCTCTGCCAATAAGCAGAGAGAGTTTAAGAAACCTGCTTGACAACAATTATAATTTTTGGATTTTCATTTGGTACTGCTACTAGTGGCACAGACATTACACACTTCACCTTTATGTTTAAATGCATTCTTTTGACAATAAATAGTCATTTATTAAGTGAATTAGAATAAATGTTGTATTTCCTTTGCATTTCCTACATCACATGGTGTATTCGGCATTACTTTTAAAATGTAATTGATGTAATTCATTCTTCTAAGGCTAGATGAATCAAACATCATGCTGCGTAGCCAAATGGAGAGACTAGAGGAGGAGTTTGACCAGGAGAAGAAAAAGTATTGTATGTTGGAAATCAAACTCCGCAACTCTGAAAGGGCCCGTGAGGAACGCGGAGACCCGTAACCGTTTGCTGCAGAACGAAATGGAGGAGTTCTTCTCCACCTTGGGAGATCTTACGTTGGGGAACAAGGACAAGCAAAATTTGACTCGCATTTTGACAGTCCTCCTGATGTAACATTGAGAGACTGCGTGTTTGTTGTAGATAGAATTTTAAAATCTCTCTGCTCATGCATCATGAGTATTCAGAGGTCATTTTGTGCTGTTTTGTAACGGCGACTTGATCGTGTAGCAGTTTTACTTTTATCTCTGCTCTTCAGTCTTGCATTTTAAAAGGATAGTTCACACAAACATACAAATTTTGTGATTTACTTCCCCTCATGGTGGTTTTCCCCTTCTGCACAGCACAATTTGAGACATGTTAAAAAACAGTGCTCTATTTTGTGTGAAGAACAAACCAAATTGTGCATCTTGTTCTGAACGTTAAACTTGCCATCTGCTATTTGTAAATAATAACAGATTTTTTTTTTTTGGGTGAACTATTCCTTTAAGGTGAAGCTCAATTGTTAGCAGTCATCACTAGCATAACCTGCACAGATTATACCAAAGCATGACTTTTCAGACCTGACTGTTCCCTCACACAGGTAGGTCATGTTAATGCATGGTATGAAAGAAGTCCTGATAAACCTTGATGTTTTGATGAAATAATCACACAATCCTTTTGTATTCAAAGTCTGCTTCTTTTAAAATCAACCATTAACAGGCTGCTTTCTATCACACTTTGCCTCACACTACCAGACATGAACAAGTCATTGCTCATTTAGATCAACCATCAGACTTTTTAGCAAATCCGTTTATTGTAAGTAAAATGCACTATAAAAAAGATTAGATAAGGTGACACCATCCAAACTGTACAAGTGTTGAATTGTACAACTTGTCAAAAGTCATTAAAAAATCTTTTAAATCAGATATAACTAGATCAAAAGATTACTTCAGCTGCAGGATTGCCAAGGCTAGTATTTATTTAAGCGTAATGTACCTAGAACTATTCCTCAGGTGTTGTTTTTCTAAAAAAATGAGTGTCTTTATATAAAATAGATGATGAAACTAAGGCTGACATATACTTGAATGTGTTAATTTTTTGTATGCACATGTTCTTGTGGTTGTTTTTCTGTTTATTGATTCCTGAATGCAGAACGTGCCAAAGTAGAGGTCTTCAAAAAATGGGTATTTCGTTTCAAATGAAGACTGGCTAGTCTTCGTAATAAATTGCCGTTGTCATTGAAACTGTGTAATGTTGTGCCTTTATAATGCATCAAGAAAAAATCAGAAGTTGGATAATGAGTAATTCCTTATCAAATCATATAATGATAACAGTGCTATGCAAAAATATATATATATATATATATATATATATATATATATATATATATATATATATATATATATATATATATATATATATATATATATATATATTTGTTTTTTTATTAAACGCTTTCAAGAATTCAGACCATCAAGGACAACTTAAAGTTTGGCCAAAAATGAACATTTTATCACCATATGTTCATCTTCTAAATATAGTCTCTACCAGTCGATCTACGAACGCTGTATCCAAGTGCGCTGAACTGTGCAGAATCTCATATAGTCCGTTGTTTTTGGAAGAAACACAAACACGAACCATTTTCTTGTCTTCAATATGTACATGTTGCCTACTGGTCGCGCTCACCTTATCACCTTATTCACATCTCACGAGCGCACTTGGATTGGCGATCGTAGATCGACTGGTAGAGACTATATTTCAAAGATGGCTTCTTCCTGTATTCGCGAAGTTGACAGTGTGGATAAAATATCTTCTTATTAAACTGTATGGACACTGACAAAGTTCTCAATGCTTCGGTTTGAATGTAGGGACCCTTATTATGCTACCGTGTTACTGTGGGGCTATTTTGAGCCTTGTTAGTGGTAATAACAAGTGATTTTTATTTGTCATTACTCTATGCCCAATATACTAGCGTTATACTAGCATTATAGGCTAAACTGTTTTTATAGAAAAAAAAACTATTTACATTCGGCAATCATGAAAACAAATCTCAGATAACGGTTGACTTGGTAACAATGTGTAATTAGACCAAAGGTTCATTTTGCGTCGGAGTTGTCCTTTAAGCCAGCTCCTTGTTATCTGTCTGCCATTATTGGCCAAATTGATTAATTCAGGTGTGTCTCCGCTGCGTCCGAAATCCTCCCATTACTCACTATATAGTGGACTATATAGTGAGCTCGCCATTTTGTAGTGCTGTCCGAATGTATAGTGATGATTATTATACCCTATATAGTCCACTCAATGTATCCCAGAATGCATTTTGAAAAGTAGTGTACAACGATGGTCACTGAGCCTAAGCCCTACGTACCATCATGCATTGCGCTGATTCGAAAAATAAGTTATAATCACGTGTGGAGTAGCGCATTATAACAAAAACGGTCAGAAATCACTTTTAGTTTTTATATTTTGGAGAAATAAGCTCAATATAATGTAATGTATTTATTTAAACAAATTTATTTAGCCCAGAGCCGGCTCGGCACCAGCTGACAGATGATGTAATCAACGGCGCCGAGAGACGATCGAGTAGTGTCCGAAAGTGGCTTCTGTTATGCTGGTGAGCTCACTATATAGTGCTCTACTCTCTACCCCCAACATAGGGGTTAGGGAGTAGTGCTTTGAGTGGAGATTTCGGACGCAGTCTCTGATTGTTGTTGCTGTGACTTCTGAGGTCACGCACACCTGAATTAATCAATTTGGCCAATAATGGCAGACAGGAAACAAGGAGCTGGCTTAAATTTAGGAAGTAGTACAGCGCTGCATAAAGCCCATTAAGTCCATCAACGGTTTGGTTTCCGACCTTCTTTTCAGCAGAAGAAAGAAATGAATACAGGTTTGCAACAACTTGAGGGTAAGTACAATTTTTGGGTACATTATCCCTTCCATTTATCCCATCCTACAATTACATGCCCTTTCCAAATCCGTAAGTCATTCATCTTCAGAACATAAACAAAGATTTTTTTTTTATGCAACCGGAGAGATTTCTGCCCCGCCCCCTTCACTGAAAGCGCATTCCATCATTTTTTTAATGCTTTAATCTTACCATATTTAATGTGCTATATCATATGTATGCATGTTAATCAATGTTTATATGAGAATAAAAGCCTAAACCAATCTGTTCATCAAAGGGATAGCAATCTCTTCAGAAGACATGGATTAAAGCACTTGAATCATATGGATTTCCTTTACAATGTATCTCTATGAACCTGAAATTGTGGAATTAACTTTCAGTACAGGGACAGAAATCTCTCAGGAGTCAGGACTCTCCATTTGTGTTTTGAAGATCGGCTGGAACCATGTGAGGGTACATAAATGATGACCACATTTTCCTTTTTTGGGTGAACTGAACCCTGCAGGGATGCCCAAACCTGCTCCTCATCTCCAACCCTAATTAAACACACCTGCCTTTAATTTCCAAATGACCCTGAAGACCTTAATTGGTTGCTTCAAGTGTGTTTGATGGAGCAGGGTTGGGCACACGTGCTTTAAAGTGTTTGATAAAATATGTAGAAAGTAGTTCACTTTGAAAAAAAGATAAGATTTAAGTGTAACTTAATAAATAACAAAAAAAGACACAAGCAAACCCATTTTTCAATGGTTTATTTCCATTTTTCCAGTTGTTATGATGTTAACAGTTGAAGTTCAGTGCATTCAAATGAGGTGGTAATCTGCTAACCCTAAAATAAAACAACTGCATCAGTTTGTGAAGTCTAATAAACCCAGCACCATGATCATATGGTTCTTGTACAGTGTTCTGGACTTAAAATCAAATGCTAAGCAGGTCATGCAAGATACCGCCCACTGGGGATGAGAAACATATCCTCTCCATTTTAATCATTATCTTTTTCTTTTCTCAAAACAGAAAAAAAATGGACAGAACCCTTCTAAGCATCTTTTAAAATAAATAGTCTGAAATCAGATGGTTCATTGTTCAGCTTTGAGTTACTGCACATAAACAGAATAAAACAAACAAACAAAAAAGTCTAGAGGAAACAAGGACAGTCATTGAATTGTATACAACATACAATACATTCTCATAGATTCACACTTACAAACACTCATATTCTTCTGAATAAATAAATAAAATGAAATGAAGTTTACAGTAATACTTGTAAAATGTGAGCTGTATGGTGTCAGTGTGAGGTAGTTCAGACTCAACCTTCAAACGGCTCTTGTGTTTTCATGCCTAAACATCACATTTCGAGAAGCTTTTGCTTTTTGCAGTTACAGTAGGTTCAGGCTTCTCAGGCAAGTATGCAGGGCTTAATATCATTGCCACTATTAAGAGCACTTAAAACAAAAATAATAATATAAAGTAATAGCAAAATGTGTAGGGTTTTTTATTTATTTTAATTGTTTACCCTGCGCACAGATAAATAAATCCAATGGGCTAAACCCCAGGACAACATTCAGATTCCCACTTTTCACTCTCAAAAAATTCAGGCCTTTTCAACGTTCTCTCTCACACTCACATTCAAAATCAAATGTACAAAAAAAAACCACTTCCCTGAAATATCTTAATCTTATCAAATAATACATGGCACTCCACAGTATTCAATGTTACGAGTTACAACTCGTATACGTACAAGTAGGTCAATTCAGTATGTCCCGTTCATTTACAGCACATAATGTGCCATTACAGACCTTCTAACCTGACGGGGAAATAAAAAAACAATAAGAATAAAAACAATCTAAGAGAAAAATTCTTTCCAAGTTTGCTTCATTTCACTGTTGTACAAAAATAAGTAGCTTAATAACTCTAATGGAATATACTAGAAATTAACTAGTGTAGACATTTTTGTAGGTCTTCCAAAATAATAATAGGAAAACATTTGCTCTACCCCAAAAAATTTTTAAAAAAAAACTTGTAAAAGGCTGACAAAATAACTGCAAAATCTAATATTGATATAATCCCAGTAAAGTCGTGGTCAGAATTAATGGCACCCTTGGTAAATATGATCAAAGATGGCTGTAAATATAATCTTCATCGGTTATCCTTTTGATCTTTCTTTAAAAAAAAAATCACAAATATTTTCTCTAACACAAATTGGCCACAATTATTCGGTACCCTTATGAGTAATATATATCTGAAGTATTTGCAATTTTGTAGCACACCATGGTGACTAGGAACATGCCTTCCTCCTCCACACAAAGTATAAATATGAGGAAACACACAAGCCAAATTCCCTTAACCATCCATCATGTGTAAAAGAAATATATTTCTATTTTTCAAAGAATATAGCTTCACAAAAAAATAAAGTGCCTGTAAAATAGCTAAACGCGATAAATATTCCCATTTTCGCCATCAATAATTAAGAAGTTTCAATCAACAGGAAACGTTACCAATTCTGCCTGGAAGAGGACTATTTTGTCTCTATATTGTCTTAATGGGCAGTGAGGATAGTTCTGATGGCCAAATAATCTCTCAATAATAAAAAAAAAAGTACTTTATGGCAGCAAACCCACCAGATGGGTTTGGTGCAACCAGGGATAATAAGTACCCAATGTCCACGGTTAAATAGACTGCTGGGTCTTTGAAATTGTGATCATATTTTTTGCTGGAGGTCCTGGACATCTTTTTCAGATATATGGCATCATGGATTCTACAGATAAAAAATCTAAACCTGACAGCCTCTGCTAGAAATCGTATAAATGGGCCGTGGTTGGATCGTCCATCAGGACATCGATTCGAACTGTAAGTGTGTCAGTGTCACTGAACACATAATGAAACTTCTGCCATGACCATCCCATCCCTTAGTTCATATTTACCAAGGGTGCCAATAATTCGGACCAGGAACGGTATTGAAGTGCAATGCTTGTTCTATATGCAAATTTTGAAGGGTAAAATGAATTTAAATAATTACAAAATTAAAAGTTGTAAAATCCCAGGTAACTAGGACTACGACAAGAACACACAGAGACATATGGACAAGCACAACACATATCACAGTCTACCAGGAAATTAACCAGCAGCAAAAGTATTCATGAAAAACAGATCAGCCTGACAAAATAACTCAACGTACATATAAAAATATTTTTTCGGTGTTGTGAGTTATTATATCTAAACGAAACTGTACAAAATTTAAATAATATGATGGAAAACATGACCCAGAAAAAGCGACCTCAGACAAACTGTCAAAATGTACTTAAATAACTATGTTGATATCAATTTGTGCAACATTGTTATGTCCATTTTAAAATACTAATATTGACAATCTAAAGATTCTCATATCCCAGGTGACTAAGAAAATTATACATTGACCAGGGAAAAAAGACTCAAAATAAATGAATTTGAGAAATATATTCACAATTCAATCTTTACAGATTACCTTTCAAAATCATTCTAACGAAACAACATGACAAAATACTCTAAATGTAGCTTATAAAAGAAGAGTTTTGTTAAGGAGTTCACTATCAGTGGCTAAACCTGTTGCTAAAAAGGTCAAATTGTATAGTCATCATTTACAGCATCTACAGCAGAACTCAAAAAGCCTAATACTCGACCCGAAATAATGTATTAGACTGGCCTAAATCTGATACCATGCCACACACAGAGAATCTCCAGGGGAAGGTGATAGTCATCTGCAGCAGCTCAGGGGTCCCGCAGAGGCCTCCAGGCTGCTGTCCGTGTCCGAGGCCACCGTGGGCTCTGTGGACATGGAGGAGACGTCATTAATAGAGGAGGAGGAGGAGGGCTGGGGTGAGCCGTTGATCACTGCTGCACCTGTGCTATGTGAAACATAACAGTCAGTTAGATTCCCTGCACATACACCGTCAAAAATTATAATAGTTGTTTCAACTTAAAAGCAAGCGTTTGTGCTGCCTTAACATTTTTAGGTTTAGTCAACTTGAAATGTAAAGTTGTACTTGTGACAACTTGGATATTTGAGTTATAATGGTTGTTTCAACTTAAAAAGCAAGTGTTTCGTGCTGCCTTAACATTTTTAGGTTTAGTCAACTTGAAATGTTAAGTTGTACTTGTGACAACTTGGATATTTGAGTTATAACAGTTGTTTCAACTTAAAAAGCAAGTGTTTGTGCTGCCTTAACATTTTTAGGTTTAGTCAACTTGAAATGTAAAGTTGTACTTGTGACAACTTGGATATTTGAGTTATAATGGTTGTTTCAACTTAAAAAGAAAGTGTTTGTGCTGCCTTGACATTTTTAGGTTTAGTCAACTTGAAATGTTAAGTTGTACTTGTGACAACTTGGATATTTGAGTTATAACAGTTGTTTCAACTTAAAAAGCAAGTGTTTGTGCTGCCTTAACATTTTTAGGTTTAGTCAACTTGAAATGTTAAGTTGTACTTGTGACAACTTGGATATTTGAGTTATAATGGTTGTTTCAACTTAAAAAGAAAGTGTTTGTGCTGCCTTGACATTTTTAGGTTTAGTCAACTTGAAATGTTAAGTTGTACTTGTGACAACTTGGATATTTGAGTTATAATAGTTGTTTCAACTTAAAAAGCAAGTGTTCGTGCTGCCTTAACATTTTTAGGTTTAGTCAACTTGAAATGTTAAGTTGTACTTGTGACAACTTGGATATTTGAGTTATAATAGTTGTTTCAACTTAAAAGCAAGTGTTTGTGCTGCCTTAACATTTTTAGGTTTAGTCAACTTGAAATGTTAAGTTGTACTTGTGACAACTTGGATATTTGAGTTATAATAGTTGTTTCAACTTAAAAAGCAAGTGTTTGTGCTGCCTTACCATTTTTAGGTTTAGTCAACTTGAAATGTTAAGTTGTAGTTCTGACAACTTGGATATTTGAGTAGAGTAAACTGAAAATTAAGGGTTAGTTCATCCAAAAATGAAAATTATACCATTAATGACTCCCCCTCATGTCGCTTCAAGCCTGTAAAACCTCCGTTCATATTTCGGAACACAGTTTAAGATATTTTAGATTTAGTTCAAGAACTGTCTGTCCCTCCATTGAAAATATATGTATGGTATATATCTGTCCTTGTCCAGAAAGGAAATACAGACATCATCGAAAGTAGTCCATGTGACATCAGTGGGTGAGTTATAATGTTTTATATCATTGAAAATACATTTTGGCCCAAAAATAACAAAAACTACGACTTTATTCAGGATTGTATTGTCTTCCATTTCTGTTGTCAATCCGCGTTCACGAGTCGCAGTGACGCTGAATGACATAAGACGCCGCACTATGCGTATTCGAGTTCAAATAAATATGGCTAGGCAAAATGCAAGTCTTCCAGTCGAAATCCTTAGACATGTTTGCAAAGATTGTTCTGTTTACAGCAGGCGTCTCCCTCAGACTGCAAATGAAGCTCGGGCGCACTGAGATGACGCGTCAGTCAGCGTCACTGAGAGCGGTTTGACAACAGAACCGGAAGACAATACAATACTGAATAAAGTCTTTCTAGTTTTCGTTATTTTTGGACCAAAATGTATTTTCGATGCTTCAAAACATTATAACTCACCCACTGATGTCACATTGACTACTTTGATGTCTGTATTTCCTCTTTGGACAAGGACAATATATCGTACATACATTTTCAAATGGAGGGACAGAAAACTCTAGACTAAATCTAAAATATATTAAACTATGTTGTGAAGATGAACTGAGGTCTTACGTGCTTCGAACGACTTAAGGTGATTTATTAATGACATAATTTGCATTTTTGGGTGAACCAACCCTTTAAGCAGCATGAACACTTTTTAAGTTGAAACAACTATTGTACGTGTAATTATATGCAAATGTGGACAGATGCAGGGCTCGACAATAAGGACTGCCTGATCGCCGAGGCCAGCGTGAACGATGTTTGGGACAGTTGACAGAATTGTCTACATCGTCACAAAAGTTTATCATTTGCACAATCTTTTTTTTTAGTAAGTCTTGGCAAATTAATCATACAAATGATTGTGATTGAAATGTAGATTAGTTGGGTTAGAAATTGGAATTGAGAATTGCAGAGATTTTACTGGTATCTGACATTTTGGTGTCATGGGTCAGAAATCAAGCCGAGTCCATTAGAAAGAATCCTTAGCATTAAGATCTGAGATCAACATAAGCAAGTGGTTCTGCATTAGACAAAGAGAAACTCGTCTAACTAACCTAGAGGGGAGGGCTGACCTCAAATAACACCATTCTTCACTCGTTCTTCCCAATCCATAACTTCTTTATAGATCAGCTCTGATGAAGAAAAACAAAGAAAGAACAATTAGAAAGAATAAGCAAAAGAGTGAGGCTTCTCTTTTTGAAGTACTCAGCACACACTTTATCCAACTTCAGTTAAGCCATTTATGGAAATGAAACTTGATAAATGCGCTTTCTGAGCATAAAAACCATAATGATTTCAGTTTGTTCAATTCACTTCAAAACTAGAAAATAATACTAACTAATTTACTTGAAAACACTGTGATGAACAGAGGCATTAAATTACACACTTGGTAAGGGAAAAGAGCAGGGATTGAAAAAAGTGAATTGTTTGTTTGACTGATGAATCGTTAATTGTATCGTATAATAGTGACTGATGAATTGTATAACCCTTCAAATGAACTGATTCACTAAACTGCATCAGCTTCAACACTTTTAGGAACTTGTGAGAACTTTTTTTGTACTTTCACACTACATAGCTTCATGGTCACGAAAAAATAGCTTCTCTTTGAAAATTTGGAATAGTTACACGGTCTTGAAAAAGCTACTGTCTGAGCTACTGTCAAGTAGCTAAAAGAAACAATGAAAAAAGTGTTTTGTTACTCCCCGAATCGGGATAGATGGATAAAGTCATGGAAACTGGCAAGGTTTATATTCAATAGCACATGCTCCTCTCCATGAGTTGAAAGAAATATCTCAATCAATCTTTCTAATTTAAGCAACTGCCGTCAGACATTTAAACACGCAGAGGAGCTTATTAACACTATTCAATCAGGTGACCGCTGCAGACAAGATTTCGACCGCGTGTGCAAATGATGTTTGTTCTAAACCCCTGGCACTTTCCTTTGCATCGGATTTCACTCAGTGAACTTTAGAAAAACAAACCACCTTTCCACTCATCCACTGTGTGTTCCCTCTCATCGAGCTGTTTGTCTATGATCAGAGGAGGTGGCTGAAAAGAGAAAGATAAGCATACATAATTATACTGGTGAGATAAACAATTAATATGACAAAAATAGGCGCTAAACTCAAACGTTAAACCATTAGATACACTTCCTTTCAAAAGTGTGGGGTCAGTAAGATTTTTTGTTTTTGAAAGAAATTAATACTTTTCATTTTAATAAGAACATACTAAATTGTGCAAATTGTAACCAAAAGTGACCGTAAAGACATTTATAATGTTTTATGTATAATGTTAAGATTCATTTTTCAAATAAACACTGCTCTGTTGAACTTTATATTCATCAAAAAAATCCTTGTTTTCCACAGCAATTTTAATCAGTATTACTATTCAAAATTGACAATAATAATAATATTAACAATAATAATAAGAGTTTCTTGAGCACGAAATCAACATATTAGAATGATTTCTGAAGGCACATGTGACACTGAAGACTGGAGTAATGATGACTGCTGAAAATTCAGCTTTGCCATAAATAAATATTATTGTAAATTGTAATAATAACATTTTTGACAATATTGCTATTTTACTAAGGATACACTGATAGGATTTTTTGGCCAATTGTTAAACAACTATTAGTCTATTCCGATATAACTTCTGTCATTAAAATTACTTTTTGCTCATGTTTTAAATTAGAAAAGTATAAATACGCAAGCTTAATGTATACTAGCTAGTTTATTTCTGCATCATCAAATCATCTTCATTAAACATGGATTGGATCTATTTAACATTCAACAGGCCATACATACATATGCGTGTGTCAAATGTTAGATAACACTGCTGTATAAATTAAATGTATATTAATCCTTATTAAAGTTACAGCAGTTATTTAGTCAAGAGCAGTGAGCAATTTTTTTAGCTTGATTAATATTAAAACAAAGACAGTAGTAGACAGCAGGATAATTAGGCGGCTGTCACTTCAGTTGCTGCACAGATCCAATATACTGATATTCACATTTTATTTCTCAACTGTTTAAGTTCACTTAAGCCATAACCAGCTGCATTTACAAAGATACTTATCAAGATGGGCATTTTGATATAATTTTGTGAGAGTTTGTCCGTTCAAGCACAAGCAGCGAAAGAGAAATCAATTCTGGCAATGGGGAAGTCTGTATTCCCGAGGCCTGCTATATTTTGCACAGGTTTAATTTGTTTTGGCAAGAATCTAAAAATTTTACCCCAAAAAAGAAAAACGGTTAGATTATGCAACAGACATAATACAACACATTGCCTTTAAGCAGTAATTTAATCAAAACCATCGATATTGGCCTTTTTTAAGCTATAGCTGATTTGCCAATGGCTTTAAATTGATTAGAAATTAGCTTTATTAGCTTTATTTATAATTAGCAGAATCAGACACATCTGTGGTCTCTAGTTTATATTAAATGTACATATTAAATATACACATCTTATTTTTTAAAACACATCAAGTATCTGTAACATTTTCAAACAATAACAACAAACTTGCATTTGGTCCCCAAATTAGACCCCCATTTATTCTGGCACAGTTGTAATTTCTTTTTAAAATAGCTTTTGTAAATATAGCTTAAAAATATTAAACACACAAAAAAACTAATTGGTAAATTATTTAGACATGAATAGTTTTGGTAAAGGGATTTCAAAATTACAACCCTTTTGAGTATATGGTTGGGGGAAATCAACACTAATTATTTAGATTATTCGAAAGTGCAAGGACTTGAAATCACAATGAGTTTGCCTGTGTACTTTACAGCAATGGATTGGTACTTGGTGTGTGTGTGTGTATGTGCATAAGCTCACCGCTTCCACTTCAGCCGGGTCGTACCACACATTAATGTAGGGGTGCTGAAGAGCTTCATCCACAGAAATTCGTTTAGATGCATCTATTACCAGCATTTTAGACAGCAGGTCCCGTGCCTGGCTCGCTGCATAACAAATCACATCCAGTACAAAGAGAAAGAGTTAATGGTGTGTCTGAGGATCTCAAGTGGCTTGACATGTCATCTCAAAAACACAGCTGATTATTCAGGCCACTTCACTATGAATACGCTGGAAATCATTAGAATTGCAAAATACGTTGTTTTTGTTCTGCAAATAGTGAAGTGATGGGCTAAATATTTAATTTCCAAGGCATTTAAATACACTAGCACAAAACCAACATTTTGACATTCCCATTTGCAAACAGCAATTGCACAGCTGCCAAATTATTTTGAAAAGGTGATGGAAAATATCCCCCATTTAAACCTTTAGGCAGATGTACCTTTCAGTTTGTTGTGTTCTGAATCAGCAGGGAACAGGACGTCGGGAAACAGCTTCTCAAAGCTGTATCCGGTGTACTCGTGGCCTGTTCTCCACATAGGTCCGCACTGACTGGTTGAGTTTCATCAGGAACTCCTGGGATGGTGTTCCCAGCTGCTTCGATGACCTTGTTCCACTGATCAATATCTTCAGGCATTAGAAGGTTAAGAAAATAATAAATAGGCCTACAATATCTAAAACCATCTTCTTGCAGGCTTTCCACAAATCTTTTAGTTTGCACCAATTCATTTTGAAGGCTTGTGCTAAATCTATTTAGTCCTAAAAGCCCTACCATGTGTAAAAGAGAGAAGGGATGACCATGGAATGGATGACACAAGATAGACATGTAAGGATACGATCTGAACCTGGAAACAACACACTACCTCTGACCATTTCAGCCATGATACAGCCAACAGACCACACATCCACTGAAAAATGAAATGAAAGTGAAATTAGCATGCAACAAAGAGCTAAAAAAGATAAAAATGAAATCAGATGTCAAGAAAAGTGATGTGCGTCATGCAGGAACTGTCATGTCTAGTTAGTTAGTGAGGATGGAGCACAGACGTAACACAGAATGATCATCGCAACACTATAAATACACTGGAAACAAGCCTTATAAAGCATCACAGCCCTGAACATTTTCATTCATATTGTGACTCATCAGCTGAATATGATGGAGAAAATAAAACATTGGGCAAAATTACAGATTTAGACTTACATGACCATACATATTACAGAATATTATT
This sequence comes from Hybognathus amarus, assembly GCA_030378365.1. NCBI lineage: Eukaryota > Metazoa > Chordata > Actinopteri > Cypriniformes > Leuciscidae > Hybognathus > Hybognathus amarus. Next base: position 387,433 of record JAQIUQ010003539.1, read on the forward strand.
TTCAGAGCGTACACCAACATCCTGGTGTAGGCTTTTTGGGATGACACTATAATGCGTTCTCAAACACCATCAAAACTCACTACCATTTAAAAGTTTTTTTGGTTAAAGTCTTTTATGCTCATTTGCTCATGAATCTGAATTTATTTGATTAAAATTAATATTGTTAAATATTATTACAATTTCAAATAGCAGTTTTCAGTTTAACATACTTTCAAATATGATTTATTCCTGTGACGACAAAGTTGAATTTTCAACATCATTACTCCAGTCTTCAGTCACATGTTCCTTCAAAAATAATTCTAATAAGCCGATTTAGTGCTGAAAAACATTGCCAGTGTTAAACAGTTGTGCTGCTTCATATTTTTGTGGAAAATGATGCATTTTTCTCAGGATTTTTTGATGAATCGAAAATTTGATTGAACTAGGGCTGTCAAACGATTAATCGCGATTAATCGCATCCAAAATACAAGTTTGTGTTTACATAATATATGTGTGTACTACTGTATATAATTATTTTGTATACAAATGCACACACATGCATGTATATATTTTAAGAAATATTTGCATGTATATACTGTGTATATATAATTATATATAATTGATATTATATATAAATATTTATATATTTTTTTCTTAAATATATACATGCATGTGTGTGTATTTATATATAGAAAATAATTATACACTGTACACACACATATGTTATGTAAATCACAAACTTTTTTTTGGATGCGATTTTGGATTTAATTAATCGCGATTAATCGTTTGACAGCTGATTAATTTTTTTATAATGTTGCAACAGATTTTCAATCTGTTGAAAATCTTTTCAACATTTTTTATAATGTTGCAACAGATTTTCAATGTCACTTTTAATCAAGTTAAAGAATCTTTTTCTGAATAGAGGTAAACATTTCTTCTTAAAAAAAGAAGCTTACTGACCACAAGCTTGTGAGCAACACAACAGCTAGAATGCCTGAATGTTTCTTTTTAAATTTACCATGACACTAAAACACATACCAATAATAAGAGACAACCAGTAAATGAAAAAGCAGGTAGCAATCTAAAAACCACACTAATCATTAAATATAGTGGTGTTTACTAAAGTTAAAGCCAAAATTAGACAGTAAGCCAACTGAAAAGTCAAAACCGCACTTCATAGAAATAAATATTTGAGTAAAATGCAAAACAAAAAGCTTTAACCAAACCAATTTTGATGAACATAGAACATAACAAAGAACACAATATACAACCTTACACATTTATGCCAAATTAGTGGGGGACTATACAGTATATCTAGCTCCATATACACCGCATGACTCTCCATTGTGAGAATACTACAGATTCTCAAAATGACAAAAGACAATCTAAGCGTTCAATTATGCATTTTTGTAATTTTGAGGCTCAAGGATACAGTCCCTCCCAGGAAAAAGGATTTTGTGACGGACCATTTCTGCCAAAATGCAGCCCACAGACCAAATGTCCACTAAGCGCGTGCAGCAGAGGGAAAGAGAGAAAACGGTTAAGCAGGAAGTCAGGGGGTGTTAGTATTTTTGTACTGTTGCATAAGAGCTTGTTTTATTCATTAGAGTTTGGGTAAGAAATGAATGAGCACACCAAGCCATTGTCTACTCATCAACACACTAAACAGGCTTCACATTTTATCAAAGACGGGACAAAAAAAGAATGAATTCCCAACAAATTGTATGCCTTGTAACACATTTTGGTGCTGAAACCACAAAGCTATTAGTGCAAGGAAAGCATCAGAGAAGCCTATATGAGTGCGAATTGAAACCTGCAACACGAGGATGATATTGGTAGTTAAGCATGCATAGGATGTGCCAACTAGGCATTCTGTGGCTTGTCAGCAGCACTGACCATTGGCTTGATATCCCATTCCAAGGATGACTTCAGGAGCTCTATAGTAACGCGTCACCACATATGGTGTCATCAGCAGACCCGTAGCTGCTGTTCTGGCCAGACCGAAATCCAGGATCTTCAGAGTACAGTCTGACTTTACCACGATGTTGCTGGGTTTTAGATCCTAAAGAATAACAGAAGAGAATATTAGTCAATAGGGTGTTTTTTTTTTAAATTCTCATTTATAGCATTTGTTTTCTTTAAAATATATAAAGTATATTGGGGTCTAAAAGTCTGAGACGACATAGAAAAAACACGAAAGTAGAAAAAAAAAGAAACACAAGGATTTAAGATTTTGAAAAATTGTAATAATACAATTTTACAATACAATAATAATACAAGTTTTTGGGATTGATGAGATTTTTTGAAATATATCTATTATGCTCACCATTTCTTTATTTTTTTAACAATATTTTTTACAATATTGTAAAGTATTATGCCAATTTGTAATAACTGTTTTGTATTTTAATGTATTTCAAAATTGTAATTTATTTCTGTGATGGCAAAACTGAATTTTCAACATCATTACTCCAGTCTTCGGTGTCAAATGATCTTTCAGAAAACATTCTAATATGCTGATTTGGTGCTCAAGAAACATTTCTTATTATTACTATGTTGAAAACAGTTGTTCTGCTTAATATTTCTCTGGAAATTGTGAATAACAAAAAATAAAAAAATCAGGATTCTTTATTTGAAATAGTCAATATGTTTCAATTCTATTTTCCACTCAAAATGTTATGCTGATAATATATTGTAATATAAAAAAAATAAAATAAAAAATAAAAAAACAGAAGCAGACTTTTGGACCAGTGGCAGCAGATAACATTAATGGGTGAATATAAATGTTTTAAAAAAGGAAAATTTCCACAAAAAAAATCAAAGAATAATTGTAAATAAACTGCCAAAGGTGGTTATAAACTTTGTGGGCTGGGCTTTAGAAAGGGTTTTCTATATCAGCTACAGTATTGAGTTTTTTAGGTTTCACTTGGTCCTGTCAAACTGAAACTCAACCAGCAATACACATATATGTCCAGGGGCTAAAGTGAGCTAAAACTAATGTTCTGTACTCCATTTTCAACAAACAAACCTTTCCACATCATTAACCTTGAAAAAGACTTTCCTTCAAGATTCCTTCGTTTTCTCATCACCTAATCGACCTGTCAGAGTGAAACCATTTTTATTCATTTAATGCTTGATTATCCATGGTTGCAAATGATATTAACACCTTAAATGTTCAAAGGTCGCCGTTTATAAGACATGACCTTGGGCAGTAAGACAAGATTTATAGTATTACATTCATATAAACGTCTCCGGTCATATCTGTGCAAAAGCAGTACGCCGTATAAGACAGAGGTAAAGTCAAGGTGAAACAGGACTACAGGACAGCGATGTTTACTGAGGATCACTTGATCGCTTCCCTCCTGTCGCCTCTCAACACGTCTCTGCCTCAACAGCGCAATGCAGTCCACAGCAGCAGCTGCAGTCAGGCAGGCAGGCAGGCAGAGGTCTGGCTTTTTGTAATCAGCCCAGGGGATGAAACCCCTCCCCCTCCCTCACCTTAACTGATTATTAAGCTTTTCACCGTCACTGCAACCTTGGCTGCGTACGGCAGTCTTTTTGTTTAGGCGGACAGGCTTTAGGCTAAAGAGCACCGACCCTGTGGATGATCCCTGCGGAGTGGAGGTGTTTTATTCCACACAGCGTCTGGTACAGAAGATAGGACAGCCGCTCGTGGTCCAGCTCCATCTGAATGACTTGGCAGAGGTTGGCATCCATCAGCTCCATTACTAGGTAACTGTTGTTGGGGAAGGGGCGGGAAGGGGAGGGACAAAAAAAGAGGGTGTGATGGGGGGGTTGGAGAGAGCAGAGAAGAAGGGGAGGGGTGTGAGTGCGGATGTGAGAGACCATTAGCGGGGTATCAGCTGGGGTCTGGCGTTTTTAACTGTATGAATGCGTATGTATACTCACACATCTTGGAATTCTTCTAATGTTTTTTGGGGTGTAAAAACATTTAAGAGCCCTATTATCTGGGAACGAAAAGACAATGTCTATTAGCTCTGCTGGATGCTGGATAAATGTTTCTCTTTGCATGCAACATGCACCCATTTTGAAGTATTGATGACTTACGTTTTTATGGTTGACACACTTCATGAGCACCAGCTCTCTGTATGCGCGTTTAGCATGAGTCTGATTCTGAAAAGGCCGGCTGAGTTTCTTTATAGCCACGTTTCGCTCAAGGTTGTGGTCGTACGCTGAGCTAAAAGAAAAAGCATGCATAAAACAGATGAAAAGATGTGGCGACTGTGTGACGTCCTTGATGTGAGGTGGCATTTGTGCTCTAAACATACCAGACTATTCCCTGAGCACCCGAGCCAATGGGTCTTAGATTCTGATAGCGCTTCAACACTGTGAACGTCGAATCACCCACATCTACGCTGTAGAACTCTTTTTCTCGCTTATTTTTGTTCATGATGAAGTCGATGTCCTAGCATCCGAACGAGGCAGACTTTTACAAACCTAGACCACAAAAACAAAGCAAAATGCACTATAGATTGCCATTGTTGTGATATCCCTAGCATCGTAACATCATTTGTCTGCACTATTTTTTGTCCTGGCATGGCAGAATAAACTGAAAGGACAGCACAGAGTGGTCTCAAGCCTCTTTTTGGCTCTGGGCTTTATCTTTCTGCCATCAAAAAGAAAATAACTAGAGCATACAGCTGTTTGAAATATACATAAAAAGGGGACTCACGTGTCACCAAAAGAGTAAGGCAGTATCCTAATAGCTCTTAACCTGAGTTTAAATAGCAGGACAAACAGAATGACCCAGATCCACAGAAAAATGCTCCCACATTTTTTTTTCCTGTTTCCGCAAATGGCATTTTTTGTCTGACATGCCAAAAGTGAGAGAGGAATTAGCACTGAATAAGTCTGAAAATGATGCCTCAAAAATGCATTTGGATTCGCAACAGAGAGAATTTTGTCAAGATTTGATTCTGGAAAAACCTAGATCAGGAGTCTGTGGTTGTAACCTTATAATAATGCAAGTGGAAAAAAAAGAAAGAAAAAATATAATTTTAAAATATTACAGGCCCATGTTTAATTGTACGTTTAAAAACCAATTTGGTGATTATGATTGTTGAATATAAATGAATGCTTACGTTGTAGAATCTGACATGCACCCAAACAAACCAGTAAACCAATTAAGATAATTTCTAATTTTAATCAGATCATAATAAAGGCTTAGACTTCCAGGATAATAGCAGTAGCACTCTAACAACTACTCAACACAACATGCACAAAGAGAATAATTTCAAACCACATGTATTATTATGCACCAAAATATAAATTATTGAAAAGAAACGGCCTTTAATTAATTGAATTCCTTCAAATTAATTTATTAGAAATAAAATATTAAGGACAGCCTTTCAGGTGAAAAGTAAAAACACATCACAAGTGACCATTGGCTAGTGGAATAAACACTTTTAAAGAGATATCATATCAAGTTAACAAGACATTTCTGAATAAGGTACAAACTTTAATCATGTGTTCCTGCCACCAAACTTTAGGGGTCATTTTTTTGTTTTGTTTCATTAATATTATTGTCAATTTTACTCATCAAACACACCGATATAATGGGCAAATTATGTCAAGCAAGATTTAATCAGCCTCTAGCCAATTAATTTAAAACTGATGTTTAAATGTGCATAAATCAGGATACATATAGTCATGACAGTAGTACAGCCCTGTAAGTTATGTATAAAATAAAAGATATATATATATTTTTAACTTGGACAGTTATCAGTGTAAATGCTACACCATATGCAATTCAATCTACATTCAAATATTACGTTATTGACAAAATTATGTCTAGAAGACACACAAGGTAACGTACACTATGGTTACAGTGGGTGGGTGGGAAAGCGAGTAGCTTGACAAATAGCATTGTAAGCGATCTCACGTAACCAGGCTCATTTATTAGTCCATACAGTTACGTTTAAAAGCCTCATCATTCGAAACAACGACACTGTCGTATTACACTTTCAAAGGAAGGAAAATCAGCTGTGATGTGTGCAGACACCCTCCCCCAATGCGAAACAATACCACGTAGTATTAAAAACACCTTAAAAGGCTTACTTACCTGCTACGATTGAAATATAAACACTTCCTGTATCCTAAATGCGACTAAATATTCAAGCTCTTCAGAAATGATGTGGTGAAGTCTCTATTGATTATTAATAGCGCTTATTCGGCGGCTGGTTTCGATAACATGACCTCACCGTATTGAAAGCGCTTTCTTCCACTGGCAGCAGGCCTCGCGTGCACTGCGGACGACATGCGCTCTACGTCACCAAACCCCCACGCGCTTCCGTGCCATCACGCAGGTCTATTGATAGATCTTTCTTTCTTTCTTTCTTTCTTTCTTTCTTTCTTCTTTCTTTCTTTCTTTTTCTTTCTTTCTTTCTTTCTTTCTTTCTTTCTTCTTCTTTCTTTCTTTCTTTCTTTCTTTCTTTCTTTCTTTCTTTCTTTCTTTCTTTTTTTTTCTTTCTTTCTTTCTTTCTTTCTTTCTTTCACACTTTACAATAAGGTTCATTAGTTACTACATTAGTTAACATTAACAAAGAATGAACAATACTTCTTCAGCATTTGTTAATCTTTGGTAATGTAAGTTTTAACATTTACTAATACTTTATTAAAATCTTGTTAACATTAGTTAATGCACTGTGAACTAACATGAACAACAATGAACAGCTAGATTTGTATTAATTAGCGTTAACAAAGAATAACAAATACAGTAACAAATGGTTGAGTTAATGCATGAACTAATGTTTAATAAATGAACCTTATTGTAAAGTGTTACCTTTCTTTCTTTCTTTCTTTCTTTCTTTCTTTTTCTAAAGACAATCTAGTATCTAATTCGAATCCATCCACAGTAACGTTAACTAAATCATAATAATGATCTAAATTTTGCTGCGCATCTTTTTAAGAATATATTGGTCTATTTAGTCTGTAAGACCTATTACCCAGATATAAACTTTAATCATTAAAATGTGATAATCCATTGTAAATAATTGTGTTGTATGCACCAAAGCGATTGAGAATAGTTTCTCAGTCGCTTTGGTGTATTTCAGTTCACAAGTGAAATTCCCAAAACCATTTGTTTAACCCTTTTTTACAGTCTATGGTTTAAACTTATGGTTTAACCTTCAACCTCGTCACTTGTCACTAGTCAAATAGGCCTAGGTACATTATCAATTGCTTGTGTCACGTCAAGATAAATTGGTCTGTTTCTGTTGAATAGGCTAGTCTTACCCTCTAAACATAATTTGTTCCTTGAATAAGTAATAAATGCAAAAGCTTGAATTAGTTTTTTTTAAATGTGTCCTGAATTGATGAATTGCGGAGGTGAGTTTTGAATTTTACTAAATGGAGAAGTAAAAGACGAGATGATCACCAGTTCTCTAAAATAGCTCAGGTGCATCTCATGAAGCTTTATTTAAGCATGTATAGAGAGAGCACAACAGTGTTATACATTCTGACCATGGAAAAACAACAAGGAAACAAACAGGGTCAACAGCCAGGAAGAATGACCTTACAATGGTTGAGGTGGGTCAAAAGGTATAGTCGACTATTGGGAGAAGAACAGTGTCTTCCATTATTCAAACATTTGCTGGCCAGGTAGGGTGACCATATTTTGATTACCAAAAACCAGGACACTCGGCCTGGCAAACAGATACTCAAGATACTCGAAGTTTACTCAAAAATGCCTTAGTAATTTCAATTCATAGGCTATGCCTCCTCTGGATAGAAAATTGTTATTTTACAAGACACAAATTCAGGTAGGCTTTACTCAACATGTTTTATTATGACAGGTTTTAAAAATAATGAATGAAATTATGATAGAAATAATGTCTCAGAAAAATTAAATGTATAACAAATAACTAAAAGAAATACCTCCAAAATGAACAAAAATAGCTCTCACAAACTTACAAAAATGAACTAATAAAATATATTTATTAGGGGTGTAACGGTTCACAAAATTCACGGTACGGTTCGAATACGATACACTTGTGTCACGGTTACGGTTCGAGTACGTTTCAAATACAGCAAAAAGAAAGAAATGGCAGCGAAATTTCCTTGATTTAAATTATTATATTTTTATTAAAACTAACATCAAAGTATGACATTTTTTTTTTACTTTGAGCAATGATGGAGCTATAGCCTACTTGACTTTTCATAGAAGCTTATAAAACAAAACAGCTCCTTGGACAAAATAAAATGTAGCCTAATATTGTAGTAGTTATAAACAAGGTTTATTTTAGTTTAGATTAACATTTGAGGGCAGCAATTGTATTCATAATGTCAAAATACAACAGACGTGATGTTGAAAGCATTATTGCCTACTATTCCTGCCAAACTTACAGATTGTAGTGTTATACAGTAAATCCTTGGTAATGTTGCTGATCTGTGGACACTGGATAGTTAATTCATGGCACAATGTTTGTTCCTGGTTTCCACGTCAGCGCTGTTTGATCCGTTAATAACGGAGGAATGTGAATGTTTCTCACTAGATCTCGCAGCGATATTATTACTTCAGTGGCGAATTCAAAATATTTTTTGGATTTGGCTGTGTAGTAACAATGCTGAAGATGAAGATCGGCTCGCGCTGCATTGGTCCAAACTGATAAACGGTCCGACATCCAAACAAACAACCACACAATAACGAGTAGCTCAGTTTCGTTCCGCTTACATTATATTTGCCATTTGATGTTGGGCAATATTGTGGTCACGCGACTCACGCCATCGCCAAAGTCTCTCATTATGAACGCGCTTGCCACGCGCGACGCGCCTGACATTTGAATAACGAAATGTTGGTCGGCAGGAAAAATGAACCGAACGAACCGTTCGGATTCAAAATGCGTAACCTACCGAAAACTGAACCGAAAGCCTTCGTACCGAACGAATACGCGTATCGTCACACCCCTAATATTTATATATTTAGTTTTCTTCCTCTTTATCCTGTTTTTCTTCATCATCCTCCTTGTTTGTCCATCTATGTTTTGCTGATCTTTCCGAGCAGTTTTTTTTTTTTTTGTAAACCAGGACATTTTTATCATTTTATAAAAAAACAGCCAGGACGGCCAGGACAGAGCGTGAAAACAGGACATGTCCTGGGAAAACAGGACTATTGGTCACCCTACAGGTATGTCAGACAATGTTCACTAGAGTATACGAATAACACTGTAATGCTGTTGTCCACTTAAAGTTCACTAATATTTCCTATAAATTTAACACAAAAATACACACATACATTGGATACAATCTCACACAGTATGTGTGCAGTCTTGTGCATTTTCAATGTAATTAAAATATTAACAAAGTTTGAATATGATGACAGAGTACACTACTATCTTGCGAATAACAAGATGGCACGTTCATTGATTGACTTAAGGAGGCGTATAGGCTTACTTTTGACAGATGATCAAGGATTTTGAGCAAGATACAGGCTTTGGCAGTACATCGTGTGGTTCAAGCGAATAGTTTTGAGGAATGCGCTTATTGGTGGTTTAATTGCAAATCTTAAGGATGATAAAAAAAGTAGGCTAGGCTAGGCTAAGCAGCTGAGAAAAAAAAACTGAAAATTTAAATCTGTTTCACAAAAATGGGACTGTCCACAATTGTGCCACCTAATACAGTTTTTTCAAAATGTAGTATGTTTATCAAGGAGACAACAGAGGCAAAGGAGCTTGATAAAATATAAGACAGGTAAACACCACTTATTTTTGTATGTGCACTTTCATTGTAAGTTCCAGCCATAGTGCAAATGGTAGCAAAAAAAGTGTGCAACTGTTTAATTGTGTGTATTTAGGATACACATGCTAGCGTTAGCAAGACAGAGTTATTTTTTTTCAAAAGCCATTTTATTCCAAAAATGTTTTAAATGTAATTTGTACTACAGAATGTTATTTAACATAATACATGACATGAGATGGGGTGAAAAAGAAGCAGAATTCTTTTGTGAATTCATTGTAAGGGAGTAGAAATGCTACTAAGGTTGACTAAAAAAATGCTGCTGACTCCTTCATCCTCTTCTGTCACTGCTCATCTAATCCAATTGAGCTCTTAGCTGTAGTCTAAGAATAGTTTTTCAATTTGCAAAAAGTTTCGAAGACCCGCACAGACATCCGTTGCTTCTTAGTGATTAGACAAGAGTTTATTATAGCTAAATGTATTTTTGTATATGGTTGTCCAATACTGCAGTGCTGGAGCAGAGGCTGGGTCACATGTGGTGCTTGGTAACAGAAGGTAAAGGAAACATGTAGTGATCCACTGGATTAAAGAGTGTGCACTGGGACTAAAGGCATCAGAGAGAGATAAGGACCTGATACACTGAATGCTAGAAGGTAAAAATTAATATTCCTAAAATGAAATTATCACGCTTAGTAGTTTTAATTTGTGCGATTTAAAATTGTAAAGTTGTATGTTAGGATTAAACAACATTCTTTGTGTAATTGATCAGCCTGTTCTCACGTAAATGAGTCTCTATCGGGTTGAATTGATTAATGCTGCTTCAATGACTTGTGCTGAGCTGTGATGTAAATCTCAGACTTTTTATTTAGCCAGGGAAGACCTTGAACTTCTCGATTAGTGACTATACACAATGCAAAAAGAAGGATTAAGAAAATTACTTTCCTTATATATAACGTGTACATTTATTTAACCACTGTTCCTGTCTGTATTTTGCACAATCACTTGAATAGTCCAAATTATAAATTTGTGGGAGGGAGAGAGAGATTTGCAATCTGCAATTTGCTCTAATATGGCTCTTATATGCTAATGTAATATATATTATACACTTGACAGGTGATTTATTATAAAAATGTGATTTGATCATAATCTTCTCAGTTGTTTAAAATATTAATCAAAGTTTGATGAAATGTTGTTAATTTTTACCAAAAAAAAATGTTACATGATGTGTTACATTTAATTAACCCAGCCAATTTTGACTCATATAATTGCTATATTTATGTAAGCGTTTTTAGCATTTGTATGCTTAAACTAAGACAAAATTAAGCATGCTATTTATTTAAGGCCACAAAAAGAAACTCAAGGCTTCCTGTTATGTTCAGACATACACATCTGCAGGTCCTGGTTAACCTTCTTTGGAGTTTAAGCTCATTATAGCAAGGGTATGTTTTGTTTGTGTGTGTGTTTAACCTATATATTTGTAGTTCTGTCTGATCTGACTTGTTGAGGCAGTGAACAACATCAGGCATCCATAAATAATCACTTTTTCAATTATTGCATGTACTATGTTATTTTGTTATTTAAGTTTTTTTTTTTTTTAAACAAAGGTGTTGAGTCAGCCTGTTAACAGAGGTTATGTAATTAACTAGATAGTGTAATCTAGTTCAAGGTAAAAAACTTCAAGAGAGCCAAACAACAAACAACTGAACATAAGGTTTTTAAATAAACTACAGTCATTAATTTTTGCTTCTTATTTAAATGCATTTTTTATATTTAAATGTATTATATAAATTCAAATGTAATATATTTTTATGGCATTTAAAGTTAAATTGAAGCACTTTTTAAATAGTTCTTCAAATTACTCAAATTACTTAATCTGTGTTACTGATTGAATTACCATAGTAATTACAGAAATATTGTCATTATTTATTAGAGCTTCCATTAATTTGACAGTGTAGCATTTTATCTGAACTTTTACCTGGAGTGAAAGTGGTTGCAAAAAAAAAATTGTCATTAGAGTCATTGTCTTACACCCTTTATGGCTGGTGTTGGTGTATTGTTACAAATTTATTAAAATGTTTGATTTAGATTTATAGTATACAAACTGAGGAAGTTTATTAGTGTTAGTTTTGTAACTAAGGTCACAAAGGTCTGTAACTAAGGTCTGTCCCAATTTTTCTGTTGCAAGTTAAATTGATACCATCACCTGTTATTTGTGAGTTCCCGTCTCAGTGCGAGAGGGCCTGCCCTTCCTGTTCTCGTGTCTCAGCATTTGAAGAGTCATGCAAAGCAGGTTTGGATATGACCTGTTTGTTTGTGAGTTCCCGTCTCAGTACAAGAACGAGAAGTCTTGCTCATTCTGTTCTCGTGTCTCATCGTTTGAAGTGTCTGGTTCCAAAACCTTTATACCTCATTTCTGAGTGTCTCCCCCCTCAACGTAAATCCCTCTCCCTAAAATGTGTATAAAATTGCAATGGAAAGTTCCCTTAGTCAGACTTTAAGAGGACTGCAGCTACCAACAGCTTGTGTTTTTTTTTTTTTTTTTTTTTTTTTTTTAATAAAGAATCCTGCTGAAGAGACAACCAAGTCTTCTCGTCTTCGCTTCTGAGTTCTTAAACTTTAGAAGAAAAAAATTCACAACATTGGTGACGTTTTTTGGCATATTTACTTTAGCAGTCACATGGCTAACCTATTGTCCAGGTCCTAGCATCTTCTTATGGACATCTTATGTCCCTCTTCCCGTGCCAGATTACTGTAATCCTTAACTTTTCTTTCTTTTCAGTGCATTGGCTTGTGGTAACCTTGCTTTAAAAATGTAGGCTAATCACAGTTCCCCTTCGTCAGATCACTACAACGTGAGTCAGATGTGATTCTGACGAATGGGGATCACTTGCGAGAGCCTATTTACTTGAGTGAAATAAAACGAGCCAATGCACATTGGCATGCAATAATTGCACCAGCTGATGTGCATCGCCGCGCAAGGCAAGCATATAACAAGCAGCTGGTGCGTTCGTACCTTTGCCTACTGGCGAAGGATGCGATCAAGCCAGTTCCTCTAGCAGATGTAAGGACTGGGTTCTACAGCCCCTACTTCACCGTACCCAAGAAAGGCGGTTGGTTATGGCCGCTCTTGGACCTGCAAACCTTGAATCGGGCCCTGCACAAGCTCCCGTTCGAGATACTCACACAGAAACACATTTTTTACTGCATCTGCCCCAAGATTGGATTGCAGCGATTGACCTGAAGAACGTGTACTTTCATGTCTCGATTCTTCCTCGACACAGCCCGTTCCTGTGGTTTACGTTTGAGGGACGGGCATATCTGTTCAAAGCTCGTGCCCTTCGGACTGTCCATGTCGCCCTGCGTCTTCACGAAAGTCGCGGAGGCAGCCATTGTTCCACTCCAAGAACACAATGTTCGTATTCTCAACTATCTCGTCAACTGGCTAATTCTGGCTCAGTCTTCAAGGGATTCAAGGCCGAGTCCTGAGATGTGCGTGGCAGAGCACGCACCGGGTGAAGGTCACCCCGCAATGCCTCCCAACCTTCAGCCCGTGGTTGGATTGACCCTTCGTTTCTATGGGCAGGTGTTCCACTAGAACCAGTGTCCAGGCATGCTGTGGTCTTATTGGATGCCTCTGCCACCAGCTGGGGGCCACAGACAACAGGCATGCAGTTTCAGGTCTGTGGATGGGGTCTCAATTGACTCTAGTTGCTCACAGTACGCTTTGCGCTGGGCAATAAAGAGCCACCACAGGGCAAGCCGTGTACTGTCTGGGACGTAGAGATTCTAGGTGACCTACCACAAGCGGTGGTAGACACCATCACTTCTGCAATCACCTCAACAAGTCGCCTCTATGCTCTGAAGTGGAACCTGTTCGTTGAATGGTGTTCTTCCGATCAGAGTTGTGCTTTGCTTCCTGCAAGATGGGTTGGAGTGGAGGGCTGTCTCCCTCCACCCAACTACTGCAGTCAGCTGAGTTACAGATCCTTTCACTAAAGACAGTGCTCTTGACTGCTTTGGCTTCCATCATGACGGTAGGGGACATGCAAGCATTTTTGGTCAACAAATCGTGCCTAGATTTCGGACCGGCACACTCAACTAGAACTTGCTTCTTCCTGAACGCTGGCTCAAGGTGCCTCAGACAGATATATGTATGGCTGTGGGCTGGGTGACTCCTAACACGTTCGCTAGATTCTATAGCCTCCGTGTAGAGCCGGTATCTTACCGTATACTCGCCCCCAGTGGTCAGTAAATCGAAACACCTTTTCTTAGTGTGTCTATTTGCTAGGACGTGGCTTCCTCTGCAGCACGCTTTCTCAGTGTATCCATATCCAATAAGTCACAATGAGTGGGTTTTGCGGAACAGCAGTGACTGACCTTCTCTGCTTAGAGCTCCTACTTCTGCCCAACACTCGGTCAGGCCAGGAGGCTCAAGCAGAGCGCTGGAAGAGCCAGCTACCGTGGCGTTTTGGTAGATTCGTCGGAATCTCTTCTGACTCACGTTTTAGTGATCTGACGAAGGGGAATGTCTCGGTTACTGTATAGTAACCCGAGTAGGGAACAGAAAAGAGACCCCTCACCACGCACTATTGCTGAGCTTCCGCTGTACGGCCGAGTCACAGGTTCGGTTCCTCAACGAAAAAACAAAGATGCGAACGCACCAGCGGCTTGTTATATGATTGCGCCGCGATGCACAGCAGCTGGTGCAATTATCGCATGCCAGTGTGCATTGACTCGTTTTATTTCACTCCCCATTTGTCAGAATCACTGAGTCACTGCTCTGTTCCCTACTTGGGGAACAAGGGTTACTTATACGTAACCGACATGTTTTCTATTAACAGCAATGAAAAGGTTACTTTCATAGTGTGACGTGATTAAGAGTGGAAAAAGTATATGCAATGTGAAATTGTTTAGGAGATAATTCATTTTTTTTTTTTCATTTGTGAATTTAATTGACTATTGTATTGCTAGCACTTCTCATGTTACTGCCTCATAAAGACGAATTGCTTGTTGAATTCCTGATTTGTAAGTGATTTTGGATAAAAGCATTTGGTAAATATATAAATTATTGTATCATGGCTTGAAAGGAGGGCTTGAAAAAAGTATGGAGACATCAGCTGAGAGTAATTACATGATTGTAATTATTATTTTAAATAACGAAATATGCTAAATAACACCAGGACTGTGCTTAGAAAGTCAGTACTGTCATTGTTTTTCATGCACATGGCATGCACTTGATATGAAATGTCTCCCTCTGCCTTCTGTCTTGTGTAGTAACAGTGAGACACACTGGATTAAATGAAAATACCTCAGGAAATGCTGGATTGTTCAGTATTGTAGCAGGTGAAAAAAATACACAAGTAGATGTGAATTAGAATTATAATAGGCTATATAAACAGGTATTTAGTATAGAGGAAAAACTGGCTTAAATCTTGTGGCTTATTTTTACAAATCTGTATGTTTGTAGCTTGCTGTTCTTTCAAATTACGTGAAAAGGTGTCCTCTGAAGTCCAACCTACAGTGATTATGGAAAAAAATTGGCACATTCTCACCTAAACTTGTCCTTTTGATGGTAGGAATGAAGTCAGCAAAAGATAAAAATAGATCATTGTAGACAGATTTAGATTTACACATCACATTATAAATATATGTAGCCTATGTATGTGTGTATATATATATATATATATATATATACATACAAAATGACACAAAATTGTTATGAAACATTGGTGATGAGAGCAGAGTCCCTGCTGATCACTTTGTTTAGGCTCCATCCTCTTCTTTACACAGATTTCTCCCCTCCTCCATCAGCCATTTAGCTTGTGTCTCTCCTTCTCAGGTATCTGTTCGCGACTCTGCAGGATGAGCAGCACATTTGTGACACTCGCAGAGGTGCTGGAAGCCAGAGGAGGACCGCTGGAAGAAGACGAGGTTTGGTCCCTCCTGCTGGGCTCGGCTGAATCACTTGTAGACCTGTCTTACAAAGGTAAAATGTTGACCTTGCAGTTAGTGTTTTTTTTCCTGCTGGTGAAGAGTGCAGTCCATGCAAAATTAAATGAATGTGGGTCTGTTTTTCTAGGTCACAATATCTGCAACATTATAACTCCTGCATCACTGCTCTTGTCTGCGACTGGGACACTGGCGTTCAAGAACTGTGCGATGACAGATGAGGTTTGTGCCTTCACAGCCCCAGAGATGTTGCAAGGCCGTGCCATTTCCACCAAACTAGCCATGGAGAAGGTCAGTTTCATTCAGCGACATCAGGAGGTTATCATACACTTAACCTGCAAAATCTGATTTCAACCGTCTAAGGACACAGTGGCAATATAAACTGCATTGGCAGTTTACATAACATTTACTAGCTAATATTTTAAATCAAATCAGCTTCTCAACACAAAATGACAGATTTTTTACAGATATATATATTAATATACACTGATGCTCTGTTCACGCCTCTTTAAATGAGCTAACGCCCTCTTTCCTGTCAGGTAGTGGGAAGGCGCCTTAAAGCCCCTTGGAAATGGATATTTCCTACAGATACACAACAGCAAAACATATAAATAACTGGCTTAAAAGCTTTTTTGTTTGTGTGTGAAAATACTAATGTGCCTTAGACTTTTGCACAGTACTGATTATTAATCAAAATTTGTATTTATTTATTTTAACCAAATTTATTTTAATCCTATTATTTATTTCTCTTTACATTTCACAGTTTTTCTTTAGACTTTTCCACAGACCCTCATGCGACTCCCCTGGGTTTCCAGTTTGGAAATCCTGACCTAGCGGGAAATTTAGTCGAAATGTAGAGGGTTGAATTTATTATACAAAAGTGCTTCTTTATTGTTGTACTTAAGTTGAATGCTCACAGAAGAGATACTGATGATTTGGGTGTCGTTTCTTCCAGATAATCGTGTATTCCTCTTGGTATGACTCTGTATTGGTCAGTTGATTATCATCTCTCTCAAAACCAGGTCAGTTTCACAGAAATCCGAGTAAGAAATAAGAAAGTAAAGACTGTATTATAAGTAACCATATAATAATAAGAATTAACAAATATCAGTGAAGAGATAAGCTAGCTACATTAAACTTTCATCACCTTTAATTTCCATCTGAAAATATTATGTAAATGTGTTTTCTGCTTGTTTAGCCCATTAAGCTAAGTGACTCTCTGAATTGCCTTCTGCTGAGCATGTGTGAGGACATGGCCCATCGGCGAGCCAACCTGAACTCCATCTTGGAGTTGTGTGAATCGCACCACAAAGCATCTCTCCTGCCTCCTCCTAACAAAGTCATCAAACAGCTGGTAGAGGATGTCTTCCAAGACTCTGTGAGTTAAAAAAAGCATTTATACCTAAACAACTTCTCAGTTGATCAATTTATAAAATTGGTAGCCAAAGAGTTCATGAGATCTTCATTTCCAGGTGGATCGAGCTGCTTTAACTGAAAATGTTGTGCAGTTGAGTGGGAAAAGTCAGATGATCAGAGAAAGACTTCATGGTAGGAATAACCTTGAATCTCAAATTCCTCTGTTATTCTCTTATAGTTGTGTAAATACTGTAAGTTGTTTAGTCAAATAAGTAATAGGAATTGTAGTAATCATAACATATTTTATAATATTTAGGGGCCAAGCACCAAAGGTGCACAGGCAACTATTGTATCCATTAGTAGTCATTGTCGTCTTCTTCTTTTTACATTTATTCATTTAGCTGACACTTTTATCCAAAGCGACTTACAATTGCTATACATGTCAGAGGTCACACGCCTCTGGAGCAACTAGGGGTTAAGTGTCTTGCTCAGGGACACATTGGTGTATTGCATTGGATTCAAACCCAATTTGGCACACATATAGAAGACAGTCCAAGCATTAACCATAGCAATTTTGGAGTCTCTAACTCAATCTCTCTAGCGCCACCAACTATCCAAAGTTTTACTTGCATTTTTGCTAATAACTTTTGAACCGTAAGGTCTAGAGACACAATTTTTTTGTTAGTGAAAATAATCCGCCATTTTGAATTTTCATCAGCACCATGCCCTGAAGGTACTCAAAGTTTTGTGGCAGTGCCACTTTGTGGTCAAGAATCAAAAAATGCTAATAGCTTTTGATTCATTTTGCCTATTTTATTGAAACTGTTGTTCCTTAGATAGATTCCTTGGGTTATGCGAAAAATTAGGCTTTTAAAAAAAAATCAACATGGCGGAGAGGAAGTTTAGCTGAATATGACAAAATGGAATCTATGTTGCTCTGATTTTCACAAAAATGTAATCAGGTTATCTGCAGACCTTGCTGACAAAAAAAACCCCATGGAATTCAAGTTAATTTGTCAAACATTTCTCCTATAACGAGCAAATTTTCTGGACAACATGCCAAAAAGGATGTGAGGCTATATCTCTGCTATACACTTTAGCCCAATCTGATCAAACTTGGTTTGTGTTACTACAGTGATGACCTGATGGACCTGTACAGTTTCACCTAGTGGCCACTAAATATGATTATTATAATTTTTTGCTTATAACTTCTGAACAGTTTGAAAATCTCCAAAAATAAATTCACCAAACATTGACCACACCTTATAATTTGGTGTCAGTGCCACCTATTGGTCAAACGTAATAACAAAGCAATTATTTCACATCACTAGTGTATTTATGTGCTCAAAACCATTTTGCTTAAAGGGATACTCCACTTTTTTTGGAAATAGGCTCATTTTACCACAGTTATTTTGTATATTTTATTTATTTTTACATTTTAAAGTATTTATAATGCATGTGCATTATAAATACTTGGTGTTTTGGTACATATTCAAATGAGTTTATGCAGCAGGTATTTATAGACAGTGCTGGATGAAGAACACAAATCAAGTAGGCTACATGAGTAAAAGTACAGTTACAAATATTACTCCTGTAAAAGTATACTTATTTTCAGTTTTATAAAAGTACTTAATTTTTAATCTACTTAAGAATTAAAAGTAAAAAGTACTGATTGATTAACCATATATTTATTCTAGCTAGGACTAATCAGACTAGTCAGTAGTCAGCTCTAATGAAAAAGATTAGTACATGCATAAATAGATAATATGTATTGCAAATAAGCAAACCTTTTATTTTATTTACAGCACTTATTATACACTATCAAAACATTAAACTAAAGTTAACTAAGTTACTGATAATTCAAGTGTGCTAACAAATTAAATAATATTCCATATAGTATTTTAAATTTGGGGAAAATACAATTTGTGTAAATGTGGCAATAAATGGTACAGTATACAAACAAAAATTCAACACAAAGTGCACATATCTAATGGTCAAAAAGCTCAATGAGGGTGTTCAACCACAAAACAATTTTTTAATAAAAGGAAGAAAAAGTTGGCACACCACAGCTCCAAAAACACAGCTCCAATCACCACAGGTGATGTTTGAGCCCAATGGCTCTTCATCAGAGGTGTTAACATTTTAAAAGGAATCGGGTCCACACACAGTTTGTTTTTATGGAATGTGGCAGTGTAAAAAGTACAATATTGTGCTTCGGACTTTAATGAAGTAAAAGTAAAACTTTCCAAGTGGGTGTTGAAGCCACACATTTGTCTTAAAGCCTGTCCTTAAAAAACATTTCAGTGTTTAATCCAGACATTGTCCTTCAATTATAATGTTTATCCTAAAAATTAAATCAGTTAACCCCTGCAGGTTTGACGAGCATGTGCGTAAGAAAGCACCATTGCACCAATAAAATAGTGTCCACAATTGGATTAACAGTTTAACCTAAACCTTAACATGGGATTACAAAAAGTTGTAATCAGGCAAACCTATTAGCATAATGCTCATACTGTATGCTTGGCGGCTTTCCAGAGCTCTTGTGCAACCAATTGCTGTATAAATTGCTGTGTGTGTGTATTCAATGAGTGCAAGGATACATTGTGACGGTAGTGATCATGTCTATGTTTAGCAGGTAAGCGTGGACCATGTCCTGGTTATACAGAGGGGAACGGAGCTACAGGAGAGACTCGCAGACTGTCTCTGGACTCTGAGCTAAAGCAAGGTGAGCAGCTACATTACTTTTCAAAAGCTTGTGTTCGGTAAGGTTTTTTTATGTTTTTGAAAGAAGCCTTACACTAGTGCTGCATTTATTTGATCAAAACTATAGCAATATTTTTATTACAATTTAAAATAGCTGTTTTCTACTTTTTTATGTTTTAAAATGTAATTTATTCCTGTGATGGCAAAGCTGAATTTTCAGCATCATTACTCCATTACTGTCACATAATCCTTCAGAATAATTATAATCCATCATTCTAATATGCTGATTAACTGCTAAAAAAACTTTTCTTATTATTAGACTTTTTTAATTCTTTGATTAATAGAAAGTTTAAAAGAACATCCTTGATTAGTAAATTTATTGATTTCGTAAAAAAAAAAAAATCTCACTTACCCCCATTTTTTGTCTGATATTTATTAATACTATTAATAAATGATTATTTAAATTATATTTTTTAAAATTGCATGCCAGTTTGTTAAATTGTTTATCTTTTTTTTCTTTTTGTTTTTTTTTTTGTTGTTTTTCATCCCGTTCTCATCCCAAGGCGTCACATACTGAAGCTTTTGATAATGTGTAGCTATACATCCAACGCACATGGCACCCTTTCGTGTCAATATTAGATGTAGATATATATGGGCCAGAAGGCGCCTCCTAGTGGTTTAACCCTACCTCAGACCTAAACCTACTCATAACCGAGCGTTATATTGATGCTAAAGGGTGCCATGTGCGTTGGATGTATATGCATTGTCAAAAGCATCATTATATGACGCCCTAGGATGAGAATGCGTTGGGTTTTTTTTTTTTTGCTGAGCATTTAGACATACAGTAGCCTACATTTTTCAATATTCAGCCTAGCTGATTTGTTTTTTGTTTGTTTTTGTTTTTTTCAGAAATTTCCAATCAACAGAAAACCTGGTCTCTCAGAAGTAGACCTAAGCTCAGACCACATCCAATCAGGGCTCAAACAGGTTGGTGGTCTTGTTTTGCACTTTAAAATGAGCTATTAGTGCTGGTTAATATCAGTCTTCTTTGATACTTTGGTATCCCAGATCTCCACTGGGGCTTCACCACAGACGAAGCACAAGTTGTTGGCTGTCCCGCAGTACATGCCTCAACGCTCCCAATAAGAGTGAATCCCGACCTTCTAGTCCCTGTATTACTGTTAGTGAGTCTGCAGTCAACCTTTCCCAAAGAAAAGCTAAGGTAATGTGCTTAATATCTGTTCTGTACTATATTATTAATGCTGCATCTTAATTTAATAGTTGTTAAATGTCTTGTGTGTTTTAATTGTAGAGTCTTGGACCTGAATTTACCAGGATGATTGATGAACCTCAAATAGTTTTAGAGCTGCCAGGATCTATAGTGGTAATCTCTGTTTCTGTATTTTTATGTATCATGAACTTAATTTTTTAAGTGTTCAGTACTTTTGTTCAGCTTTGCTGCATTCTAAGGTTGCAGAGTTTTTTCTCTGTGTATTTATTGTCTTCTCCCTTACTCTTTCTAATTCAATACAGTCAAAGAAAGGCAAGTCAGGCTTGTCTCAAAGGGAAGTTAACGTGATCATGCCAAATGAACAGTGTGTGGCAGTGAAATGTGACATCAAGTCCCGCGGGAGAGATGTATTCGACATGGTTGTGGCACATGCTAATCTTGTGGAACACTTTTACTTTGGCCTTGCTTTCATTGATGGTAATGCAGTCTTGTGTGTGTCGTTAACTAATAGAGTCTTTATATTGCCCACACTTTTGAGCTGTCTTGCAATAGTGAATAATTGCATTTTTCTCATTTAGATGGTGAATATTTCTTTTTGGACCCTGAGACAAAAATCTCAAAGGTTGCCCCAGATTACTGGAAGAAAGTGGCTTCTGCAACATTTACCCTTTTTCTCCGTGTCAAATTTTTCCCTGATGACATCTCCTACATATTGTATGTCTTTTTTTACTGTTTACATATACAGTACACAATATTTAGATGGTCTGTTTAAAGTCCCCTCGATAACTGTAAAGTGCTGGAGAAAGCAGGCAAGGATGAGGATCTATCTGCAAGGTTTTATTGTCATAACACAGAACAAATAATAAAGAACTCCAGAGACAAAAAAAATAAAACCACATGAAGAACCGAACTAGAAGCAACCATACAACTGACAAAGTAACAAGTAACAAGTGTATTAATAGCCCGACACTTGGGCTATAAATACACTGGGACAAACAAGCTTAGCTAAATAATGAGGAAACAAGATACACCTAGGAACAATCATGAACAAATCAACATGAAAAACAACATAGGACTACAAAACTTAGCACAAGAAAGGAAATGACAAAAGTACACACAAGACAAGTGGAACACAAGACAGGAATCATGACAAAAACAGGCTTTCTATGTCTGTTAGGTTTGGGGTCACTCATGTGTAGGCTACTCCAAAAACAAACTTCATAGTACATACTACCTTTTAAAAGTTTAGGGTCAGTAAGATTTTTTGTTGTTGTTGAAAGAAATTAATACTTTTAATTTAGCAAGAATGCATTAAATTCGATCAAATCGTGACAGTAAAACATTTAAAATGGTACAAATGCAGCTTTGGTGAGCAGAAGAGACTTCAGTAAAAGTAAAAATCTTACTGACTGAACGCATTTAAAGAAGTCTTTCAGGAAAGAAATCTGCACTTGTCAAGTCATGGGGCCTTTAATGACCATTATTCCTAATTATTTGCAATGAAATCTCCTTTTATTCTAATGCTCACTGTTTTTGTCTCTTCATTTTAAAAGGCATAGACTTAACTCGACACCAATACTATCTCCAGTTGAGGAGAGATGTTCTGGAGGACAGACTGTACTGTAATGAGGAGACTGCATTGTTCTTGCTGCTCTCGCACTGCAGGCTGAGTTTGGAGATTATATGCCTGAAGTGAGTCAGATCTTAATGAGCATTTTAATTTTCAACTCCTAACTAGACAGTATTTTGAGAAACAAACTGACTTTTTCAGGTTTACGGGAAGAACTATTTCCAGACGGAACAGTACATCTCCAAGAGAGTCATAGAGAAAGTGGCCTTGCCCTGTTTAAGAGAGGAGTTGCCAAGGTTACATGCCAATAATGCCCAGATGCTTCCAGAGGAGGCAGAGATGGAGTTCTTAAAGGTTCTAAAATGACTCTTCTAAACAATAAAACAAATGAACTCTCAGATGAGTATAATTGTACTTTTCTTCAAATATTTGGATGTTGGATCGTAGTTTTCAATACCTCATGTGTCTTTCATGCCTTTATAGATTGCACAGCAGTTACCAGAGTACGGGATGCTGTTTCACAGAGTAGCCGTGAAAGGAAACCTATTATTGGAGAGCTGGTTTTGGGAATTTGTGCCAAAGGTATTCTGGTATATGAAGTCAAGAACAATTCTCTGATGTTAAGCCGCAGATTTCATTGGACAGAGATAGACAGTCTGTCAACTAGTGTGAGTTTACGGCTGTTATTTGTTTGGCTTTTTTTGTTACTTCATGTTGTCTAGTAACATGCTATTTCAAGTTAAAGCTACACTGTGTGATTTTTACCCCCATCTAGTGGTGAAAAGGTATATGACCATCCATTGAATATTAGTTTCTGTTCCTCTCAATTTCGATTTGGTTTTAACTCCTACGGTGGCCAATGTAGTCCAAGATTAACATAGCTTCCGGTTCAACCTCATCCATGAGTGTTAACTCAAACGTAAACTGCGAAAGGCGAAGCTTGAATTAATGGGTATGTCCCTCTTTGGCTAATGTACTTTCAAGATGGAGGGCAACATGGCGACTGACATTAGAACCCCTTACCCGTATGTATTTTCAATGGCATATTTTACACTCACGAGAATACTTTATTACTTGAAGTAAATATACATTAATGAGCACATATATTTTTGAAAGAACTAAGTGTTTGTAGCTGAGAATAAACTAAAAGAGTTACACAGTGTAGCTTTAAAACACCTATATGATGTTTTGTGTGAAGGTTTTAATCATGTTCTGTTATTCCTGCCTTAGAGACTGAAAATTTACCATTGAGTGCAGCCCTAGTGGGAAGAAGCAGTATTTTGTGACGGAGAGCTCAAAAATCGCACAGTACCTCCTGAACCTCTGCTCAGCCCAGCACAAGTTTCACAGTGAGATGACCTCTCGTCAGCTGACCTACTGTTTAGCCTCAGGTGTGTAAAATCATTTGTGACACTTGAAGTTGAATACAGTCTGACATTACTAGTGAAAATGATGCTATTTTTGCATTCTTTTCATACAAATTTTAATACACCTTTATCATTATCATTTCCAAAGGGCATGTTATTGCTTCAATGGAATCAAATAACATTTTGCATAAAATACAATTACAACAACATTTTTTTTTAATTATTATAATAATTTGATATTTTGACTGTTTGTTTTCTTTTTTATTCGTTTATTGCCAGCTGGAAATGATTTGTTCGTTTTTTAGGATCATAAATAACCTGCATTTATTGGACTTAACAGGTAGTTAATTATTTCTCTGTATCTCCTTTTCTAGATGACAACATAGCAAAATATACATCAATATGTTGATGCTCAACACGAATCAGATATAAAGAGGCTGTCTTGCTAGAAGATCGTGCTCAATAATATTGGTTTGAATGTTTTACCAAATGACTCCATTGCAGCAAGTCTTGCGATGACCTGTCAGCAAAAATCGGAGTTCGGATTCAACAAAAGAATGAAGTAAACTACATTCCTGAACCAAGAGCTCCAAGTGAACTGAAAGACCAGAGCCAAAGCAGCAGGTGTGTCTATGGATCTGCTCTGCACATCATCCAAATCCTTGTGCAAAACCAAATATGTATTGAAGACCTATTGATTTGATCTTTCCTCCTTGCAGCCCATCAGACACTTTCAGTCCAATCTATCGCATCATGTCCAATGTCTCTTTGCAAAAGCAGGACTCAGAGGTTCATTCCACCACCTCATCTATAAGAGGTTAAAAGTGAAACTCAAAAGTTCTTCATGATTGGGAACTGATTACAAACATTTCAACTTAATAAAAAACAAGTTATTCTCAACCTAACATATGAGAAATAGGTATTTCAACTAAATATGTATTTTATTCTCAGTGGACACACCAACAAAAACAACCCCGGAAGAGAACTTATCTGTGTCACGTTAAGAGAAGGATCCCAAACTTGGCTTCGGTGAGTATAAATGAGTAAGCATCTTTTATATACTGTAACATGAAGCGCTTGCTGTTAAACCTGCCCTACGACACTGATGTACTGTTGTTGCAAAGGTTTTGTAATAGTCGGGAGGACAACACAGGAAAGTTAGATCTGGGAATTTTCATTGCATCCATCGTTCCGGACGGGCCAGCTGATAAAGACGGCAGAATCAGACCAGGTAAAAACCCTTTTCCCTCATTTATGCCAAAAGAAACAAACAAAATAAGCTGAAAGTCTTTTTCTTTTCTGTTTCAGGTGGTCGGCTGATCTCTCTGAATAAGATCAGTCTGAGAGGGGTGACGTTTAATAAAGCTGCTGCCATACTGCAGAACAGCCCGGATGAAAGTGGAGCTCATAGTGTCCCAACCCAAACGTACGTTTTCATAACATGAGATTCCATATTGTTCATATGATCTCCCTTTATACTATTTCACTAAAGGTGAAGTGCGTAATTTTGCAATATGAAAAAATACATTCTCTTATACCAGCTTAAAGAGGCTATATGCAGCTTTTTCCCCAAAATAAACGTAACAATAGCCTTTTTATTTTACCATTTATGACTCAAACATCTCCTGATGAGCATACTGACACCTTGTCCGCTCACAGTGGGTGCACCTATAAGCCTGTATCCTATTTTTCCTATTTTCTGTCGGGTCAGACTTTTCCCGCGCTGTCTGCGGATGTGACGTCAAGCGCGTTCATGTTAAACGTTTCAGATCACTCTGCCATCACCGCTAGTCAGCAAGTAGCCTACACTCGAGTCGCAAGCAGAACACTTATCTCAAACAATATATGTATTTGACTGTTCTTACCTCTGTAAACATAATGTTGACCTCCATGTAGCGGATGACGTGTGCACGTACGAGCGCGTGCTGCGAGCAGAAAGGAAGAGCAGTTCTGTTTTTGGGCCACATGGTGTCAGTCGTGAGTTTAAATTTGAGGAAAACGCATGTAGCCTCTTTAACTCTTTCCCCGCCATTTTCCAGGTCTCCATGTTGTCACTGTTATGCGGTAGGGGCGCTATTACACATCTTCTGAGAGAGTACTGAATCTCCTGATTAAAACATATGCGAAGAAAGATGCAGAAACAATCATATGTAATTATATGCATATGTAAGAATAGCGTGATTACCTACATTAACCCAAACCTGTCTAATGTTATTTGAACAAAATGTCGACCCAGGACAAGGTATAGGACTGTGAAAGCATCAGGGGGGTTGATGGACCTGATCTACTCCATCAATGTTTTGATCGTCTTTCTGAATCCCATCCAGATGTAGTCTTTGACAAAAACACAATTTTCTAAATTTTTGGCAAAAAATTTAGTTTTTATTTTATTTTATGTTCTTTCTTTTGATATATTGCATGTTCAGATATTCCAATATTAACACAAAGAAACATTATGGGGCCAGGACAATTGTTTGAAAATTATCAAAAAACTTTTATTTTTGTTTTTAAATGCTGGCGGGGAAAGAGTTAAAATGCTAAAACAATTAATAGTAAGCCATAACTGTACATCTTTATTGTTCAATTACATTTTATGAAATCAATTTCTCATTTTGCCTTTAAAGGAAGAAAACTGACAAAGCTAACCTCTGTCTGGTCAAATGTTTTAATTCTTTGTTCATGTTTAGAGGATCTTCGGGACAGTAAGAGTTCACTGGCTGCAAGTAATTTAGGGATAATGCTGGAAAAAGGATTTGGCTCCCAAAGTACCCTGAGTGCAGAGTACAGGCCTGTGATGGAGGAGCTGGAGGAGACTCTTTCCAACATTATGGCTCCTAAAATGGGCAAAAGGCTGCACATACCTGTGGTGCGGATTCTGGATATTCAGGTGTGATTTACAGTTTATACATATACAGCTATGGAAAAAATTAAGAGACCACTGCCAAATCAGCAAGTTGCTCTGGATTTATTATTTATATTATAAATAATAAATCCAGAGCAACTGCTGATTTGGCAGTGGTCTCTATTCATGTGTATATATATATATATATATATATACATATGTATGTGTATATATATATATATATATATATATATATATATATGTATATATATATATATGTATATATACATCTGACATGAAACAATACTGATTTTAACCAAAATGACTTTTTATTTGTTCATCCTATGCAGGATGGGATGTCTAATAATTCTTCTAGCTTCAGCCTGAAGCCAGGTGAAGAAATCTACATGGAGCTCAGAAAGATCAACAGCAGCTTGGGGATCAGTGTTGCTGTGAGTTTTTACTCTGTGTGGCATTCATTTCAATTCTTGAATCTTTAACCATGGACGATGATACTATTATTAAATGCTTTTTAGGGGGAATCAACACTAATGTACACCATGGAGGAATTTACATCAAAAGCGTGATGCCAGGAGGAGCGGCAGATCAAGATGGAAGAATACAGATAGGTTAAGATCCATCATTACTAATGATAAAATATGATAAAAATTCAAAATATTTTATTTTGTCACACTTATCTTAAAATAATGTTTTAAAAATATTTTTTGTAAGATGAAGGTCGGTATGAATATAGAAGTCTCTTGTGCTCACCAAGGCTGCATTTATTTGATAAAAAATACAGTAAAACGTATTAAAAGTAATATTGCAAATATATTTGAATATATTTATATATAAATGTGATTTATTCCTGTGATGGCAAAGCTGAATTTTCAGCAGCCATTAGTCCAGTCAAGATCCTTAAGAAATCATTCTAATATATTTCTTATTATCAATGTTGAAAACAGTTGTGCTGGTTCATATTTTGTATTTATTATTAATATTTATTATTAAAATATTTTATTTTTTATTTTCAGGATTCTTTTATGAATAGATACCTTTAAAGAACTGCATGCATTTATACCGAAATCTTTTGTAACATTATAAATATTTTAATTTATAAATATAAAACTTGAAATGAATGAATTTACTGTCACTTTTTAATGGTAGTGGTATGTGTTCCAGTTTTTAGTGTGTTCTATGCATATTTGTCATCTCCTTGGCGATGTACAAAAATGACTCAGATGTTCCTAACATGCTAATGAGCATGAACAGGCAACTCCTTACTGGTTGTGATGCATGATTGGTGTTGACAGCTCAATGATGTGTTGTGTGTGTGTGACAGGTGACAGGCTGCTGGAGGTGGACGGCTGTAACCTGCGTTCCGTCACACACAGGCAGGCAGTGGAGTGCCTAAAGAGGACGGGAGAGGTACTGACATGTTTGCTTTACTTTTGAGCGGTACAATCACAGACCGTTTATGTAGTTAGCTGTTGCATATGATTGAGCCCACGGTACAAGTCTAGTCCTCATGATTCAGAAGTTATGTAAGACCGTTTCTGCTGAGAGTCTATGGTATTTATTAATATTTTGAGATAGTTTTTATTTTATTTGAGTTTTTTAAAATTATTGTATGTGCTTTTGTAACTTTAATAATATTTTTTTCTGTAAATTTCTGTTTAGCTTTCATTTATGTGAATTTCAGTTAAAATAAAACGTATTTGTTTTTTAATTTAAGTTTTTCATGTAATATTTATTTTATTTTTTCAGCTTTATTTATCGTGCCATGTGAGTCAGTTCAGTCTATTGTAGCAGAGCGCTTGCATTTTCCAAACAGTTAAAGAGCAGTCGCTTTTCGATTGAATCATAGCCGTTATATTGAGAAGTAACAGCCGTAGATGTGAACTCTAGCACAAGGACGAGACAGAGGTCACAGTATGTCTGAAGGGCCTTTGGCCCTTTCTTCAGCATGTCAGTTGCTTTAGGACAACAGCACCAGCAACCCTTGTGTCTTGAGGGTTCTCAGACTGCACAAAAGAGAGATCTAGAGTGACACATGATTGTGAAAGCATGTGTTGGTCGTTATTTTTGTCTGGGCTAATAAGATGTTCTGGGGTATGACGCTGAGCCGTGCGTCGTTATACTGACACACTATAACACTTAAGCTGACCTGTCTTCAGCCACACGCACTGGTTAGGTAACAGGCCGTGTGCTAAGCAAACTGATGACATGGCCATGTTCACCATAGGCATGCAGCTGATGGGACAACCATTGTCTTTAACAGTAAAATAACAAGACATGTTGCTTTAATGAGTGTTATTTTCAGGTGGTGAGCCTGCTTCTTGAACGAGAGCCTCCGGTGGTGTTGGACACTTTCAGTGCTTCATCCAGGTTGGAGAGACAGAGATCTCCTTCACATCTCAGTGTGCAGAGCGCACCCACCCCCCTGAGGAGAGATGTGACAATGGAAACACCCTTGTCTGTCAGGGCCAAGGACTTCAGATTCATGTCAGATGGTGAGATGGGGATCAGAGAGGGGAGGGAACACTGCAAAACATTTCAACTGAATCTGACAGCGACCCTGTGCTTGCTGCCAGACCCAAAGACCCAGACAAATTTAGATCTTGTCCAGGGGAACATTGGTTACATTTTTTGTACTGGCATATGTTTTCAATCAAGCCTGAATGTTAGATTTAGTTTCTTTTCAAGGAACAACACCCAAAAAATTACCTTCATGTCATAGCAAATTTTTATGAATTTCTAGTAAACACTTTAGTTTAGGGTCCAATTCTCAATATTAACTAGTTGCTTATTAGAATGCATATTACTAGCATATTGGCTGTTTATTAGTAGTGCATTTTTATGCCTTATTCTGCATGACCATATTATACATTCCTTAATCCTACTCAATACCTGAAACGTAACAACCTTACTAACTATTAATAAGCAGTATACTAATTAGGAGTTTACTGAGGCAAAAGTTGTTGTTAATATTGGACTCTAATCTAAATTGTGACTGAATTTCTTTCTTCTGTGGTATGCAAAAATGGAATTTTTTGAAGAGTACCTTGGACACTAGTATTTATAATGAATTTTTATAAAAGTGAATGAGGTCTGGGGCCGTCAAACTTTTAAAAAGGATGCAAACACTCCATAAATGTGGTCAGTTTGACTATTATTTGAATCTTCTAATGTCATATGATCAGTGTTGTTATTGTTAAGTAAAACTATGAGAAATCAGTTTCGTTTATTGAAATTGAGCTGCATTTTATCAATTAACACTTACATTTTAAACAAAAATTAGACATTTGAAGAATTATTACTTTGGTAACTAACTGAAACAAGTTATTTTAAGTTGAATCACTAAAATGAATACTAAAACTGAAATAAAATTCAATTAAAGCTTAATAATAGACTTATTTTAAAACAAAACCACATAGTACCACTACATCAAAAACACATTACAAATTTACTGAAGCTTAAACAAAAATTGAATTGAAAACTGAAAATATACAAATAAAAGCACATTAATTATTGTTAATTACTATCTGACATTAAAGGAGGAGCGGCAAGTATATACTGTAATTCTCACAGAGGAATGTAAGTTGTGTGTTTTGCAACATCATGAGAGTGAGTAAAATAATAACAGAACAGATTTTAATTTTGGATGAGATCCTTTTAACTGTTCACTGTTTTTTTTGTTTGTGAGTCAGAACTCAATATTAACTACAAATTGAAGGATTTCCGCTCTTTCTTTGTTGCAGAGAACATCCGGGAGGTGACGCTTCAGAAGAGTCTCAGTGGCCTGGGGTTCAGCTTCCTCGTATCTGAGCTGGGTCCTGATGAGGGCAGCATGGTGCATATTAAAAGCCTTTCTCCTGGTCAGCCTGCAGGGGACTGTGGGCTTTTGAAGGAGCGAGACATAATCCTGGCTGTCAATGGAGAACCTGTTAAAGGCTTGTCCTATGAGGTAAAGGATGCATTATTTATATCCAGCAATCCAAGACTGGACACATCAAAGCACTGTGAGAGACATTTAGCTCTTAAAGGTGTACTACGATTCAGATCTTATTTATGTATGTATAATGCATATCTGTAGCATAATAGATTTCGGATTCATGACAACATAATGTGTATATGTGGCCAAAACACAATTAGTTTTTTGTCACGTTACAGTTAAGCTTTTAATCCACCAAAATGTGTTATTTGTTCTTTATTCAGTTTAATAAAATATAAAAACAACTGTAATATATGTGCAACTGTTATGCATCAAGAGGTTAATCAATCCTTTTTTATATATAAATAAATGAATGAATACTTTAATTGTCACTTAAATGACTTAAAAGTGACAGTACTGACATTTATAATGTTACACAAGATTTGTTTTTTAATAAAATGCTTTTGAATAGTTTCTAATCATCAAAATATCATTTCAAAAATAACATTTCAACATTGATAATAATAAGAAGAAATATTTATTGAACAGCAAATTTCTGAAAGATCATGTGACACTGAAGACTGAAATAATGATGCTAAAATTCAGCTTTGCCAACACAGGAATAAATTACATTTTAGTTATTTTAAATTGTAATAGTATTTAACAATATTACTGTTTTCATTGTATTTTTGTATCTGAAATGCAGTAGTGAATGTCTTATTAACTTTTTAACAGTAGTGTCTGTCTTTCTATCACCACAGGAAGTTCTGCATCTCCTCCAAAATCTCCACCTGAGATCAGGCTGTCAATCTACAGACCCCCACAGGAGGAACATAGAGATATTGACACATCTCTGGTAACATCCTGATTTCTAAATTGTTGGGAACAACTCTGAATTTGACATGATATTTTTCAAACTCGCATCACTGTTTGACAGGGTCCAGACACATTTCCAGCCCGTGCACTGAGATCCAGGTCTCTAGACATGCAGGCGAGGTCTTTTGCCCCAGACTTCAGTGAACTCCTCAAGAAGCGGACATTAGAGATGAGTCTAAAGAAGAAGTTCCCCTGAGCAAACCCAGGAGATCCCCTTGACCCAACAGAGCCAAGACAGTGAGATGGTGGATACGACTATATCAGCCCCTCCACCCCTACCTTCACGTCCATTCGTCAAGTGAAGCTGGAGAATTAAAATCTCATGCCATAGAGAGGGAGAAGCATGAGAACAAAACTCCACCCCCAACACCAAGCACTGTTAAAGTGACAAACAGCCAATATAGCACCAACTCCAGCAACCCCTGAAACAGCATTTACAGCCTATCAGCAAGAGTCAAAAGATAATGTTGACTCAAAAACCAACCATGACTTAGCTTGTACCAGGTAAAGGCCTCTTTATTTCAATGTGATCTGATGTATAAAATTATCAATATGATGCTAATATTACATGTAAATTCAAATTTTCTTTTTGAGAATAAAGAGCTTGAGAGATACTGTTCAAAGTTTGGGGTTAGTACGTAAAAAAAGTCTTCTGCTCATCAAGTTGCATTTATTTATCAAAATACAGTCAAAACTGTCATTTTGTTAGATGTTAATACAATTTAAAGTAATCTTTTTTTATTTTAATATACATAAAATGTAAATTATTTCAGTTTCACATGATCCTTCAGAAATTATTCTAATATGCTAATTTAGTGTTTAAGAAACATTTCTTATCATTACCAATGTTAAAAACTGATGTGCTGCTTAATATTTTTGTGGAAACAATGAGATATTTTTGATAAATAAAAAAGAACAGCCTTTATTTGAAATGGATTAGTCTTTTTTAATATTATAAATATATTTACTGTCACTTGTTTGTCAATTAAATGCATCCTTGGTGGATTAAAGTATACATTTCTTTTAAAAAAACAAAAAACATCATAATTCAGCTATGGGGATGTGACCAGATGGGACTTAATATGTTTCTAGTGAAAAGCAATTTGTCTGTTAATACTGAGCACAAAAAATGCTACACATTGCAACATAGTCAGATCATATTTCATGTTTAATATGCAGCTATATGGATTGGGCTTTGTGACCAATGAGATTTGGTTAGTGGTACCTTGCATAACAAAATGCTGTCAACTGTGACATGTGGTTTATAGTTTTGACAAAACGATGGGATGTTTCTTCATTGCTTAATTCAAGACAGTGTTCACGAAAAGCTAAAATATGTCTTAACTATTTTGGCACAAACAAACATTAACTTCCTGTTATCTGTTCACAGTCACACAACTGAAGGTGTGGAAGAGAGCATGACAAGTATCATAGCTAATGGGCTGATTGTTACGGCTGATGAAGAATATTTGACCATCACCACCATGGCACCCTCTCCCCCAACCAGAAGCACCAGTGCGTTCTCCAGTGAACCGCCCGCTCCACCACCTCTTTCATTGCTTAGCACACCTCCATCCTACCAGCAAGCAACTGAAGCAGCATCCCCAGCAGAACCTCCTGCCCAGCTCAGCGCAACAACGGTCAGCAACAACAACGGCTGGGACGACTGATGAAGACGATGACGAAGATCCCAGAGGGGTGAAGTCTGATTGCATTTTGCCTTTTCATAGTTTTCAGTCACATGGCTGGCACTGAGACTTGGAGGGAAAAACATCCATAGAACTACAGCACAGGCCTGTCAATTTTCCATGAATATTTAGATCACCTTTCAGAAGAGGAAAAATGTAAGTGTCAACAAAATGTAAACAAAGTTTTGGGCACGTGTGTCCCATTTGCAGCACTTGCTGGGTTATTTCAGTCACTAAAAACAGTGGCATATTCTAAAGTGCTTAATGTGAAAAACACTTAGTGTCTTAATGTATTAAAACAGTGATATCAAAAGATCAAATTCAGTATACTCCTTATTGATGATGCATACTATATACAGATGAACCCAGAGTATATGGAAAGGTATATATATATATATGTATTTATTGAATATAGGGTATATATAGGGCCTGATAATTTCTGTCGATCACGGAATAAAAAAGCACACTCTTTTTACAACTAAAATAACAGTAAAGGGTAAAAAAAATGAATTCCCAAAAATTAAAACGGAAAAAACGGAATTTGCAAAAATTAAAACGGAATTTGGGAAAAAATAAATGGAATTTGGGGAAAATTAAAACGGATTTTATAGGGCCCTATATATATTGAATTGGTGTATTAATATCACTGTCTTAGTGCAGTAGCCTTGTTTTGCGCTCCAATTTGGCATTCCTATCCGGGTGTCATGTCACAGGAAGTCCTTTGATCAGCATTTCAGTGCCGGTTAATGCTCCAAAACTCAGAATTTCTACTTATATTCAATTTATTTAAATCCTCAGACATTTTTTGGGATAGTTTTTCTTCATATTTGCTTTTGTTATACTGTTTTCTGTGTAAGCGCCTTGAGATACATGCTTTATAAAATAAAGCACTACACTATATATAATACAATTTATTATTATCATAATCATCATCATAATTTATTTTTGTCTAGCGAGTGGAGTAGCATAGCCATTTCCTCATCAAGGTGAAGATAGTTCACCTTCTCATATGTTCTGTCTTGTTTTAGGACGTGTTGACGGAGTTTGAACTGACTGTCTCACTGACCAAATCGTGGTGTGGCAGCTTCTGTTTTACAATAACCAGGAGTAAACTGGACAATTGCTATTATATCCAGGATGTCCTGGATAGATCCGGCCAAAGCAGATGGCAGACTGAGGGCAGGAGACAGGCTTGTCATGGTACAGCTTTTCTCACAATTAGAAACACAATCAAAGTTGTGACTATCTCATTCTGAAAATTTGATTTGATTGTCAGTGGTGCACAATTGCACAGCTCCCGTGTTAAGACTGAATTGGCATTATCAACTTATATTTGACAGGTGAACGGACACAATGTGACCAACGTGGCAGAGTGACGTGGCAATTGGCATCCTCAGGTGCTCCTCCAAACGACTGCACATGGTGTTGGGGAGAGCTGTGCAAAATTTACTGCCTCCACCACCTCCTGACACCCTCCAGGACATTGTCATACCCAAGACTCCATCTGGACAATTGGGTGAGGAAATACTTTATAGTAGGGGAAATTAGGGTAACATCATATCATAAAATAATAAAAAGTAATAGTTGTAGAAACAGTAACCTTCTGACTTTTTTGTATTCAATTCAAAATTATGATAATTTTGCATTTGTCTGTGCAGGTATTAAGCTAACAGGGGGCATTGGCAGCAAATGGCAGGGAATTTATGTCCAGGAGGTGGTGCCAAGCTCCCCTGCCAGTGAAGAGGGCAGCATCCAGCCCAATGACAAGATTGTTTACATATGTGGGAAGTGCACCCTGGGAATGACACTGGAGGATGCGGTGAAAGTGTGTGAAAGCGCCCACGCAAAGTCAGATTCAAAGCCATGAGGTTAGATTGATTAAGTAAAAATATTAATTATATAAAGTGTGAACTGTAAAAAAATAAATGAACAAGTTGACAACATCATTTTTTTAAGTTGTACAAGATTCAACTATTTTTCAAGTTAGTTTAATGTAATTTAAGTTAAAATGGCTTAAAGCTGCAGTCCTCTTTGTCGCCATCTCTGTTTGAAATCTGAGATTGCAGTAATTTGTGGAATTATCAAGTTTATGTGAGTTGTAGTGTGTTACGACATAGCATGGATGAACACAATGTTTGATGAGAGTGTACAGCTGTCAATCACCACACCGATGTGGAGACTGGCATTCAGAATCACAGATTATTCTTTTTGGAACATTTGTGACCAACATAAGAATTTTCACCAGAAAATGTCATCTGAACTAGTAAGAAACATCCACTTTTGTTCTGGTTCTGACATTGCAGTAAATTGCGCTGATTAAATCCAACAATCGATCATATCACGTAAAACCGTGCAAATTATACTTTGTTCTCAAATTAATGTTAACAATGTCAGCATTGCGTGACTACATGTAGTGCTCCTAATATGCATAGGTCCGGTTGCAGTCTCTTTTTTTCACTTCAAAATCTGAACAAAGTCTTTTGCATTTTACAGCGGGTGAATCTGTCACTCGCGATTGTTGTTTGAAACTCTTCTGGATCCGCCATCAAATTGATAAGTTTAATTATATCAAGTGAGAAGTCGAGACTCTTCTTTATGTGTACAGATGTGACGTAATGAAGCAAAGACATGCTCCAATCTCCACGGAAATTCACCAGTACCATTTTTGGAATTAAAAACATTATTACATGCTTAACCGATTTGAATCGAGCGAAGGCCAGCAGATAGCGTTGAACACTGGCTGTTATGGATTTTTTCAAAAATGTATTTTGGATCATTTTTTAACCTAAAAAAAGCTACAGACTGCAGCTTTAAACATCCAAGTTGATTGTTCTTAAAAATTTAAGGCAGTAACTTTATTTGTGTACGTTTTTTCTTTTGTTTTTAAATTAAATGTTTTTTTTTCTTTTTTTCAGAGATGATCAACCAGTGATACCAATGGAGAAATGGAATGGTACATTTAAACTGATCTTCTTGAATTACAGTAATAATAGTTTGAATCATAATCTATACAGAATATGAGGATGTAATTAACTTTAATATTTATTTATTCACTTTGAGTGTGTTTGTTGGTATTATTTAGTCATATATGGAGTAACATAGAGACTTTAACCTTCCCATGGGCGAAGTAATTGCTCTGGCTGTCAGTGGCGTGTGTTTTCTTTCGCTCTGGGCGTGTGAAGGCTCCGGCTGGACTGCAGAGGGCAGCCGTGATCGACGTGTTTTAGTCTAGTCTGAAGTGACAGATACTGTATGATGTGGAGAGCTTCTCCAGTGGAGGTCCAGAGCAGCCCAGGCCTTCACTGCACGCATCACTGGACACTGCCACATTTTGAGCAAAGTGTCAACTCTTATTAGAGTGCTTTACACTTTGTCAGCCCTGAATAATATTTGATTCGCGCTAATTTCAATGCCATTTTTAACTTTTCTATATTGATATGGGCACTAAAATGAATACAAAAGTATTAGATTTAAAGCTATTCATACTATGTGTTATATACAAAAAAGTTACAAATAGCTACATTTTCTCAAGAAAATGTTATTGGTGGCTAAACTTGTTGCCACGATCTAGGTCTGTTGTAAAATCTGGTGTAGATTTTCTCACAAATGTAAAATGCAGCAATCTCTGATTTCTGGAGTAGCATATTTAAAACAAAAAAACATCCGTTTATACCTTATCCCTTTTCTCATCTTTAGGTTTGTTTGAATGGAAGGAGAAAAAGCCGGTCCCTCGCCTCGAAGAGCCTGTGTTGCCTGACGTGGAGGCAGCTGCTATGGATGGTAAAGCCTTTGGTTTCCTGTGTCTCTGTTGTCTGGGAGTTGTGGCATTAGATCTGTGCTGACAGACATGGCATGTCTTGCTCAGAGGGCAGCGGGGGCTGGATTAATTATTAGCGAGGGACATGGCCTCCTCTGGCCGATCAAAGTGCGCTTTCTTGTGTCTGACGAATAAAGGCCAGCTGATCTAGTGGGCATCCGGGTTGCTCAGGAGACCGCTGCAGCCAGGAGGTCCGAAGAGCTTGAAAAGGCTAGCACAGTTTACCTACCGTAGCACAGAGCAGATCATCAACGCATCTCCCCTGAAATGGCAGCAGAGGAGGGGACGTTTGTGAGTTTGGGAATTGGTTGAAATTGCTGTGCACTTGGTTTCCTCATTTGGGTTGATTTTGTCTTTATTTCTGATTAACTCTGGCTTTTGTTTAGTGAGTTAGCAGGATCGTTCACACTGAATGATACATCAAAGTTAAAGAAATGCATCTAAAAAAAGAAACTGCACATCTTCTTGTTTCTGGTACAGGTAAACCCGTCGCTGACAGTGCCATGCAATTCAGGAAGAGGCTGTCCGTCACGTCGGAGCAGGAGGTAATTTTCCCTCTGCCTTGTTTTAGGCTGATGACAGCTGTAACATGACTCTTGCTTTGTAATCTCTCTGTCATTCACCAATAAATATCTTTGTAATAATCATCATCAACTAGATATATAGTTCATCATTAATAATATTACAATATTCAAACAGCAATCATTTAAACCTTTCTTAGAAAATGGGTGCACATGTAGATGCTTGTTCAGGCAAGACTTACACGTCTGGACCTGTCTAAGTAAAATACTTCTATTAGCAAATACAATTTTTCATTTAGGAAAAGGTGATATTTAATTATTTACTATACACAACACAGTACAAATGTGAGCAATTTTGAACACATTGAATGGCTTTATTGCTTATGTGATTACAGCATGCCATGTAATAAAAGGAATTAATCACAGTTTAAAATGTTTTAAAATAGAAAAAAAAATAATATTACCTAAAAATAAAAATAAATCAAGCCCTCGACTCTAATATTTTGATTGCAAGTGTTGATGTACTGAACATTGATCCATTTGATCTACGCAAATGGCTCAATTTCATCACTTGAAAAATGACAGTGTGGACAGTTAAATTTAAAAAGCCAAATGGGATTTGTGTGCCATGTTGAAGGGATAGTTCACCTAAAAATGAAAATTCTGTCCTTTACTCACCCACCTTCTTTATTCAGTTGAAAACAAAAGAAAATATTTTTATAAATGTTGGTAACCAGACAGTTGATGCTGGTAACCATTGACTTCAATGGGGACAAAAATTACTATGGAAGTCAATGGCTACCATCAACTGTCTGGTTTACCCTTGTTCTGTCCGTGTGCCTCTCTTTTTCTGTAGAGCTGTATCCTCCAGGTAGAGTTCACCAAGCCTGAGAGAAGTGGGCTGGGCTTTGCTCTGGTAGGCGGGGTCAACGGGAGCACACTAAGAGTGAAGGATATTTGCTGTGGGGTGCGGCCGAGCAGGATGGTCGTCTCAGAGTGGGTGACATCCTTTTGGAGGTATGAGCAAATCATTTCCTCATTGATTTTTTTTTTTTCATTGATAGGAGGTGTACCACATCTGTGTATGTTTTGCAGGTGAATGGTATCATTGTGTCAGGACTGAGCCACGGTAAAGTTGTGGATATTTTGCGGAAGGCAGAGGGCACGGTTCAGTTAACCATATGTAGGGACATCCTGCCAATGTTTACCTGCTCTGGTTCCAGCCCCCCTGCTGAGGCCACTCAGGAATTCAGCACACTCAATTCTGCAGGTCAGCAAGCCTGATACGCAAGCCCCGCTCTGTGTCTGTACTGTACTTGGTTATCTATTATGTCAGACTTGCAGCATCACTTATATTTTCATGTTCAATTGATAAAACTATAACCTATAATTTTTGTATTGAATGTTTATAGAACAATTACCATACAGGCCAATTAATGCCAATAGCATTCTCAATGGATATAAAAAATTTTTAGTTTGAATTTTGTCATCAGGTCCTTTTTGACAATTATAACTAAATATTGAGTATAATCATGTTCAATATCAGTACGACAAAAAAAAGAAATTAACTTTTATTCAGCAAGAATGCTTTAAATTGAAGAAAAGTGACAGTAAAGACATTTATAATGTTACGAATGATAACTTATTTATATTTTTGATATATTTAAAAAAAATCTGTTCCTTTGAACGTTCAATTCATCAAAGAAATATGGCTTTACCATCACAGGAATAAATCACATTTTAAAATGTATTAAAATAGAAAACCGTCTGTACTTATATTTTTACGTGATTGCTGTTTACTGTATTTTTGACCAAAACAACTGCAACCTTAGTGAGCATAAACTATTTCAATTGAACTTACTTTACTGTGGTTAAATATGATTATTTAAAAAATGTGATGCATTAATTCATAATAATTAAATATTAATATATGACTGGTATCATGTTATTTATTCTGTTACATTTTTTAAAAATTGCATTTTAAATCACAATTTTGACAGTTTAAGCTTATATATTTTATTGCCATTTATATTCTGCTTGTTGAACAGATATATTGTTGTTTAACTACTAGCAGTGACACTTGTTAGAAACCGATCTATTCTTACTAATGTTTAATGGTCTCCTCCTGCTGTAATGCTTCATTTGCAGATATTAGAGCACAAACAGAAGCACATGCAGATCATGTGTCTTTCCAGACCTCAGATTGTCCTGGACTCAGAGGGGAATGTGAGCAGGTATATAAACTTGTTTACCCTTTACTGTCAAGTAAATATAGATGTATTCAAGTAAATACTGAGATGATGACTTTTTCCCATTAAACTGAAAGTCCATCTCAGAACATATTGAAAGACAAAAACCTAATCTAATAAATGACAAGTTCCAGCACCTAGCTACAGTCACCATAAAATTAATTAGCACCGCCTCCAATTTCTCTCAGAGGAAAACACTGAAACTAAGATGACAGTAAGGGTGGCCCAAACTGAGTTAACTCATCACCTGTCTCCTCTTTCTCTCTCTCTCTCTCTCCTTTTTCTTTCTATCTCCTGCCTGTAGGAAAGTCGAAAACTGTACACCTACCTGTCAGAGGTGTTGTCCGTCTCTGGGAGTTACTGACATGCTACAAGAAAAGTGAGTGCAGCTGTTATATCACTTGTGAGTTTTATACAGAACAAGACCTGAAAGTTTGAATTAACTAAAACTTCGTAAATACCACC
The DNA here is from genome assembly GCA_030378365.1 of Hybognathus amarus. Taxonomy (NCBI): domain Eukaryota; kingdom Metazoa; phylum Chordata; class Actinopteri; order Cypriniformes; family Leuciscidae; genus Hybognathus; species Hybognathus amarus. The sequence goes on from JAQIUQ010003539.1 coordinate 427,670, forward strand.
CGCAAAAACTGTTCGTCTGTTTACCAGTAAATGTGCAACATGTTAGCACGTGACTCAACATAAACCAGGACTGTCATAAGGACTGAAATTCATTGCGGTTTTTGTTTTGTTTGTTTGTTTTTTAACATAGCTCTCAAATGGAATCGCCACAGGGAGGCACTAAAGAGTCATTAATAAAATACAGGCCCAATAATCACAGCTTTGGCTTCTAGTTAGGCTGGCCTACTACAAGCCATACTTGTTATAGTACGCAGCACTTGCAATTAGCAGCTTTTTTACATTTTAGGTGGAAAAATCGCAGGAAAATCAGCCTTGCATGATGACAGGCCCCGGAACGTAGCAATGTGGTCAAGGTCTCTGCTCATTCCTGCCCCGTACCCCCTTCAGGACAGACCCCCAGAAGCAGCATCTAGAAAAATCTGCCATGAGAGCAGAGCATAGCGAGTCAAGACGACTGGAGCAGTGATGAGGAAGAGGATGGTGATGATGATCATAATGCTTCTCAGCCATCGCCTGCAGAGAGCTATTCCTCAAACAGGTAAATCAGACATTTTTATAATTATTCACCATCTTAGTAATGCTACTCAATATATAGTCATTATTTTTAGTATGATGTAGTATTTATGTTTTCCTAAATCATTTTATGTTAGTTGTGAAATACTGAGATCTGAAATGAACTTTATTACATTAAGGTCAACCAATCGTGTCAGAAGAGGAGCTTGCCAGTCTTGCAGTTATATCCCCTTCTACAAATGGGCAGTATTCTGGTTCCAGGGTCAAAGCTCTCATCCAAGCCCTTGAACAGTTGGAAAAGCAAGATCTGATTAAAAGAATTTATGGTAAGTTCCTGTTATTTACATCAAGACAAACAATATCTTCACAGAACTAAATGTCGTTGATTGATACAAGCAGAAACATCCAATCACGCTTGTTTTATTGTTATATTTTTCATACAAATCTGTTGTTTCTTTATTTTTTATACTAATATAATGTCTAAAACATGTTTTTTCATTTTACCACAAATTTGATCAAAAGTATGATTCATTCAAGTGTGTAAATGAAAGAACTTGTATGGCTCTTTTTTTTTAACCAGGCTTTAGAGCATTTGAAACCCTCAGACAACTGCCTGGTTGGAAAAGCACCTGAAAACCGGGAGAAGAACAGATACAGGGATATCCTGCCCTGTAAGTTCCTCTGTTTCTCCCATAATCCTCCACAAACCCTCCCAGTTCAGGACTTTTATTGCTGTTTTTACAGTTTGTGAGCCTCATTTCTCATAAAATAAGTTTTTGGGGGTACTTTTTCACACCACTCTGAAACCACATGGACCACACACTGTACAAAATTGCCAGGAAACTGCACTAACAGTAATTCCTTGAATCCCTTACGATAAAAAGCTGTATGCCGTTTTTACAGTTAAATCAATGTAGGCTTGCTCATTTTTGATGGTAAAAATCACTGTAAATAAAATAATCCACTATAAACTCAGAGTATACTGTTTTACAATAGTAGTTTATTACAGATAAATTGTCACATATCTGTGTTTGAATGTTTTATTTTAATACATAATATTATTAGTATTCATTTATTATTACAATTAAATGATTTGTAATAAACTTTTTCTATAAATTCACAAAAATATACTGTAAATGTACACAGTAAATTTCCAGAGTAAAGAATTACAGTATGTTTAAGTGTATAGACAACATCGAATGTGGGGAGAGGAATGACCCCTGTATACATTTACTTGTAAACAGGGGAACACATGACACGCCAATTAAGTGAAATGTAACCAATCCCTGTTTATTTACTGCCGGGTGTCTTACCAATGCGATATTAGATTACATTGCCGGTGTAGACGTCCGTTTGACTCGGTATTTCACACTCTATCCGCCACCTTTTTGCGGCTTTCCGGACCTCCTCAGCCATGTGGTGCTGTTTTCACACTGCGGCCACGCTTATCCTGTTTGTACGGAATCAGTTTTTGCTGGTGTGAAGTGTAAGGAGGTCAAAGGCTGCGTGAGACGTTGTTTGCCCTTAGTTTAAAACATAACAAACGTAAAGTCAAACAGGAGATGTGTGACTCAAAGATCTGCTTTCACTGCCCATGAAGGGATGTTTCCCATTAACAATGTCGGAACGAGTATGCAGAGAATGGGCTGTAGTTGTATTGAAGAGAGCGGGTCTCTGTACAGAATAGGCACAATAAGGCGCTTCATGTGCTGGCAGGGGGCAGACTGGCCCTAGCCTGGCCCGGAGTGTTTGTTTATTATCACTGCTGCTCACTGGGCTTCTGTTCCCTGAATAAAGCGCCCAGGATTGAAAAGTGTGAGGCCCCTGGGACTTAACCACTGTTATTATTGGAGGCAGTTCAAGGGCCGCAACCTTCTCCAGGAAGCCTGATGCCACCCATTGTGGAGGCCGCTCCACACGAATTTACCTACTTCCAGTGACATACGCTTCCCCTTACATATGCCCCCCTTGTTCATATCTTTCCCTCTCAGTTTCACTTTTCAGCCTCATTCCTTTCCGAGCTGTTGAACATGTTTTTGCAAGCAGCCCACTTTTAGAGAGTTACAACAGCCATCTCTTCACAAATAGGACCTAGCTCAACTATTTTTTTATATTGTTGTAACAGAAACTCACCAAATCTCACCAGAACCTGACTGATGAACTCAGGTGAAATATGGGAAGATTAAGTTCAATATCAGGGCTATATTATGTTATAGTATATGAGTATATATATATACAGTATATATATATATATATATGCACTGTAAAAAGTAGGATTTAGGAGTAGGATTTACTTGAAAAATGCTTGCTAAACTATCTCACTCAGAAAATGCTAGTAAATTTACAAAGATTTGCCAAGTAAAAACCTAAACATATTCATCAGTAGCTTTAATTAGAAATCTTTAAGTTAAATTTACTTGGAATATGGAATTAAGTAAACTTTACAAAAAATAAGTAATTTTAACTCGGCTAGTAAAAGGTTGATTAATATCGATTTCCTTTGCCTTTGTATTACATTTCACAAAAACAATAATCTTGAATTTTATTAGTCATTTATAGTATGTGCTTTACTTAGATCATCTAAGTAATTTATATTACATCATGTCAGATGTTAAACATCATGTGAATGCAAACACCTCAATACTTGGTAGACAATACACAATGGCGGTAACATTTGATGGGTCGTTTTTGTGTTTGAATGTGTCATTTTGAGCAAAAAATTTACTCGAAAATGTCACAAAATGGCAAGTTACTATAATACTGACAACAAAAATCAATGATAAAACAGTGTAAATACAGCTGGAAACCAGTGAAAAAATAGCCTCATTAATTATTCAAGGTCCAGTGCATGATGGGAACCCCAGTATCAGAAAAGTTGAGTAATTTTTACTTAATTTTATTGAGTAGATATTTACACTTTCATTTCATAATCGCTTGAATTAAGTACTGATATGGAATTTACTTAGTTTTTTTCAATTCTTGCCTGAACTAACTTTTTCAAGTAAATTACATTGGTTTTTTTCACTAGTATTTACTTCACCAAAAAATCATTTTTACAGTGTATATATATATATATATATATATATATATATATATACACACTTTACTGTTCAAAAGTTTGGGGGTCGGTTAGAATTTTTTTTTTTAATCACTAAAAATAGTAATATTGTGATTTAAAATAACAGTTTTATAGCAGTCAGTGGTTCTCAACTCCAGTCCTCGGGACCCACTGCTCTACACATCTATCCTAACGAGCTGACGATCTGAAATCAGGTGTGTTAAATGAGGGAGACATACACAATATGCAGAGCAGTGGGTCCCAAGGACTGGAGTTGAGAACCCTACAGCATGCAGCAGGGAATATGCATCGGCTAACTGCATTGTTTTAACATTATGTTTAGCTTTGACCTAAAACCTACCCCATTCAGACGGTAATACACAAATATGGACATGTCCACATTCAATGGGTTTAAACAGCTCACCCTTTTACAGCAGATTTAGCTTTCAAATAAGTGACAGTCATGACCTAAATATGATTTTTATGTACAATAATAAATCCTAAAATTAGTAACTTATTTTGGCATTTGTAACTTAATTAATTTGTAACTTAGTAACTTTAACCCTCGCAAGTAAACGTGATTTCACCAAGTACATGTTTCTGAATCAACATATTTGTTAATCCTGGAACAAAATTCCAATCAACCAATCAGATTTAAGGGACTTAATAGGGACTTAAGGGACTAAACATTAAAGTTTCATGTTTAGGCTTACAAACAGGGCTTCTACACCATTCTTATTCACCTATTATTTTCATCTGATTTCAGGGATAAATTATGGGTTATTTGGTTAGGGGTTGGGATAAGTTTAGGATAAAATTTTCACTCAAGAATGTTGTTCAAAACAAAACAACATCAACAAAATATGTTGATTCAGGAACACGTCTTACAAGCTGTAAGGATCTCCCGTTCTTGGCTCATTTTGACTTGTGAATTCAGTGAATTGTTAACCGGTGATTTGAATCAATGAGTTGAGAACAGTCTCATCGAGAACAGACGCAATCAGATTGGTCCAGTTCATGAATGAATGTTCAGTGTAATTTGCTAACAGATTTAATGGGTTAATTGAAAATAACGAGTTAGAAACGGCTGTTGCATCTTGGACCGGGTAATGAGGCACAACTTGTTTTATGAAATGCAGTTGGATATTATGCGTTGGAATGAAGTGAATAAAATCAAAAATACTCAAAATACAGATACTTTTGAATTAAATGCATCATTTCTGAATGAAAGTACAAACAAAAAAACAAAAAATCTTACTGACCACAATTATTTGAATAGTTTAGTGTATATGTCAGCCTTTCTTAGTAAAAACAAAACAAAAAAACAACAGTTTTATATTTATTTATCTGTATAAAACGTTAATGTCATTATTATAACTTGAACAGAAAATCGAGCAAAATGTGGAACTTATATAGTTATGAAAAAATCTGTATTAATCTCATTGATTCAATTTCAGAGGATGAATGTTGCTATTTTAAAGTTAAGTTTCAAGTGTGCTGCATTGCAAATTTGCAATAAACCACCATGAGAATATTGTAGATTAGAACATTCTTCTCACCCTGCTCCCCTGCGTCGCTCCTTTTGGCTTTCCAGCTGCCATGACCTTGAGAGCTTGTTTCATTAATTTGGAGCTATTTTCTGTACCTGGACACAATTTGTTCCTTCTCCTCTGTGGAAACCAACAACACTGCATTCTTGGTTTGTAGATTAATAACACTGTTGGCTACCAGAGCCAACAACAGCAATCACCTCATTACAGGAATGCTGAGGCCCTGTATAAATCTCCAAAATAAAAATTTGTTTGTGGTTTGGGAAACATACATTTGATAGTAAGTACACAAGAGTTTTGTTTTTGACAATCTTAAAACAGAAAAATTGTATACCGTACCGTCTGGTTTTCATAACAAGCACTAAATGGTTTAGTTGCCCGGTGGGAATTGAGCAGTCATAGAAAGTTTAACTTTAACTGTTGTTTTCTTATCTTATATTATTGCCAAATAACTTGCCAGCTCAAGCTTAAATGTACTAAGATTTCGGGCCGAGGCAAATACATTTATCATTACAGCAGAAGTTACTGCTTGCTTTTTCCAATGTGAGTCTACGTATTCAAATTTAATTAATCACAATCTACAGATTTTCTCTGTACTGTTTGAACAATCAGATGATAAGACACGTGTTCCTGTTCGGAGAGAACGAGGGCTACATCAATGCCAGCTACATTTGTATGAAGGTGGGCACAGAGGAGCTCTTCTACATCTCCGCTCAGGGCCCTTTGCCTGGCACTCAGGATAACTTCTGGCAGATGGTGTGGGAGAACAAGTCTGATGTTATCGCCATGATGACCCAGGAGGTGGAACGGGGCCGTGTAAAATGCCACAAGTATTGGCCTGAAAAACTTGATGTTCCCAAAGAAACCAGCCGTTACCAGCTCTTCCTGGATAACTACCAGATGCTTGGCTATTTCCACATCAAGGTCATCAAGATGGTGGAAAAACAGGTTAGGAGCTTGTACCTGATGGAAATATTGCATCTCAACCAAAAATGTATTTTTCTTATTGTAACTTTTTCAGTGGAATATCCACCATTTTTAAAAACCACATTCAGGATATGCCTTCAACATCCTTAAAACAAGATACATTTTATGTGACATCCAAAATTGTATAAAGTATTAGGAATAATAAACTGTATACTTGGCAACAAAAAGAAGCGTTCTTTCATTTTACAACTGCCGTGGAAGTGTAAATATTTTAACTCATTATTGAACTGTGTACCTTTCCATAGCGGAGGCGTTCACTTTGTGAAGCATCTAAAGTTCACCACATGGCCTGATCATGGCACTCCTCTCTCCTCCTGAGCAGCTGGTGTGCTTCATTCGTTACATGAGGGCTATACACTCTAAAGGGCCGATCACAGTCCACTGCAGTGCAGGCATTGGCCGAGCTGGAGTCCTCATCTGCACTGATGTCATCCTCAGTCTCATTGAGAAAGACTTAAGTGTAGGTACTTTGCACAACTATAGCATTAAAGGGTTAGTTCACCCAAAAATGAAAATGCAGTCAGTAATTACTCGCCCTATGCTGTACCAACCCCGTAAGACCTTCGTTCGTCTTCAGGACACAAATGAAGATATTTTTGATTAAATTTGAGAGCTGGATCACTACCACAAAGGCACCCTAAGAGATTGAAACTCGACAGGCCAGAAAGTCATCGAATGAAAATGTTTAAATATTCCATGTGACTACAGTGGCTCAATTATAAGTTTATCAAGCGACGAGAATACTTTTTGTGCGGTAAAACAACAAAAATAAGGACTTTATTTGACTATTCCTTTTCTTCTTTCTGGACCTGAGACAAGAGTTCAAGAGATTTCCATAGACACACGCGCGAAACCTACGTTTTTTTTCTACTACTTCTAGTTCAGTTCCCGCGCATGCGTCATGGAAATCTCTTGAACTCTCGTCCGCAGGCCCTGAAGGAAGAAAAGGAATAGTCAAATAAAGTCGTTATTTTTGTTGTTGTTTTTCACACAAAAAAGTATTCTCATTGCTTGATAAACTTAAAGTTGAGCCACTGTAGTCACATGGAATATTTAAACATTTTCTTCGATGACTTTCTGGGCCGTCAATATCCTATCTCACAGACTAATTCGTATCGAATTCGACAAATGATTAAAAAGTGGCTAATTCGTACTGAATTCGTACAACCTCACTCTTGCAATCGAATTCGTAATGATTTTGTCTAAACTAATGGGTAGGTTTAGGGGCGGGGTAAGGGGTAGGTCATTCGTACGAATTCATACGAATTGGCCAATTCGTAAAATATGTACAATTTAGCAAAATCGTACTAATTCGTACGAGTGAGGTCATATGAATTGTTACGAATTAGCCACCTTGTAAAATTCGTATGAATTCCTGTGAGATCAGGCTGGCCGTCAAGTTTCAATTCCTTAAGGGGTCGCACACCGGACGAGAAGCGCAGCGCCACGTCTTTAAAATTCGAACACATTATTCTCTATGAGTGTACACACACCAGCGGCGCCATTCGCCGTCTGTCCGCGGTGTGGGGGTGAGTAATTAATGACTTAATTTTCATTTTTGGGTGAACTATCCCTTTAACACTAAGCTTAAAACAATATATCATCTAAATAAGAAAATGATTAATTAATTTAAGTGTAAATAATGGCAGAATTCTACAGAAGATTGTTTCCTTCAAAAAAGTAATTGCGTTTTTTTTTTTTCATCTCACAATTCTGACTTTAGAACTTAAATTGTGACATTAAGGTAATAATTGATATAAACTCGAATTGGGACATTTTCTTTTCACAGGTTTACTTGGAATTCTGTCTTTTTTCATCAGAATTTTGAAATATAAAATTGCGAGAACAATATCTGAATTTGTGAGAGAAATCAGAAATTAAAAAAGTAATGTTCAGAATGTCATATTTTGCATTTTGTTTTCTTCTGAATTATGAGATATAAACTCATAATCGTGAGTACTGTAAATGTAACATTAATTATGAGCAACTAAATCTGTGTACTTCTGTTTTGCTCCCGTAGATTAATGTGAGTGACATAGTAAAGGAAATGAGACTCCAGCGGCACGGCATGATTCAGACCAAGGTGAGTAAATCAGGACTTTCAGTAAGAATGTTTCCTTCAGGTGAATATATAATGCTCTAGGGCACATGGTCTCTCGCTGAAAAAAAAATTGACAATCATGAGTTGGTCTTAGTTGGTCTTTCATTTATTTAATCAGCTTTTATTAGCATCAAATGGGTTGGGAAGAATACAATACTTGCCTTCTGTGTTTATTCTGTGAACATTACCCTTCTTCTGAATGTATAGTATAGTTTTATATATATACTGGAGAGGTTTTGCCATTCTTCTCTCTGATTTCAGGAACAATACCTCTTTTGTTACAAAGTCTGGCTGGAGGTGTTACAAAGCATCTCACTTCTTCATGGTCACCGCTGGTAAACTCGAAACCTGTTCATTAAAGCATCCTTACAGTCCTTAAAAGTGTCTCAGAAAGACAACAATGTATGTGTCTTGGAGTGGCAGATATGGTGATGTGTTGATTGTGTGTCTCTAATAGTATGACCACTAGTTCTATTAATCGAATATTGAATATATCATAGGAAATATGGTAGACATTTTCATTAACTGTGCAAAGTCCTTGTGTGATCTGATATATATTTTTGTACCATTTTGGCTTAAAAACACTGATTTCATAGCCGTTCTGGACTCTTAGTCATTTTGCCTTGAACTTGTTTTAGTTTCTTTAATACAAAAGTTATGCACAATAATTATTAATTCAATTCAATTAATTGAGTTAATCAATTCATTAATTATTTATTCACTTGACTTATTTTTCACGTTAAATAATTTACTATTCAGCCTAAAGACCATTATACAAAATGTATGTTTTGATTACTGATCCATACTGAAGTATGTCAGATTTTCTTACAGAATTGCATTGTTTTGATTTGTTAGTATTGCAGTGTCTGATTTTAGTAGCCGTGAGAGAGGTCATCTTCATTCAAAATGATTTTTACACTCTCAGAAGAACCAGCTGCTAGACAGATACTTTTAGCAAAGTGCCTTTTAATTTCTCTACATGTGAGCAGTTTACCGCTCATCTTTCTTTATCTGCACTCTTCTAAAATAAAAAGCTGTTATACCTCTTAGTCGACAGTAGGTCAAAGGAGGAGGAATTAACCCAAAGAAATAGGACTGATTCTAAGAGATTACGAACCACAGCCTTCTTGTATAGCATCTGAGGGTCTGCCAGCAGGCATAATCGCTTGGAAACCAGTATTTGACTTTGGACAGGATGGCAAATATCTGCTTACACTTGTAATGGAGAAAGAGCGCTTGCAGTAAACTATCGTAAGACATCAGACTCACAATATTAAGCAACAAATGTGTGAATGGGTTGGAAATGGCAATGGACCAATATTCTGTGATACTGTAGTACTTCTCACTGTTGAGCTTGATGCAAAGCAACAGCACAATAATTTGCAGCACACTAATGTCTTAAATAGACTATGAGCACATCAGAGCTTTTAAAAGGGGTAAATCGTCCCATTTGATCTATAGCCGTATATTTATTTGCATTGATTTTCCACAGGCTTGTGAAACATGATCAAACTACTATATTACTGTATTTCACTATAAATTATTAACCTTGTACTTTGATGGAAAGCTCAACTATGAGCTATAGTTATGATATGTATCAGAAATGTAGGCCTATTACTCTACTGTGCCCATTTTTACAAATAAAAACAGTATATCATTGTATTTCATGTGTTTCAAAATAATGAATGACTCTTATGAGCTGGTTCTTGAATCCAACACAGAATTTACAGTTAGCTGTGACTTAAATCACTGTGTTACTGGGGTTTCATATGACAGTGTGTATTTGAAGATGCACATGAGTTTCGTCTAATATAAAAAACAAAATTTACGATTTTTTTTTTTTACTGAAGTATTGTTGTGAAGTCTATATAATTTAATTGCATTAATGGTGCCTCTAAAATGAAAAATCATTAAAAACTTTTAAGTTTTATTATTATTAAAATTATCTCATAATTTGTCAGTTAAATGGCATTTTATTTCCAAATATATTTTTCTTACTTTCTTCTTTAATGGAACTGTTAAGAAAACTGGAATTGTTAGAACTTACATTTTCCATGGCTAATATTCATATTCACCAATTCAATAACAAAGATCTACAACACTGATCCTAGTCGCACACTAAATCATATGTATTATTTCAGCACGGCTCAGAAGCCTTTCTTCCTGCGCTTGATCTGTACACATCCTGAGGATTCCAGTTGTCATTGCGGCCTCACTGTTCTCCTTCAGGAGAAACAAAAACAGAATCTTTACAGCCAACGACATGGCACACGGGGCAGAGTGTTCCCACTCTGCTTTTACTGCTGAGTAAACACCACCTCGGGTCTCACATGGCCTCTTGTGACAGCATGGAAAGCCTTTTGACCTTGTGGAAGAGGAGGAAAGCCTTCAAAGCCAAACATTAGTGTGAAAATACGATTGGCGAATTCTTCTGTTCCAGGCCTTGTTGATATTGCGAATTATAGCAGCCGTTGCTTGAATTGTCTTCAACTTTTTGTAAAGTGCTAAACCACAATTGAATGATACTATCACATCAGGAGGGATGTTCCCTGCTATCATTAATTTAACAATCACTCTTTGTTGAGAAGTTACCTTAATGTGTTGGAAATGAAACACTCTTTCCCTTGCTGGTGTGATTTTTAAGCATGTTTTTCAATAAGAAGTAAGAACCCATCTGGATTTCATTATTGCTTCTGTTTTCTTCAACGTGTTCTCCAAATGTTTTCAATTAGTAAAGACCAACAACACTTCTGTTGCCTCATAGTAAACATAATGTGTTGGTGGAATGAAATCCCTGACATTAATTGTAATGCTTTGTAGTTGTTGGCAATCTTTATTTACACACATTTACAGAGTGGCAATAAAATAACTATTCGACAAAATACATTTTTTGACAACATTAACACGCTGACATAAAGCAATTGCTTTAGCAAGGCCTGATTTAGTGCACTTTCAGAAGGGAACTGGCAGAGGATGTAGTTCTGACATGCTCCAATCATTGATCATGCGACTGAAACCACATGTGCGGAAATTTGAACATACTTTAGGAATTAATATAAAACCCAACCAAGCTCATCTTTCAGTTTTATAACACTTCCAGAGCCGCTGCTTTTGTCACTGAGCTGAAAAGTTCAAGAAGACAGCACTGGAGTGGGTGTATTGTCGTGGTAAAGTCATTTGGAACCGTGTATTTGGAGAGAGCCAGTGATTTATAAGAGTGTGGAAATGATCTCACAGCCACCTTGTAAATCCATGGGTTCACAGTGCATTGCAGACATATTTTTTTTGGTAACAAATGTAAAAATAGCATACAATGTAATACAGTACTAACAAGTCAACATCTCGGTTTCACAGAATTACATTGGTAGGCTAATGCAAATCGAATTCTTCAGTTGAACTATAAATTAAAACACCAAACCAGCTTGGATAAAAAAAAATGTTTTGCAGCATTCAGAAACAAAACACTTCATACTTCAAAAACACTCATTGTGCCTAATTCATTAAAGGGGTCCAATGCCCTTTTCACAAGATGTAAAGTACATTTGATGTCCCCAGAAAAAAATAACCCACATATATTTTTATCCAATGTTAGAATTGTCACTTTTTGAGGGTGAGCAAAAAAAACAAAGTTTTGTGTGTGTCGCTTTAAATGCAAATGAGCTGCTGCTCCCGACACCGAGGGCGGAGCTTCAAGAGCTCGTGTGTTAGCATGGTTAGCATCTACCATTACCGAATCTGATTACACAGACACCACTAAAAATGTCAGAAACTGTTTAGCCTTTTATGTTCAAACTGGAGTTGGACAAAGATGGAGAGACTCAAGAAGAAGTGACAACATGTGGAATTCAACAGGACATTTCCGGATGGTTAGTTGATTAATTTATGTTGCTGATGATGTAAACACCACTGGTCCAGAAACACTTCCTGTTTCAGTTGGTAACTGTTTTCTTTATTTCACATGTAAAGACAACATCTTAAAGATGTTTGTTTAACTTTTTAATTCAGTTTTATATGTTCTGTTGGTTGTATTTTATCCCAGCTTTTATGTAGTGTTAAAAAACTGAAACAGGAAGTGCTTCTGGACCAGTGTTGTTTACACCTTGTGAAATGGTCTATATAGTCATTGATTAGCAGCATATTCTGTCATGATGATTATCTAAAAATTGTGTCCCCGGGGCAGGGTTTATGTAAATTTGTTTTTAAAATTAGTAAGTTAGTGTCACTAACCATTTAGAAGCGATTTCTGTAATATAATTATCTCCCTTTGCTTTGAACTTTAAGCTTTGTAACATTGCAGATGCTGTTTATGCTTATTACAAACTATACTAAAGTTAAAAAGTTAAATCATAAATCAACCACCCCTTTAATAATTTTATGTTTACAGAAGAAAATCACAACTTTCTTTTCACACATTTCGCTTCAAACTAAAACAAGCCTTACTGTTGTTTCTAACACCGCCAGGAGAATGTAGTTTTTACATAGGCTATTATGTGTGGTTTCGATCAGTTCATAATTTGAACTTAATATTAAAATACATTTTAGTGCAAACTTACTGATGAGTAATAGGCTATGGTGACTTATGGATGGCATGGTTATATAAATGTAGTTGTATTCTATGCTTAAGTGTAATAATAAGTGTTAATTTAGAAATCATTTTTAGTTCATGTGCTAATATGGTCATTTCTGTTTGCAATTAGATGTCTCACCCACAAAAGCAGTGAATTATGGAGAGCAAAGGATCAGTTCATAAAAGAGAGCCAATGGATCTTTGAGAGCAACCAGAGACTTGTATGCAGACAGAAGATGCCTTGTATACATACAGCTGGAGCTTCACTTATGGACTTATTATAGTCACAAAGAGGAACTGATGGGAACAGCAGAAGACTACGGATGGTTAGAAGAACGGGGCAGGTGTTGAGTAGCATGCTGGTGGGTAAGTAATAGTGTTCCACCTGTGCTGTATCCCCCATGTAGTCATGTATCTGATTAACAGCAGGAAGAGCTCGCTTCCAATGTGGCCTGTAAAATATGACCAGGTATTTTGAGCGCTACAAGATGAAGTATAGATTTTTGCTCAAAAATATTTTATTACTAGGAAAAGTAAGGAAATTGCTCATCGTACAGCACATTTAAAAGTATTTAAGTGCAAAAAAAGAGACCTACGAGTTATTTTTGGAAAGTAAATCTGATTGAACTTTACGTGTACTGACAATTCAGCTCCTGTCCTGTGGAAAGTGAAGTGAACTATCAGGGAATCGAAAAGTCTGTGGATTCAGTTTGCACTAAGTCGAAAGTAAGATTGCTGAAATGATTATGCTGGGGATCTGCCCATCTGGGCCGATGTAGTGCAGCTGGTGCATGTGTTTTTGTTTTTTACATTGTCCTTTACCCTTCCCTGGCTTCGCTTTGGCAACTGCATAGTGTCACAGACAGAACAACCTTTCATACAGGCCTGAAATAAACTTACTAGTGTGGCCTTTCATTTAAAAAAAATAAGTATGTATTTAAATAAAAATAAGTTAATAAGTTTAACACAGGGCAGCCCTGTGTTAAAAAATGGTAGAAAGTGGTCAGCAAAGAAATCTGTAGAAAGCAAAGGCTGCTGTTCAAATTGGGGTTATCGTGGGACAGGTACAGCATGGAAGAGCTCAGTTTGGCTCCTCCTAAATGGCACAGTTTGGGCTCGTTTGGGCTCAGTTTGGCTCCTCCTAAATGGCACAAGGCAGGCCCAGCTCAAAGGAGGAAGCTGGTAGTCAATGAGAGGAGAGGATGAGATTTATAAAGGCCATTTCCAGGCCAAGCAGGGAGAGTGGATGAGATTGGAGAGTGTGAAACAATGCAAGATGGGCTGGCAAGACCTTTAGTCAATGGAAGAGAGTAGGATCAGTTTCCTTATTAGGTCAGCATTTGATGTTCTCCCATCACCGCAGAACCTAAACCTCTCGGTAGGAGAGGATCCCGCTTGTCCTTTGGGTTCATCACCTGCCACATTAAGGCACATTTTGACAGGATGTAAGGTGCAAGGTCGGTTTACTTGGCACGATGACTAAGTACTGCAATGTTTGGCTTCAGCATGGGAAGGCAAGTGTAGTATGACCAATAAGTTGCTGCCTGTTCTAGCAAAACATTACACGCAGAAGACAATATTCCACCGCCCAGTTGAGCAACCACCAAGAAAATGTGTTAACACCAATTCTCGCCCAGGACAACTAGGAGCTGCTAGGGACTGGAAGATGCTGGCTGATCTTGATCAATGGTTTATTTTTTCCACCTGAGATTGCCACCACTAACCTATGACCAGATATTGTTTTGTGGTCTGGATCAGCACACATTGTTCAACTGATAGAGTTAACAGTGCCATGGGAGGATGCGGTAGATGAGGCAAATAAGAGGAAGAAACTGCGGTATGCTCATCTGGCCACTGAAGCAGAACAGAGAGGATGGAGTCCAGGTTTATCCAATGGAAGTGGGTTGTCGAGGTTTTGTGGCTCACTCCACAACCCAGTTCCTCAGAGATGTCGGATTCAGTGGCCAAGAGTTGTGTTGCACAGTAAAGAACTTATCTGAAACAGCAGAAACGAGCAGCAACTGGCTGTGGTTGAGACGGAAAGATTCTAGCTGGCTGTGTACAGGCCAACACGCTACGGTTTTGTAGAATTCCGGAAAAGCAGAGTTTTGTTGGTTTATTTGAATAGATTGCATGAATAGGTGGTATGCCATACGGAACTGTTGCCACTGAAACTGCATTAACCCACCAGTGGGGCTTGACGGCCTTAGTCAAACAGGTTGGCGTGTATGGTTGGGTTGCGGAGAAATTGTTAGACTGTGGCTAGGTCACAGCAGCAGGAGGGATGTAAAGGGCAGTAAGCTGGGTAGAGTTAAGTGGGAGATGGAGGGGGTGACTCTGGGACGCCAGAGTCACTGTCAAGCTCCTCTTGAGGTGTTGTGGGCTAGTTGACAACCCTAGAGATGTCCCTTACTCGGCTCAATCCAGACAGTTGTCGTGCTGGTCCACTAGGTAGACCACACTGTAGTTGCAGCCGTCTGTGTGCTGACGCGCCAAGTACACTGCAGCTGTTAACGCCGGACAGAAGGGGAGTCACACCACCATATGGAAAAAAATGTAAATGGATGGAGAAGCAGAGTTTACTGTAAAGCTACGTTTTGCTTATCTTGGCGAAAGCCTAGTACAAATCAGCATGAAGTTTTAACATCTACTCTCGTGTAATGGAAATCAATAAATCGTTGATTAGTCCAAGGCTGAATCCAAAATTGCCCCTAAACCCACATTCACTATTCCCTACGTCAGTCTACTACAACTGTTCACTTAAAGGAGTGAAGACAGCCGTTGAGCGTACATTGGTTGTACACTCATTAGTGCAGTACATTGTGGGACTGAATGAGTGCACTCAATAACGTTCACTATGGTTTCAGACACCACTACAAAAGGCTGTCCCCTCAAATAGCGCCCTATTTGAGATTATGGGGGAGATTTTGGATTCAATCCATATTTATATAGAGTATATAGCCCTCTTTTTCGCATTGTTCCTTACTGTCGTGTATTGATGATGTAAGGTCATATAGCTGGAGCCTCTCCCAGTTTCCTAGGCCTGAGGCAGGGGAAAGCACCCTGTACAGATAGCTAGTCCATTTTTTTTATTACTTGGGACTAAATTTGCCCACTTTTTTTACTATAAAGGTATACTTTTAATTACAGTATATTTAAGTGTAACAGTAGTGAACTTTGAGTACAACTATGTTTTTGGTTTGTACTGTGACTATACTGCAAATGAAAACATATACTGATAGTTTACTAGTTAAATACTTAAAGCACCATTTTTTTAGTTTATGAAAGTAAACTTTGAACTATACTATATGTTCTGCATGCTAGTAAGTGCTAAAACCTCACTTTAAAAGAAGTACATAGTGGAGAACGGCAACAATGTAGCATGATTTGCACATATATGCACGCTGCTTGTGTGGATGCAGTCAGTTTTGACTGCAAAAGATGAGGTAATTTGATTAGATGTCATGTATTTGACTTGAAAGTACATGTCAATTTTGTCACCTCACATACCCCCAGGGTTAAGCGTACCTGGAAGCTTTTTTTGATCATTTTCACACAATTTTCATTATCCATCATATCAAAAGAAAGAACAGGCTTAATCCCTCCATCTACGATGGGCTCCGTCATACACTCTGTTTAGCAGGGTGATGCTGGCTGGGCTCTGGGTCACAGTCTGTGAGGAAAAAACACTTTCTAGAGTACCAAAATACTCCAGCAAATTCTTCTGTTCGGGGAGGAGGAGATGCACTGCTGGCGAATCCATCTTTTATTTTAAATATACTCAATTAAAGCTCCATTATTCTAAAATGATTGATATTGATTCATGATTAATTATTTGAACATGTCTTTAATGTTTGCATAACCCTTTTTGTCAACACTGTTTTGTTGCTCCAGGCTATCAAAAAATAGTCCCAAGTGAGGTACTACTCCTAAATGTACAAACTTACCCTTATAAGTTCTGAAAAAAAATGCAGATGGGTAAATCAATCCCTTTATATTGTGCTGTGCCAGGAGTCTAATATGGAAGAATAGTAATTACCAGCATGATGACTTGGGAGGTAGAACGACTTGTACATCTGCAAGCCAGCCCTTATCTACATCATATTAAAGGGTTCAGTGGTTCTCCAAGGACATGTAAAGTCAATGGAATAACCAAAATGTTTCTGAAAAGTGCACACTGGAGGTCCTCTTTGGTGATTAGACCTTTTCATGTCACTCAATGAGAATGCTCTGAAGACATAACCGTCTGTCTGTATGTTGAATGGAAGAGCATTTGGTGTTATTTTTCAGCATTAAGCTTGCCAGCAGGAAAAGAGCCCAAGCTTGTGAAACGTGAATGTAGTTGCAGCTGTGGTTATGGTGTTTCATTTTGAGTGAGTGGAATACAGAGCAAATTGACCCCCCTGTTAACCTGACCTGTCTGTTCCGTGATTGACAGATTATGTTGATTGACACTGAGAATTGACAGTTATATATAGGGTAGAATGGAGGAAGATGCCTTCAGAAAAATGTGTATTTCCTTTTAAATTGTAAACATGTTTAGATCCAAGTTTAGCATGTGCATTAAGATGATCCATCAGCCAATGTGCCAAAATGTAAAATATTAAAAGGGTAAGATTGTCCTACTGGGTTAATTTGGCCCAGTACCTGGCCCCCTCCTCCTCCTCAAACTCTGACGCTCACGCGGGTTGCATTCATAATGTCCTTAAACATAAGAATAGTCTACTGCTGGCCATAAACTGAGAAAGTGCCCGTCCGGTGTACGATACCTTGAGTTGTCATACATGCGACGCGGCGCTGCAGAATGTATAATGTCTCCGTGTCCTTCACCCTGCGGTTTACACCATTTTACAGAGAATAGATTGTGATTATTTTACTAGTCATCGAATGGGAAACCATAGACTGTAAAAAATATGGACAAAGCATCTGTGACGTCACCCATCTCTGAAGAACGCGTTTGAGGCTGTTTAGGGTATGGGCAGCGCCATACTGGAAAATACAAAAGTTTCAGAAAGGATACAGAGGTGGTATGATGTGTTGTGTCGGATCATGGCTGAGACGTCAAATTCACTTGGTGCAGGCCGTTATCAGCTGTCAATCAAAGTTAACTGCCCTTATTTACATACATCTAAATACATGATCTAAACTAACGAGTTAAAAAAAAATTCACCCCCTCACAGTTGTCAGGCACGCGGAACATATTGAAGATTACAATAAAAGTCCATGGGACCAAACTGTAAACATATGAATTTATGCTGTGAAAACAGAGATTTTAACATGACGTCTATGGATATTTGCTCCCTTTTGGGACCGGCTTCTAGCGGATTTGAGATGTATTGCAGTTTATCGCACTTCCGGGTAGGCTTCATCTTTCAGATTAGAATGTTGCCGCTTGTGGGAAACATGGCATTAACCTTGTGTTCATACATTTCATAAAGAGTGATTGATTCGCATCACACACTCCGATCATGCTTGATCATGCTCATCATCATGATTTTCTGGAAGGAAAACTATTCCTCTCCCGCGTCCAAACTTTAAGGATACCGGTATCAGATTTGCACAATCCATACGCACAATGCTTCAGCATGTTTCCCTCGCGTTTGAAAGCTTGCCAGACCTCCCGCGCATAGTTACGGTTGCTAAGACACGATTGGCCAGTGGTGGTTTTCGGGCGTGGCTTAGCGAAGGGTCAATTCCATTTGGCTCATTCAATAGTACTCAAAGAACATTGGCCTCCGTTCCCTTCTTCAGGAAACTGTGGTTTGCATACGCAACCAGGACGTTTTCTTTACTCATTTTTTGTATTTGTATTTGTACATGATTTTGTTTTGTTCAAATCTGCTATTGCTATCTGCATGACTTTATTGGCGCCAATAGGTTTAGGAGCTTTTCAGTTCTTCAGGAACCATTCAGACAGTGTTTCGCTTCAGTTTGAAACCAAATAGATTCTATTGATTTTGTGCTATATCGATATTGTGAATTCTTTTGGCCACAATTACCATGGTTTGAAAAATCGAACATCGTGACAGCCGTAATGTGAACTTTCCTAAATGTGCTGTTTCCTAAACATCTGCAAACATTATGGTATTTTTATGCTTTATTACAGGCATACATTTACAATTACATACAACAACTTTAATGTTACAGTTCCAATAATTTAGGACACTAAAGAGGCCTTTGACTCTGAAAAACAACAAAAGAAAGGTGCTCAAGGTCCCTGATCACCTGCCTGAACATGCCATGGTCCTTTTGCAGGAGACATGAGGACTGCAGATGTTGCCAGATAAATAAACTGCAACGCTTGAGACAGTGCTACAGGGAGCCCTGTCTCGCCCCATCTTTAAAAAGCTTTTCCACGGCACTAGAACAATTATCGTAAGTTCTTCCAGTGAGTGAGAGACATTGAATGAGTGCCTGTCATTAACACCACTGTGGGTTGGCAACGTGTTCCCAGCTGCTCTGTTAGAATGAACACCTTTATTCAAAGTGCAGTTAAATCCAGTGCCCTGCAATGTTAACCATTCAGCAATTACAACTTAATGATGTTCCCTTGCAATTCAAGCCTGCAGAACTTCAAGTTCTTTGTTTAATAGATGACAGGACTAATACGGCTCTCCAGAGATCCTGAGAGGTACACTGAGTTGCGTGTATTTGGATTATAAATCACAGACACAAGTGTGTGATGTAGGCCTGTTTAAACAATTCACAGGACTCTGTATGTTTTTTCCTATCGCTATTGTTTATATTGGCCCAGTCGATCATTTTTATTGTGGATAAAGAATGAAAAAAAAATTTCAAAGGTGATAAATCTGAAAGTTGTTTTACAGTGCACCATACACCCAGGGATCCGGTTTGCGTCAGTGACCGAGACCAGCTTGGATCAGGAAACCTGAGCCACTCGCGGTGACAGACAGGGGGATGGTGACATTGGGCAACAGATTACTTGGCTTGTAGGGAAATCTGGGATGCCAATTAACTACAATGCCAGATGGAGAGGGCATCAATGACACTCTGAAACAGCAGTGGCTTGATTTAATCTAAAGACTTCATCCACAAAAAGTAAATCCCACTCTTTGACTTTTATAAATAAAACTTGTCGACATGATGTTAATTACTGTTAAATCGCTGTGTGGAAAATAGGTTTCCTGATAAAGCCACCGTCCTTTGTTTGTTAATGTTCCTGCCCAATCAAAGGTGTAATTAGCACCTGCTTTCAATTACATTACTGTGTTGTCAAGCCAGAGATATAGACAGATAAATCATGCCTCACATCATGCAAGATGTGCCTAAATTAGAAAACTATTACAATGAGGTAGCAGACACTCCGACGTCCCGGGAAGATCGTTTATCTTCATCAAAGTGGGCTATCCTTGAGCAACTCAACAGGGGGCGTGTAATTGAAAAATGCAAAGAGATGTGATTGTTGGGAGCAATAATAATTTATTACACTGAGCACCAGGAGCTCAGGGAGCCATTTGTTTTCATTAATGTGAATTCAAATTACCTTTGTGATTAAAATGTGACTTTGACAGGCAGAGGAGCTCTGATCCGGAGACAGTCCTGATGAGACCCTTAATTCGGGTCATTTGTTTTCCGCCTGAAGAACGGGAGAGCGCTGCCTTTCCTTGCTGCCTTCATTTGCCATTTGATTTGATTTGAGGCATTAAAAGTGATGGCCACAAAGTGTGCAATGGATCTCCCCGGTCATTAATGAGCCTGTTTCAGCTAATTGGATCTATGAAGACAAAGGCAAAAAATAGTTACTGGATCAAAAGGGGCCAGGCATTTACTCTTCGTTTTAAAATCTCTGTGACATATAGAGAGACAAAGATCAGAAATCAAATGATGTTGAGCAGTTTTGGTCAGGAGTGGTGACATTTTTAGGCTCTGCTAGTTGTGTTAGAGCGTTAGCTAATTCTGGCACAATGGACTGTGAGTGACTTTATTAGATGTGGTCTGCCATGGGTCATTTGAGCAGTTTCCCAAACAAAATCACTTCTTTATTTCAGATTTAGCAGAATAAAGAATAACAAACATATTAAATTCATGAATAAGCTATAGTATCGTATGAAGATATAGTGGCTTGGACTACTTTTATGATGCTTTTTTCATCCTTTTTGATGACAGAGTATATGAAACGCTTCAGTCTCTCTAAGTCTCCGCCTCTCTGAGAGCTGCTCTGCTGTGATTGGTCAGAAAGCATATATATATATATATATATATATATATATAGATGTATACACTCACCGGCCACTTTATTAGGTACCCCATGCTAGTAACGGGTTGGACCCCCTTTTGCCTTCAGAACTGCCTCAATTCTTCGTGGCATAGATTCAACAAGGTGCTGGAAGCATTCCTCAGGGAGTTTGGTCCATATTGACATGATGGCATCACACAGTTGCCGCAGATTTGTCGGCTGCACATCCATGATGCGAATCTCCCGTTCCACCACATCCCAAAGATGCTCTATTGGATTGAGATCTGGTGACTGTGGAGGCCATTTGAGTACAGTGAACTCATTGTCATGTTCAAGAAACCAGTCTGAGATGATTCCAGCTTTATGACATGGTGCATTATCCTGCTGAAAGTAGCCATCAGAAGTTGGGTACATTGTGGTCATAAAGGGATGGACATGGTCAGCAGCAATACTCAGGTAGGCTGTGGCGTTGCAACGATGCTCAATTGGTACCAAGGGGCCCAAAGAGTGCCAAGAAAATATTCCCCACACCATGACACCACCACCACCAGCCTGAACCGTTGATACAAGGCAGGATGGATCCATGCTTTCATGTTGTAGACGCCAAATTCTGACCCTACCATCCGAATGTCGCAGCAGAAATCGAGACTCATCAGACCAGGCAACGTTTTTCCAATCTTCTATTGTCCAATTTCGATGAGCTTGTGCAAATTGTAGCCTCAGTTTCCTGTTCTTAGCTGAAAGGAGTGGCACCCGGTGTGGTCTTCTGCTGCTGTAGCCCATCTGCCTCAAAGTTCGACGTACTGTGCGTTCAGAGATGCTCTTCTGCCCACCTTGGTTGTAACGGGTGGTTATTTGAGTCACTGTTGCCCTTCTATCAGCTCGAACCAGTCTGGCCATTCTCCTCTGACCTCTGGCATCAACAAGGCATTTCCGCCCACAGAACTGCCGCTCACTGGATGTTTTTTTCTTTTTCGGACCATTCTCTGTAAACCCTAGAGATGGTTGTGCGTGAAAATCCCAGTAGATTAGCAGTTTCTGAAATACTCAGACCAGCCCTTCTGGCACCAACAATCATGCCACGTTCAAAGTCACTCAAATCACCTTTCTTCCCCATACTGATGCTCGGTTTGAACTGCAGGAGATTGTCTTGACCATGTCTACATGCCTAAATGCACTGAGTTGCCGCCATGTGATTGGCTGCTTAGAAATTAAGTGTTAACGAGCAGTTGGACAGGTGTACCTAATAAAGTGGCCGGTGAGTGTATATATAAAGAAATAAAGCAAAGATGAAAATTATGATTTAAAACAAACAAAAACAGGATAGATAAATAATGGTATACTAATGTGCACCTGTAGGTGGCGCAAGAGGACTTATTGGCATTTAGGCAGCAGTGTGTGTGAGTTTGATAAGATCTTTTTTTCCAGAGCAGGAAAATATCCTCTCTTTTTGTGCATTAATTTCTGAGCTTCAGGAAAAGATTTGTACTTGCATATGCATAGTTAGAATGGCCTAAGGGTTTACTTTAAGGAGCTTGAAGAAATAACACCTTTAAAATACTGCAGTGCTATTACCATTGACAACCCTTGAGTGTTTCTAGGATTAATAGTGTGGATAGGAAATGACTTAAAACCATTTTCCATAAAATATCTTGAGCTGAACCGCTTTCATATACAGCAAGAACGTTTTGCTTTTGGAAACTCAGGCTGATTGATTGGTTTTGTCTTTTGTATGTTTTTTGCCCATAGTAAAACTACTTCAGTTTTATTGTTTATGCCATAAGTAACACAAAAATAAACAAGAGTTCTCTAAGTGGGTGTTATTATGTGTGCAGAGGAAGAGGAAGTGCATGAGGTGTCTGGAGTTTATTTCATATACTATGACGGATGTGGAACATGGCATGTTTCTCACACATCATTCACTGTTGACACTTCATTAATAATAAGTGATGGTCAATAGCAGACACACACACTGCTCAAGTGTTTCAGACTTTTGTAACATTAACCCTTTGTTTGATGGAAGTCTCAGACAGAGACAATGGGAAACGAGAGCTTGTCTGTCTCTACATAAAACACACACAGTTGCCTCTCATCATGTGGTAGATTCGGCTCCAGTTACTGCACTTCCTTGTAATTCATCACTCACCCAATCAAAAGGAAGAGCTGTCGCCCCCAGTCCAAAGCTCAGGTTTCATCCAAATATTGGTCAATAATCAGGCATATCAGCCCCTCTGATCTGAGCAAACTCACTTTGGAAGGAGATCTGAGAAAAGGCACTTCAAACAGGTTATACTGTTCTGTATTAAATATTTTGCTAGCAATTTACCTCAGTAACAACTTGATTGATTCATAACAACTTGGTTAAAATCGGCTGCCTTTTCTTTGTCCAAAAACAGCACAAATTAGAGAATTAAGCAAAAGAGAGGAAAAAGATGACGAGGGAAGCCCAGGTGACGTGTTTTCACATATGGAATCCCCCTGCGTCTGAGGCCAGTCTGTTACTTTTTCCAAGCTTCTAAAAACAACAGGCATTTCATGAGAGGCTCCCCTTCCATTTGAGAGGAAGACATTCAAATCTTGGCTGTTTTTTCTCTTAAATCAGTTGGACTGTCAGAACTGATTTGTTTCATAGAAGAAAAATTTGTGTGGTTATATATATCAAAAATTACACAGAAAATTTTATACATTTTTATACATGGAAAAATACATAATTATACAAATTATACTGAAAAAAACTACTTTAAAATAAATGTCAAATG
The DNA here is from genome assembly GCA_030378365.1 of Hybognathus amarus. NCBI lineage: Eukaryota > Metazoa > Chordata > Actinopteri > Cypriniformes > Leuciscidae > Hybognathus > Hybognathus amarus. Next base: position 451,402 of record JAQIUQ010003539.1, read on the forward strand.
GCTGATTCTTGTTTCTTAATGGTAAAGTTTTGAGACTGGACTGGCTACTAAATCACAAAATAAGTTTTTGTTAATAGTACATTGGCAAGGTATCAGAAAGTCGTAATCGGCGATGAAAACCGAGCCGCTGCAAACAACAGGGATGACATGAAATATCACAGAAAGAAATATGCCTAGAATCCCAGAGAAAAGTAAATGAAAGCACCCCTGTTTTTTATGGCTGCCTTTTACTGCTGTTAACACTGAGGTTCAATGCCATGATTAATGCCATCCAACAAAGAACTTTCAGTCGCCTTTGTTGTGAAGTGTGAAGCTCACAAATTGTTACCCAGAGTTGAAATATTAAGTTTCTCTCCTCCACCCATCATGTTTTAATAGCAGAAGAGGGAGAGGGCACAAATGCCAGAGGCAAGATCCAGGCCATCTGCTATTCTCTTTGTAAAACAATGACAATCTTCTCACTTTCCATATGGATTGCCATATTCTGTACACTACGCCAGGGACTAATGTGTTTGCATTTGCTCCAACTGATGCAGATGCAACTGAAGGTGCAACTACACTAAATCAATTAAATGACTTCGCTTTCTTCATCCATCGCTTTAAAAAATTCAAGTTGACTTAGTGAATAAAGATATTCAAATTTTTTAAAGAAATTAAAAAAACAGAATTATGCATTTGCTTCTCTTGTAGGTTCATGAATATTTGTGATGAGATCGCCAAAAGTCTCAATCTGTAAAACATGAATGTTATAGGATATTGAAGCAAACTACAGAACTCGCGACTGCCTTGACCCACAAACAAAAATGTGACAACTGATTTAATTCATTGCACTTTGTTTACATGCTTTACACATTTCGAGAAGAAAATGTCCTTCCTTTGTATTTATTCTTCAAATGAGGCCTGATTTTTCGCCTTATAATAGCTTGAGTTGTACACTTTCCAATTTCATGACTTCTCCGACTTTTGCTTCCCTATTTTCAGCTCCAACCAACGTCTCTAACGCCGCAGAATAATGATCATGATAAAGCTTTCTGACATGTATTGTTTGCAGGAGAGAATTTAAAACGTGGGCCTTTGGCCTCACCTGCACGCTCTGAGCTGCAACCGCAGCCCTCAGCGGGTGACTGTGACTAATTAGCTAGAGAATGGGTATTTATACATGGCAGGGCCATTAGCAATTTTAGCTCATGGGTGGCACAGCGGGGAGAAGCGGACAGGCATTGTAACCGACCACATCAGCCTTGCTACGTCTTATTCAGCCCCAAAGCAAAGTCTGCCATTTCAGAGACCTTAACCATCTTAGTGGGTTTGCAAAACAAACAACAACTGCCATTATGCGAAGCTGCACTTGTTCTGCTTTGTATTCAAAAATATCCATAGGGGAGACAAGAAGTTTTAATAGCATAAGCAGCTCGTTTGGTTTAGCAATTTTTATACAAAACATAAAAAAGGAGAATCTGATCCATGGGGAAAAATTTAGAATAAAAAATATTTTATTATATCATGATCTTGCTCTACAGTTGAGCCAAACAAAGACTCACCACCATCTCTGAGAAAGGAACTCCACCTTTTCAGTGATGGAAACCTGTATTAAAAGACTATGACAATATACCCTGCAATGTTGGGTTGAAAAAGCTGACTATTAAAGAGCCTGTCCTTTATACTGATTCAAAATAATTTTTAGAGTATACTGAACTTGTTGCATTTTCACACCGAATTCAACACTCAGAAAAAATCAGTAGCTACTGACTGGTTGTGTATTTGACTTTGTGTTGATAGTGTTGTTTTGTCAGCACAGCAGTATTCTGTGAAATTAAAATGTGTATGTGTAAACACTTTTGCAAGAGTAGTTTTAAATGTTATTTTCTTTTTAAAGGGGTGATGAACTGAGCAATCAAAATTTCCTTGAGCTTTTGACATCTAAGAGGTCATCATATTATAAGAATATCCTGTAAGTTTCAGCCGTAATTTCGTGCCGTAATATTGGCTCTGACCGGAATGGTGCAACACACGGACTCTGGGTCGAACATGTTTTGGCGAATCATTCCGGTTGCCATTTTTCAACATTGGACATTTTCAAAACAATTTCCCCCACGTGCATCGACGGGTGAGTTGAAACTCATTATAATATGCAAAACTGTTATCCACTCACAGCAGTGGGCGCCTACTTCTAAGTCTTCAGTGCGAGACGGCCATAAAAACCAAGCGTTTCTGAGCTAGGCTGAAAACTAGGGTAGAAAATAGCCTATTACTTATTCATTTTGATGTTTTTGAATGCAAAAACCAAGCAAACATCATAAATTGACCTCAGACAACAATATAATACAATTTAAAAATGCCAGTTCATGACCCCTTTAAAATTGTCACTTTACACATTTATTTATTTCCAAATATTTATTCATCAAAATAATATAGAACCATTAAGGAACCAAAATTGTTAAGAGAAATTGGAAAAGGAACTTCTAAATTTCTTATGATTTCCATCCCTAATCATTACAAGCTGTCTTTGCCCCTAACACTCTTAATTGTGTTCATGCAACCAAAACCAACCAAACAAAAGACTGACCACCATCTCTGAGGGAAAAAAAAGAAAAGAAAAAATTCACCTGTCCAGTGATGGAAGCCTAATGACAGAGTGGTCAGACATGAGTTTTTATGAAAGGTGTGAAAATACCAGACTGGTCCAAGATAAACTCACTGTCCCGAAGCGTGACATTTACCCTGGCTAAAGCCAGAGGGCTTGCACTTACCTGGAGAAAAGCCCCATTGATTTGAGCCATGGTGCAAAACTTCCGCCCCTGTTTGAAGTGTACTGGGCACACTGTAGTCTCTGGGAAATACTGGGTTTTTCCATATGCCTCACTTGCAGAAAGTGTGCTATGGGCTACCCTTGTTTGTACAAGTATGGGTGACAACTTTTAAGTGCATGTAGTAAATTACTCATGCTCAATTGGGAATTTGGGAAATCTGTTTTCACATCTGAAAGCTTTCAGATGCACTTTCAGAGCCATTTAAAGAACCTCCGACAGAATAGCCATGGAAGAACAAGATAAATATATATATTTTTACATGATAAATACTATGACTTAAACAGTAAAATAACTCTAGGGAATTTAAATAATGAAGTTTGAAGCATAATAAAACAAACCAGATATCGCCAGATGATTACTAAATGTATATGATCACAATGAAAAGGGTGCAAAGCAATAACAACTTTCATTCTATTTATTTGCTTTTTGGCCCTCTCAGCATGTGTTACCTCACCCATTGTGTCAGTGTGTTGCTGCAATGAATAGAAAGCACACAGTTCAGGATTTACATGTAAGTCCTGTTTTTTTAGGAGCTGTGCTTTTAGTGGTTAAAACGCAACACCAGAGCAGAGCAGTGACTGAATAAACCTTAAATCCCACTCGTGGATTTCTTTGGCACTTTTTATTTTATTTTATTTTTTTAATGTGCTTGATGACTTTATCTCCAATTTCAGGTTTATGTATTTTATTTTTAATGTCTTTACAGTACCAGACTCCCTGTGGCGTTAAATGGTTTTTCCAGCAATTTAAAAATACCTTGAAATGTTGTTTATCTGGTATAGACTAACAAAGAGCTCCTCCGGGAAATTAAACAGGAACAAACTGGATTTAAAGTGTGAAAGTATGTGATCTTCGGTGTTTATTCAGTTACATGTGAGTGCAGTAAAAATCAGGATTCAAAAGTTCAGAAAATGTGCTATTGTAACAGTTGTATGAAACTTTGCACACACTTGCGTTTCAAAACTTTGGAATTGGTACGCTTTTAATGTTTTTAAAATAAGTCTTGTATGCTCACCAAGGCTGTATTTACTTGATCAAAAATACTAGTAAAATTTTGTGAAATTTAATTATTCTTTATAACTCTTAATATAGTTTAAAATGTAATTTTATTAATGTGTCGGCAAAGCTAAATTTTCAGCATCATTACTCCAGTCTTCACTATCACATGATCCTTTAGAAATTATTCTAAGGCTATGTTTACACGGAAACGATTTTGAAGAGAAAACGCAAAAGTGGCGTTGCTACATCATTTTTATTCTGCGTTTAGGCGAGCGTTTTGTGTGGGAAATTCGCATGCAAATGGTGACACAAATGTCTGAGAAATTCAATGTAGTATGCACTCCAGGTGGCTAAGAGTGCATACTACAGCAACACCAAGTCCACGCGCCTGCGTACAACCTTCACTGTCAAGCAGACTTTTGCGTTTTTACCCTTTACACGGAAACGCGACGGTGGAGCCTTTTTAAGATTTCCACTCTGGAGGGTGGTTTCACTTTTTTGCGTTTTTAAGCCTCAAAACGCTGTCGCCGTGTAAACGGAAGGCACATGCGATAAAATATTTTTACGTTTTCAACCGTGAGCGTTCTTGTGTAAACAGGGCCTAATATGCTGATTGGGAGCTCAAGAAACATTTATTATCAACGTTGTTTTGCTTCTTGAATTAGAATATTTTTGAACACTGGTTTTCAGCCTGTTCTCATCCCAAGGCGTCATCTAACTGACGCTTTTGACCATGCTTCAACATCCGATGCTTTAGGCACCCTTTAGCGTAAGTTAGATGACTCTATCCTAATGGCCTAACCCTAACCCTACCCAGACCTAAACCTACCCACGTCATCTAACTGACACTAAAGGGTGCCTAAAGCGTCGGATGTTGAAGCATGGTCAAAAGTGTCAGTTAGATGACGCCTTGTGATGAGAATGCGATGTGGTTTTTCATGACACTTTTTTCAGGATTCTTTGATGAACAGAAAGTTCAAAAGAACCACATTTTATTTCAAAAATGTCTTTTACTCACAATTTTAATCAATTTATAATGCATCCTTGATGAAAAATATAGTAATAATTACTATAAATTGTGCTTAACTACGTGTGACTAACCTATACCACGCCTTAATCTTAACCATAACCTATAAATAACATGTAGAGTTAATTATTATTATTACTCAGTACTTAAATGTATAATTACACTGTAACACGGACACCTTAAAATAAAGTGTAACTAAAAAATCATACTGACCCTAGCTTTCTGAATGATATTTTGTATATAATTGTGTAAATGACTTTACCAGCTCTATAAAAAGATCACACTAAAAGAAAACAAAAAATGAAAAACTCAACCTGTATGTGAGAATAGGGCTATAATTCTTAATTTAAACAGATTGTTTTCTTTTTAGGGATTTGTCCGTAAAGATTAAATATCTTAGAATCATTTAAAGCATCTCTGCCAATCGTTTGCAAAGCATCACAAAGACATGAGGATATCCCATGACTGTATCACTGGACACAGCAGGATGAGGTCATGGGTTACAGGAGACCTTGCTTGTGAGCTAAGCGATGAACCAGCTTTGATCTCACAGGTAAAGAGCATTAGACCTGCAGGCAACATCACACCTGCCGCAAAGCCTGCTGTCATTCCCACATCTGACAGCAATTATTCCTCAGTTAATGGCACCACGCTATTAACTTGATGCACAAATCCCAGCAAGGATGACAAGACTCATCAATCTTGTGCTGCCACTTGTTTTAGAGACACTGCTGCGCTGTTAAGTGTTGTTCTTACATCCCAAGAAGCTCTGTGCTGACAGACAACTCTCTGGTTCGCAGGCTCCGCTGACAAGCACTCTTTTATCTTTCAATAATATGAAACTCTTTTTAGCTCTACATTTACACTCTCACTTTGCTTTGCTTGGAAAATGAGGGCTTTTTTACATCAAGACTTTCAAAACCTGCTGTAAGGATACCTTTTCAGACGTTTGGACCTTTCTCTCGTTCTCAAGTGGAGGAGCCCACAACGAGTGTGAAGCTATCCTGTATGAGTTCACCAGCGCTTGCGATGTCCCAAGGGCCGTCTCTTGGGTAAGAATCTGACAGAACATGAGGACTGCCATGATTTTACTGGCAGAGACCTTGGTCGTCTCTGTTTTTGCAGAGGCCTTCCCTCTCTCTGCTTCTCATGTCGTGGATGTGTTTTCAGCATGCCCAGCGGGTTCTTGACTGTCCACAAAGGCCTCTTCATCCACAGGCGGCGAATGCCAGCTGGTGTGAGCACTAACCAAATAATGACTCTATCTGCTCCAGCCCACTGACCTGCAGCAACAACACACATGACACCCTACAACGTTTTGTGGGAAAAAGTTGGATCATGAAGAGAACTAAAAAAGGTGTTATGACTAAGAAGAACTGGAAGAAGCCAATCAACTGTATGAATCCACAAGAACAAAAAGCCAACTCAGCTCAGGGTAAAGCTTATTTTCACTAACCATTTGAGTCATGCTAAATTAAGTTAAGATGAAACACATGACAAGTATTGTCTTTGAAATATTATAGACATTCGTCAATTACTTCAAAACAGGAAATGAAATGTATATAATGCACTAACAAATATCGAGATTAACAAAAACAATGTACTTTGTTTTACGAATGGTTGTTTTAGCTGAGAATGGTCATCAGTCATTTTTACACATATATCTCTTAGGAAAACATGCTTTACTTAATTTTTTAATAAACAAAAAACTACACTAAACACTAAAACTAGGCTATTTCTTATCCCATCAAACATTAACATGCACAACCAAAACAATGACAAAATCATAGTTGCAATGTGTCTACTATATTCCCACTCCTCATGTTCCAGTTGATTTAAGAAAACCCATTTGACACGTGAGATTGTTTACACCATCAGTAATGCTGGAAACGCAGACAGCTTAACAGATTTTAGGAGGCAGGGCTTTGCGGGTCAAAGCAGTGTACATGGAGCTTGATGGCCTCGTTCACCTTTAAGTGTGAGTGCTAAATTACATTGGCCTTTCACATAGTTAGCTTTAGATTATGTGAGGCATTATCAGTCATAATATTCACTCAGTCACCTCTGAGGGAGGACTAGTGGAGATGTCTCTGATTATTTACAATCTGTGTTCGCCTTAGAGAAAAGGCCCACAGGATTGCAAGCATTACGTAGCTTGTCTTGTCTTGTCTGCGAGAATACTGTTCTTGTTCTGAATATTCAGACCTATATTCAGATCAAAGGCTAGTTATAAAAATAACAAAAAGTAAATGTTGAGCAAGAATGATAGATCCATCTTTTAACCTGTGTTTTTATTAACCCGAATCACTACGGTAAGCATGTAATTGTTTATATTTTAGTGCTGTCAGGGCAGTTTTCAGATAGCTTTAGCTATTGTCAAGACTGTAGGTTGTTGTAGTGTTATGCTGTATTTAGATTTTCAACGATAGGCTGTGTAAATTATTAAAGAATAAAGGGTCCTCCTACCCTATCTCACGGGAATTCGTACTTTTTTTCCGAGGTGGCTAATTCGTAACAATTCATACGACCTCACTCGTATCGAATTAGTACGATTTTGCTAATCGTACATATTTCACGAATTGGCCAATTTGTATGAATTCGTATGAATGACCTACCCCTAACCCCTGCCCTAAACCTAACCATCACGTGGGTTTAGACAAATTGATACGAATTAGCCACTTTTTAATCACTCGTACGAATTCGTAATATCGCTTTTATAATGTATTCAGCCGATTTTCTGATATTTAGAAGAATATCAGTTACCAGACAGTTTCTGGTCTCATTGACTTCCATAGTATATTTTTTTCCTACTATGGAAGTCAATGAGACCAGAAACTGTTTGGTTACTGATATTCTTCTAAATACCAGAAAATCGGCTAAATGGATTTGAAAACAGTAAAACTCAACTGTTTAACTCTGGGGGGTTGTAAAATGAGCCTATTTGAGCCTAAATGAGCATCTTCAGTTGTCTTATTAGATCTCTGATCCTTTCCATTTAAACTGGTTCTCTTCGTTTCCAGTTTCTCAAGACAACAGCATAAGAAATGGCACTTACTCAAATGGCATCTTTCTTTTTTTCTTAGATTTCTGTTGTCCACTTGCATTTTTGCCAATAACTTTCTTTATATTTGCTCTGCTGTTGAAATTAGTTATCCAAACAGAATCAAATATTTCGCTTCTCAAAGCAATAAACTGTAGCTGTGTTTTGTTCCTAATTGAATAATGTTTTTTTATTGAATCTGTTGAGTTAATAATTCAATGACTCATTCGTGATCAACAGTTTCTTTGCGGAAGACCGCCTCCGATTAGTGACAGTAACTTGTCACCACTGGTGTTAAATAATTAAATATGTTAAATTGCGAACATGTGACATTCTCAGGTCCGCTCCGTGTTCTGTGCAGTATGCTGTTGTGGATAATGTTTGAATGGGTGGTGTAGTATTATAATACAGTGGATGATGTGTGTGTATGTGTTTACTGAGGGAGGTGTTGAACATTTATTCTGGAAATGCTCCCAATGTAACACCTAAATAAAATATCCAGCCAACATTGATTCTGGGCCTGGGAAATCTTGCATGGTGGTCCATGCTAAGACCTTTTGAATTAGAGAGTGGTAAACTGAAATATCACTACAGATGTATGCATAATTGAATACTTGTGAATGCATAAACTTCATTTAAAGATCCACAGCAACATTTGGTGTTTTTCAAAATCTTTGGACCATAATCCAACCAGAGTGAACCTTTTCAACCAGCAAAAGTCCAAACAAAAAGATCTCTTCCAATTCACAATTTGCGACATTGCCTTATTATAGGATATTTTAACATGTGCGTTCCATTACTTTTCCAGAACTCCAGCTTGGTGTTGTTTTAGCTGTAAAGCTGATACTGTCTTGATCATGCTAACCGCATTCAAGTTGATCCAGGCAGCAGCCAGTAAGCTGGGATCGGACGTACCCTGCGCCCACGAGCCGGACGATTGTATGGCGGGGGGTGACTTTCTGACCTGTTCACATGGCTAATAAAACATTCATAGAGGGAGAGGAATTCCAGTGTATAGTTTTGCCCCGTCTGTGATGTTTGGAATCCTGCAGTGACCCCATAGAGAGCGCCATTCTGTCTGCAGACAAAGGCCTGCTGTTTCTCTCCGTATCATCGTGGACTAGACCAACACTACTGACTGCTCGCTGCAAAGCTAATCAAATATTTTTCTTTCACCACAGAATTAGTCTCAATAAATACTTTTTTTGCATGATTTTTCACTCCTCTTTCCCCTCTACAAATTCATCATGAACTGCACTGGTGCTATAGTTCATGCAGATGGTCAAGGGAAGTTCGTGTGTGTGTGTGTGTGGAGAGAGAGAGAGAGAGAGAGAGAAGTGTTCTCTTGTGTTAAAGTGAGAGGGAAAGACTAAACCAATTTTAAGCTGCAATTGCTCTTACAACGACCTGATTTGCCCAAATTGCCTGGCTGATGGGGTGGAAAAATATTCAGCAGATCTCCTTGTTGTTATTTGGTTTTTAATTGGGTTACGACACTGCAATGCTTCACTTTAATTATGTTTCACCTCTGTCAGTGAAGTCCAAAGAGGCCTATGAAATATGAATTGCTCTGTCTGTCCACTATTCCTTAGAGACCACTTTAAGATGGTTCCCACAATCATTTCTTAATGAAAGAGTCATTCTGAAGTGTGCTAAAGTAATCCACTTGGCACAAGAGGCTTTTCAGCAAAACAAATGATGAAGTATTCCTGCTCAATTTATGTCTATTCACTTTCCTGAGCCACAGGCACTTGCCTTCCCTTTCATCTCACAATAGACACTTTATGTAGCTGTCGGTGTCATTGATTGCCATGAATCATTGTGATGGCTATTTTTTATTCTGGATAGCATTTAAGTCATCTCTCAGTGTCTCTGAGTCTTACATTTCCAACAATGAGAACGGAAAGGACTTCTCATCAAATTCTCTTCATATTTCGAAGGGAGCCTCATCTTTTCATGAGCCACTTTCTGCCATGTGAAAATGGATCACTGCAAAGCAGTTTAGCTCAAATCTATGCTCTAAAATTGGTTTCCAGGAAGAAAAACCTTCCAAAGTTACAGACTCTGTGTTGTATGTACAAAGACGGAGTTATATTCATTAAAGTCTAAGCGGTGTGCTGTCATTTCCTGAACAAGTCCCAGAGGCCCATGACCTTCACCTTCACGGCAAAGTCTTAAACCCCGTGGGTGGCTGCCAGGAAGAAATCACAATCAAAAGAAATCCTCAACTGTTGTGATTTAACAATGGCTTGACAAGGATTATAAAATACATTGAAAGTAATGAGAAGGATAAACTTTTTGTATTTGTAACTTTAATGGTTTGTAAATACAGTTCTGTGGCTTCACGCTGTTGTTCATGGATGGCTTTCATGGAATAATATTTTTGCCACCAACAATATTATTTGGTTTTAGAGATTTTTCAAGATTCTTTCAAAGACAAATAATTTTGTAATTCCGGTTCACATAAACCTTTATTTTTTTATTTTTGTAACTTGCACTGACAAGGAAATTCCTTAATGCCGGGAATTGCTGATGAATATTTTTTCAATAATAGAATATTTTGGAATAATATTTGCCTCTTTTGTCAGCTTTCAAGTGGAAAAGTGTGGAGGTAGTTCCAATCAAAACATTAATAGAAGTTTTCATCCAACATTTACACTACATTCAAATTCCAAACTCTCAAGATCCAAATTATCAATGGCATTGTTACTTCTGACTGATGTTAATTTAATTTAATTTAAAATTATTTTATAATTATTTATTTTATTTTATTTATTTGTTTTATTTTGTATTCATTCCAGTCACATAAATTCCCATTCCATCAGGAGTCCAATTTTCACCATTACATTTTTGCAATTTAACCAAATAACCCCATAGTTCATGCTCAATGGTTTACTGTAGAAATTCCTGGGATTACGTCAAGTGTTTGATCAGTGCAAATGATACTGAGTGAATTGTGGCCTCTGGCTCATCTCTTAGTTCCTCAGAATGATGACTGCCAGCATCCTTATTGCAAACAAACCAATCTGCATTTACCCGTTTATTTTTTTCTGCGTAGAGGCCATCATCACATTAAAGTGTCTGAGTGATATCATTCATATAACATTAAGACCCCAACATTCGAGGAGGCTTTAAACAGCCACATCATGTTCTCTTCTGTTAGAGCCATCAAATCGCATATAGTGTTTAAAGCATTAAAAATGAGGTCTAACTGATCCTGGGACTCAGAATCATATATACAATAAAAATAAAAAGGAATTGGCATTGGTTTTTATGCAGGCATAAATAATAAACAGCAGGGCTGGTAAAATGATCCAAAGTCTTGCATTTATCCCACAAGATAGTATTAATTAGATTTATCTGCTGCTCTGGCTCACTCTTCCTGCTACAGACTATATTTTACAAACTCAATGAATCTGAATACCCCGAGGTAGCATTACCCTCTCTCCTCTGGCTCTGTAACCCTGCTAGTCTATATATTTTTATTGGCAAGTGTTTCAAAAGGCCCCACAGAAATGCACTCAGGTAAAGAACGTGCTGGATGTGTCTAGACACTCGAGGTCAGGCTGCTTAGGAAGTTTGGATGCTTCTGTGCGGCGAGTACAAACAGATATATTTTGTGGTATATTGAGTGCGAATGTTGAATTTTTTCAAAATTGAGTATTTCAAAGGTGGGTGGATTTGGGATTGGTATGTTGCCATATACATACATGTGTTTAGCCGTAGAAAAAGATGGAGAATGCAGCATGATGTCATGTGAAACTTTGTTCATAATGCTAAATTGAGTATCTTCTGGATAACAATAAGAAATGCCTTGAAAAGGGATTAAGTATAAATAATGGCTTCACAATATCCAATACATCATCTTGACATAGAAAAATGTGTGCGTGTGATGTTTCTTTCAACAAGCACAATGAAGATATCCCCTTCTCAAACCACCAAAATAAATCAATGAATGAATGATATAAAAAGCAGTGCAATAACCAACCATAAAGGCTAACTATTAAGTTAAGTCTACAATGGCATTTTAGGAGGCTCAAATTCAGTATTAAAGCATTTTTTTTCTTTCCTTGGAGCTTTTAAAATATGTGTATGTCAGCTATGATTTATGCCATATTTTTATGCTCTGATTGGCTTGTAAAGTAAACCTCTGGTTACATTTGCTCTCCAACAAGAAACACTGTGAAATATATGAGCTTTCTCTTAAAAGGCTGTATCAAATGTCATTTTGACTGAAAGATTTTAGCGATCTGTTTGTGACTCACTCTCTTGCTTAGACTTACACTCACCGTTAAGAAAGAATGATAAAAGCGATGAAAAAAACTTGATGTTGTCAAAGATGAAAAGGTGGGTAGAACAGCAGAACGATGACGTATGTTTGGCAGTTGGCTGGGCACTGTTGGAAACAGTCACTCCAAGAAATCAAGTCATTCTATAGTTCTCTGTTTTGTTTGGATGCAGATTAAGGTATGCAAAAAAAATGTGATAAACAGTAATTTAAGTAATATCTTTGCTGCAATGACCTGAAAATAAATGTATGGGGTTTTTTTTGGATATACATTTCACTTAATATATTTATTTATAATGTAATGTATACTTTTTTTCAATATGAAGCTTTGAAGTATAAATGTGCTAATGGCAGTTGTAAAGAGATTTTAAAAGGCAGAGAGCGAGCCACTCATATGAATGTGGGGGAAAGTGTAACACTGAATATGGTGTATAGTCTTGCTTCAAAGGTAAAAAAGTCAATTTCCTTACTAAGGAGATTCAAAATGGCATCTATAGGAAGTTAAAGTCCATCTTTCACATTTGTGTAATAGCTTAACCAGCCTGATTGCGTGTGTGCGTGTGTGCGTGTGCGTGTGTGCGTGTGTGTGTGTGTGTGTGAAGAGAGAGAGAAGAGAGAGAGAGAGAAGTGGTCTCTTGAGTTAAAGGAGTAGTTCACTTTTAAATAAACTTTTACTGATAATTTATTCACCCCAATGTCATCCAAGATGTCCACGTCTTTCTTTCTTCAGTCGAAAAGAAATTAAGGTTTTTGATAAAACCATTCCAGGATTTTTCTCCATATAATGCACTTCAATGGGAACCAAACGGTTCAAGGTCCAAATGACAGTTTCAGTGCAGCTTCAAAAGGCTTTAGACGATACCAGACAATAAATAAGGATCTTATCTAGCAAAATGATCTGTCATTTAAAAAATAAATTAAAAAGTTGACGTTTTATAAGCACAATTGCTCGCCTTGCTTTGTTCTGTGATGCGCGTTCGTGACTCTCCTGTTCGAACTTGTTAATCAAAATAAACAAATATTTTTTTCGAGTCATTTTTGAAATCACTGATCGTTTCGCCAGATGAGACCCTTATGCATCGTTTGATGTCGTTTAAAGCCCTTTGAAGCTGCAATAAAAATGTCATTTGGACTTTGAACCGTTTGGTAAAATTTCTCGTAAACGAATTTTACCGAGGTGGCTAATTCGTAACAATTCATACGACCTCACTCGTACGAATTAGTACGAATTTTGCTAAATCGTACATATTTTACCAATTGGTCAATTCGTATGAATTCGTACGAATGACCTACCCCTGACCCCACCCCTAAACCTACCCATCACGTGGGTTTAGACAAAATCGTTACGAATTCGTACGAGTGAGGTCGTATGAATTAGTACGAGTTAGACAATTTTTAATCACTCGTACGAATTTAGTACAAATTGGTCGTGAGATAGCGTTGAATTATCAGCAAAAGTTTTTTTGAACGTGAACTACTCCTTTAAAGTAGAGGGAAAGACTAAATCAATATAGAGTGAGTTTGATTTGAGCTAAACAACAAATAATGTTGTCGGATATTGTTATTGCTTTCATAGGACATATAGTTGTAATACTGGAATAGCTGGCAACGGGAGTTACAAATATGGCCGTTGAATGAACTGACAACGCGATTTATGTTGTCAGTTGTGATGGAGGTCCTGAAAAAAAATCATATGGATGGGCTTTATTTTCATGTCCCATATCCATTTTACACCTCATATAAAGACTAGATAACTGCTTGTCTTCAGATCACAGCTTAATTATCTGATAGAAATGCAGCTCGTAAAGCAGCAAAGGAACAGTGGACTCAAAGGTGACATGTGGCACTCGTGTGAAGCAACTCAAACTCAGCATGTGGCTGTTTTCATGAAGACATAGAGCATAGACAAAGCTGTGCTTGTTCTTAGACAGGACTGTATGGAGTGAGGAGGAGTCAGTATTGAAGGATAACTAATTTTGATTGACAGAGTTAAAGATCAAAGCCAGAATGGTCCAGGAGACCTACTGATTTCACAGCAGTCAGGGATGAAATCATGTTAGCTGTAAAGCAACAGCAGTGGGCTTTTGCAAACAGGACAGCATGAGAGAGTTTTATTGCTTCTGGACCAGAACAATGGAAGCATTGCATCTCCTCCCATAGCCAAGTGATCTCATGCCTTTTGCAGGGCCACCATCCAGAACTGGACAGACAGTAGGGAATCTGCCATGTGTATGGGATGCGTACCAGGACCATGGACAGATTCAGACCAGTTTGTTCTGTTCTATTCATCATATTCCTATTTTTCATATCATATTACTTTTTTTTTACAAAACGATGCTCTGTTTGATTAGATAGATAGATAGATAGATAGATAGATAGATAGATAGATAGATAGATAGATAGATAGATAGATAGATATGATAGATAGATAGATAGATTGATTAGATAGATAGATTGATAGATCAGATAGATATGATAGATAGATATGATAGATAGATAGATAAACATATATACACACATGCAAATATTCAATAATATTATACAATATTTTAGTGCAATAATAGCACTTCTTTTATCACATTATTACATTGACATCATTCACATAAATGCAGAGATTTATTAACCAAAAAAGGTTATAGTTGCCAATGATCTTTTCCATGTCTCTTTGTAAGTGCTTTGCCCTTCAGAGAGAGACTCAGTCTAACAAACAGTGCTTTTAAAACATTTCAACTCAGTTATTCTGTAAGTACGCTGAAAGGAACTGAAGCCAGGAGAGAATGTACTCTGCCATTAGGTCCATTTGGCGAGATTGGCACACTGATATTGTGCAGATCCAGAGCACCAGAATTTTAAGAAGTGATTGATCACTCGAGGCTCTGCAGGGATAATTGTCATTTCACTTGAGCTGTGAGACACACATAGCCAACACAAATGGGGGGATAAAAACAACAGAGAGAAGGGGAACTACTTTCTTTCTGCCCCTTTCAGAAATCCTGATGCTGACAGATGGCTACTTCAAATGTATTTATCTTGGTGCCAAAAGACCTGATCCTTCTAATATCAGCAGACATTTCCTTTTACTGAAGGACTAAAAATAGACAAAAAGAAATTACTTTCTCCATTCATTTTATAAATGGCCAAGTGAAGAGCTTTTATGTCAAATGATAATAAATGAGAAAATGTTCATTGTACTACTTTCATTTTACAGTATAAAATCTTTATTTAATTTGTATTTAGCATCAATTTACTACCAGAAACATAGACGAACAGTACTTGATTCTTTAGGGGAGTGAAAGATTTAACTATCAAAATTTCCATTTCCATTCCATTGAAAATGCTAATTTTATGATAATCTAGCATTTGCCACTAGACTAAAATTATAATTAATGTTATTTTGACAGTTTATTCTTCCCTCATTTGCCCCAGGAAATCAAAGACCCATCTGCCATTTATGAAGCAAACCACATAAACAGTTTAAGTACAGGCAATTGAGTTTAGCAACACTATTTGTTTTTGCAACCCATATTAAATAGCAAATCCATTGAGTTATGAGGGGTTCCCCACAATCAATTCTTATGACAAGCGATTAAAAATGGTATATATCATGGTTTTCTATATAGTATGAAATCAAAAAAACTAAATTAAATTAACTTTAAGAAAGAAAGGCAAACAACTGCTGCAAGCAAGAGGAAGACTTGAGCTGCCTTTATATGAATCTGAACATTTTTGAGTGGGAAGACTGGGCAACTAATGCTCCTTTTCACACAAAGAGAAAAACATTTTTGAACATACCTTTTAGTTGGACTTTCTTTCCAAATATCAGAAAAGGATGTAAGAGGAACAATTTTGTCAATAAAAATTAATAATGAAACACAAACATGATGTTTTAAAGTAAATGGATGAATTTACTGCATCCATAGTGCGGAACAGCAGGAAAGATATTGATATATATAGTTAGATAAATCAATAAAGAGAATTATAATTCATTACAGACATTTTTTGCATCCTCTATTAGACAGGAGTTTCTTACGAATTTGTGCTTCCTTTATAAACCACTGCTTATTGAACCATGTCTGTAAATCACTGTTAAAGTCCTGCATTAAATTCTAATTGGGATTTAACCTATATGAAATTATAGGAATTTCCAGTAAAACCTTCTGCATCAAAGTTTTATCACTCTCATTCACAGAATCCTCTCTGTCTTTTTTTCCAACCAATGAATGATGTGTTTCGTTTGCAGCTAGCCCTATATAAAGCTCATGAATGGGAGGGAAGGGAGGAGGCGAGAAAATAATATGTGCTTTACAAGACCAGGACTAGCTGTTTCGAAATAAGGAACAAACACATTAGGGAATTTGTCCTGGAGAGACAAGCCTCTACACAAGACCTTGTGCTTTATTAGCATCATTCCGTAGTTAGCTTGTTAATTAAAAAATCATTCTCAGTATCCAGAGCCAGCGGGATCTGAGACAGAATAGTCTCTCCCAGGTGCTATAGAGAGCAAGTGATGCAGTCATATTGAAGAATCAAAGGTCTCTGTGAACCAGAGTTAATTTGAATTCTTCCTCCCTTGTTCTGTTTTTTATTCATTTTTAAAAGCGGTATAGGATTCTGAAGCTTAATGGCTTTCGCCTTCCCACAGTCGGACAATAAAAAGAGGGGTGGAAACAAAGCAGAGCAGAGGTATCTCCTCCTACTCGATTTATTCCGTGATTCACTCAGTAACAGTGTCCTAGTGGGCAGGAACGTCAGATTTTTAATGCAGATTTAAGACACATTCAAGTGTGAAGTAAAAAAAAAGGGTCTCCAGTAGGGTCCCCAGAGGCCACAGGAGGTGTTTAATGGCACGCAATGACCCAAACGGCCGGGCTTGTTATGGTCTCTCCACTGGAGCTCCGGGCTTTCACAGAACCAGCATTGTTGGCACGGCACTGCAGACACTTCACACAAAACACAGAGGTGACAGGGCTGTTCCCCCAGTGTGCTTCATGTACTGAATGAAATCACTATAATGAAATCAAACCCTTTCAAAGTACACTTTCAAATTAATGCATTTGCACGTTTTATATTTACTTTAAAAATGAATGCTTATTTGATCAAGAAGGAAAAATGAACATTATGCATCTTATCTATTCAGTTTCCCTTTCCCTCATTTGAGGAATCTTGTGTAAACCTTTTTTTTATTGTACTAGATGAGTAACATGAGCTCTTAATACTCCTTATACTCCATCCTCATAACATGTCAACTTTGTTGTCATCACCAAGACATAAATGGCTGTTTGACTTATATTTATGGTAGCAGATTACTGGATGTTTACAACAAAGTTTTGTGGCATATTGAATACAACATTGAACTATTGAATTACTTTAGAAAGTAAATTAGAACAAAGATGTTTTACTGTTATGATGAATGCTTGGTGGAATGACCCTTTTGGTGTGTAAAATCAAAGTAACTTCATATTTGGTTCATTGAACGTAAATAAATGCACAAAAAAAGCCTATATGAAAAATATGAACGTAATATTTCATCAAGCTTTAACAAAAAAGTCTGGTTTTATAAAATAAAACATAATAAACTTTACAACTATTTTTAATAAATAAAAAAAGATTATTTTAGGGATTATTCTTTAAAAAAAAAGGATATCCAATTTATTTAAAAAAAAAACTGTGAATGTGCATGTTTTCTGGATTGTCCTCTCGCTGGCCTCCCGCTGGATCGGGTGTAATGTAGCAGCAGCTCCTGTTGGCTGGTGGGCGGATACGTCAGCCCCTCACTCCGCTTATGCCTGCTCCCGTGGATTGTGGCGGTCAGAAGAAATAAGTGATGTATCACAGGTTATCCACGAGACTGCTAGAACTTCAGAAACAACTTCCTCTCTGCTCTGCGTTAAAAGGCGAGAAAAGCGTCTATCCAAACCGCATCATTGGAAAACGTCATTCTGTCATACTGGAATCCTTCAGTAGCCTATGTTTTGATATGTGCTAGCGCGTTTTTATCCCTTCACCTACACGGCAATCAATCGTCTGGAAACTTTTTTCTTTCCTTGCAACATGACTTTTAAATGTGTCTTTTTGACGCACCTGTTACTGCTTTGGGTTGGATCCGAACCTGGCGCATCTGAAGGTGTTTGGAGAAGCGCGCGCGACAGCACGACGGACGCGCTCGATGCCACAGACGCGCTCTCGCAGCATATGTTTAAACTGTATGAGAAGTGCAACATGAAACCTAACCGACTCAAAGAGGGAAATACAGTAAGAAGTTTCAAAGCAAAACCTGGTAAGTAGCCTATATGGGGAAAAAAGAATTGTATGATGCAAACGCCACTATATGACGTTTAAGCAAACATGGTATTTATATTGAATTAATTGCTTAATTGTATCTTCTAAATGGCTTTATTTATATTTTCTTAAAAATGACAAGAATTAGGCTACACTTAATGACTTTCTAATGACAATAATTTCTGTCAGCAGCCTTTTCGGCTGTGTTAACGTTTGTCTCGTGCAATGCAGATGTCTTATACAGCCCTAGCGTATTTGTATATACGTTTGAAATGCCTAAATCTGGTCAAGTGATAAATAATGACAGGACATGGTTTGTAGATGTACCGTGCGATATCGGAAGTGTTGCGGAACAACCGCAGACGATCCGGCACGTTTTGTGAACTCTCCTCGTTAATGACACGTTGTTTGAAAACAGCTGTTTAAACCGGGATATTAAAACAACATTTGTCACACTCTCACGAAACAATACAGTCTTTTTTCTGCAGTCTGCTAAAGCGTTTAATCAGTGCCGATTAAAAGACTGACATTGTTTCAGGTTCTAACTCTTAAGGGAACCTAAATAAACATTTCCATATGTCTGCTCTAGGAGTAACATGTCTCCTCACTTCCTTGTGCTTTCTTCAACCCCATACACAGAACAAAAAGCCTGTTGTTTGAGCCCATATTCATAATTAATATGTAACTCAGCAGTTTCTCTCGTATCTTTGCAGAGAATGTGGAGCAGAGGGCCTCATACTGGCTGAATCTCACTTCCCTTCAGGGGTCCGAGGTGATTCTCACATCTACGTTTCACTACTTTTTTGACAAACGGCCACGCCAGAGGTCCTGGTTCTGCAAGCGCTTCAAGAACCCCTCTTGTCGCATCCCGAACTTCCAACTGCAACCCTCTGTCCGTCTTCTTTTCCGGTCTCCCTCCGCCAGCTCAGACCCAGGGTCGCTGCTCGGAAACATCACCATAGTTCCTCACAGACGCGGGACCTGGCAGAGCAAGGATGTGTCTGTCATTATAAAGGAGGCCCGAGATAAGAATCACCTTTTGATCACTGTGGAGTTTGACTATGGAGAGCAGTATCAAAGGTATTACGACCAGCACTCACCTTCCAGTCTTCCATACTTGCTGGTTTATGCTAACGACTTGGCCATTTCAGAGCCGAACAGTGTGGCTGTGAGCCTACAGAGATATGACCCTTTCATTGCAGACCAGCAGCCAACTCAATCTCCAGACTCCTCACTTGACACACGTGTGAAGCGGGAACTGGAATCGGACTTCTCTGATCCCATTGAGAACAACGAGCTCCCGGAGGTGGAGTACAACAGCTTCAAAGAGCACGATTTGTGGGAAAGTGCTTACTTTGCGCTCAAGCCAAAGCCCTTCAAAAAAGAACGTCGGAGGAAAGGCCAGGAGCACGCTGATGGATTCGACAAGTCTCAGGTTCTCCGGTTTGATGAGAAAACCATGAAGAAGGCCCGGAGGAGACAGTGGAAAGAACCTCGCGGCTGTTCCAGGAGGTACCTGAAGGTGGACTTTGCAGACATCGGGTGGAACGAATGGATCTTGTCTCCCAAGTCTTTCGATGCCTTCTACTGCGCGGGAACGTGTGAATTCCCCATTCCAAAGGTCAGAGAACCTCAAGGCGCGGATCTGTGTACGCGAATGTGAATCATTTAGACATGTTGAAATATTTAAAAATGACTATGGTTAATACAGCCTCTCTAGCCAGAGATTTTTAAACAAAGAATCCCTTCAGAAAATGTTTCGGTTCCAGCGCTACTAAAGCACACCATCTTTATGTGCAATTACAGTCAAATAGTTGTACGCTTAATGGGGGTTTTAAGCACATTTTGGACACGTTTTCTTATGAAATGAGCCAGTTTTAAAGTCCCTCTGTTCTGAATAATAGAAGGGTGTTGTAAGACATGATTTCCTCTGCTCTATTAAAGAAAGCAAAACAAAAGTTGCATATCTGAAACGCTACCATACCTCATTATCCGCTCTTTTCTGCCCTTTTCAGGTGGTCCGCCCCTCCAACCATGCAACCATCCAGAGCATAGTCAAGGCCGTTGGGATAATTCCAGGTATCCCAGAGCCCTGCTGTGTCCCAGAGAAGATGAAACCACTTAGTGTACTGTTTATGGATGAGAGCAAAAACATCGTATTGAAGATCTACCCCAACATGTCTGTGGAGACGTGCGCTTGTAGATAGACGTGCTGCTCAGAGGGGACAAAGACAATTGGGCGTTGTTGTGGTTTTGAAACCGAATTTACCTTGAAGAGGCATATTGTCTTTAGTTTGCACTTCTTAGAAAGTGCATACATTTTTAAGGACTGCATTTCATTTTATGAATGCTTATCTGTGTTACTTTCATTTCCTCTGTTTATTCATGAGGGATCTGTCGTAAACTTTTTTCATTGAGTAACATGAGCACTTACTCTTAAACTTATTGCTTAAATTGTCGGCTTTTCAGCTCCATTACATAAATGGCTGTTGGAATTTTACTTGTAGATTACTGGATATACAATAAGGTTTATAGCATACTGAATATTACATAACCCTTTCTTTTGGCAGAGCTGTTGAAATACATTGGAAAGAAAATTAGAATAAAGAATTATTTTGTTATTGTGATGAATGTTGGATGTAGTGGCAGATTAATTTGTGTATATTAAAAATGTAAGTGTAACTTGATATTTGGGGCATTTAAAACCATACATGATTAAGTAGCCTACATGTGAAAATGTGAACTCGTTAATCTTTTTCATCAGAGCATTTACATCAAACAGTTAGCATGACTGCAAAGCAGTCTCATAGTAATTAATCTGAACTTATTTTTATATATTCAAAAGTTTGTTCTGTTAGAAAACTAAGCAGCAAAATTTTAACTATTAATTTTTTTTGGGAGGCGGATGGTGCTGTTGCCAATCACCAAGGTCATTGGTAGCTAGTGCTGACTAGTTTTTCCTGTGCATTTGTTTTATTTTGAAAGAAGTTACACAAGGTTCCTCTTTCCTTATTCAGACATGTTTGATGATCTTGGTGTGGTGCCATATGTAAGGACTATTTGGGCCAAATGTGTCTGTGTATAAACAATTGTTCATTTGGATTCGAAATATTATATTTTAGAGAATGTATTTTTGTAAATGTGTGTTTTAAATTATGACAACTAGCCTTATAAGTAGAATAAAATATATGTTAAACCACCAATGTGTATTTTCTGCTGCATAAATTCATTTTTCTGCATTAAATGTGATCCTATTCTTTTCTAAACTAAGATAATGAATAAAAGAAAAAGAATGTCAACTAAATTTGACACCAGAAACCTGCTTGGTACATTATTTCTTGACCTGGACATCAAAGACATCTCTAACCCCCAGTCCCCACCTTCAACCCACTTCAAGAGCATCAGGTCACAAAGTGCAGGAAGTTCCAGCTCTTACTTCAACAGATGATGTCACCCCGCTCAAACTAATTTGATGTAAACTCTTTTAATCCCACAAGCCCATGAATGAAAATGAGAAGCATGTTCTCAGAGAACAGAACCCAATTACTGTTTGCTGTGTCTTTCCTTTGCATAACAAGGTGAATTGAATGGCTTCTCTGTGCAGTCAGTGTGTGAAGAGGCGACACTTGAAGATGTCAGTTGTATAGGTTGAAGAGATGTGGATGTTTGTTGCTTTTACTGAAGTTTAGCACTAAAAACATGAATACAAAAACATTTAAAAATGAACATTTTGTGTGTTGAAATTATTTATAAAAACATTATAATTAATACAATTATTTTGCCAAAAAAAATATATATATATATAGGCCTATATATACACACACACACACACACACACACAAACACACACACACATATATATATATATATATATATATATATATATATATATATATATATATATATATATATATATATATATATATATATATATATATATATATATATATATATATATAAGGGATGTGCACGAATATTCGAATTTTCGAATATTCAATATGTAATTATTATTCGAAAAATTAAATACTATTCGAATTTTGAATACGTTGCTTTGCTGGCCGTAAATGCAGTGATATATTATAAGAGCTAACTCGCAGTTGCAATTAAATGCACTGGATGGCGCTGTGGAGTGTGTTAACAAGTTGTCTGTGTTTGATCACATAATGTTGTCGTCTGCCTCGCGAAGTTTGGAATTAACGTTACTTGAAAAGGCTCTTACTAAACGGAATTACTTTTGATCAAATTAATTAATTAATCTTAGTTATGATATCATCACCATGAGAAATCACATGAAATCCAAACAGTCGAGTGAGGAAAGACAGCTGTTCATCATTGCATCACAACTGCAGGTAAGCGCAGCTGCTGGACCCCGCGTGATCAAAGATGTTAACTTATCTAATAGCAAAATGATTTTGAGACACACTTTTAATTAAGTTTCGTTAAGGGAGACCGGTTTAAGAACAGAAAATGCAAAGTGCTTTTAGAAACACCGTTCTCTTTGTGTCTCTAAAACGTCTGTCAGCGCGGCGTCTTTTCTCACTCGAGCATAAAGTGCTGGCGACGCCCCTGCATGTAACGTTAGATATTATTGTTTTTCTCAACATAAACGTGAAACAATATAAAGACGATAATCAATCATTTGCTGACTCGTGTGTGTATATGTGTACGTTCTGTACGATATCTGACGCAATCTGCTTTATTAGGTTTTTTTTTTCGCTCGCGCTGCTTGAGCATGCTTTGAATAATGCTTTTATGTGTATATATATATATATATATATATATATATATATATATATATATATATATATATATATATATATATATATATATGAACATAATTTAAATAAACAAATATTCGATTTTTATGAGCCCGGATATTCGAATGCATTATTTTTGAAAAGTAGATTTATAAACATTTGACTAATTCATTAGCATAGATATTTGGTGGCAACTAATGAGATGATAAATATATGGTCTCTAATGTAATCATAAGTTGTTTTCACCTCACAGGCTAGTTTTGACAGTGTCAACTTGTAATTGTCTCCCATAGAGAACATAGAATAAGCCGAAGAATGCAGAAAAATCCATACTTTTCATAAAATGAATCGCTACTTTAAAAAAAAAGAATCGAATAATTTCTTAAAATGAATAGCTACTGATCCTTGAAGTGAATTGCTACTTTTCCTTAAAGTGAATAACTACTTTTCCTTGAAGTGAATCGCTACTTTTCCTTAAAAGTGAATCGATACTTTTCCTTGAAGTGAATCGCTACTTTTCCTTGAAGTGAATCGCTACTTTTCCTTGAAGTGAATTGCTACTTTTCCTTAAAGTGAATTGCTACTTTTCAGAATCAATACTTTTCGTGAAATTAATCAATGAAATAAAATTTACTCTATGATTAAAAGAAAAACATCATTGACTCTTTCACACAAATAAACTCTCTTTCACTCTCTTTAACACTAAATAATTCCCTTTTGCAAATGTCAAGACACCTTTAAATATATAGTGCTATATAGCAGCTTTGCAGGGATAAACAGGAAAATGATCAATGATGCAAACAGAGTTCAATTTGTCTGAAAAGCTGCTCTAAAAAGAAAATAGTGTCATTGTTCAGCTGAATTCAGTTCAGTCAATTCAGTTCTGTTCAGTTACTGTATAAAGTAATTATAAAAAAAAGTTCTCTGGAGATAACAGCTCAGTTCAGTTCTCACATAATGGTGTCAATACAGGCAGATCAATCATAATTAGGAATGCACGTAGATGTAAATTTGCGAACTTGTACAATAAATACTTGTATGCTCAAATTTACACTCAGCTCCAATGTAAAAAAAACCTGTTGAATATTGAATATTGCACTCGCAGACAACAGTCACAAACCTGTATTCTGAAATTGAAGCTGCAGACAAGTAGTCACAAATGTTAAAATGCTTTTCTTAAACGATACAACACTTTTCTTCAAATGAATCGCTACTTTTTTAAAGAATTGATTAATTTCTTAAAATGAATAGCTACTTAAAATGAATCGCTACTTTTCCTAAAAAGAATCGCTGCTTTTTCAGTAGCAGTTACTTTTTTCTTAAAGTGAACCGTGAATCGATACTTTAAAAAAAAAAAAAAAAATTTACTTTTCCTAAAATAAATCGCTACTTTTCCTAAAATAAATTGCTACTTTTCCTAAAATAAATCACAACTCTTTCTAAAATTAATTAATACTTTTCTTGAAATCAATCGAAAATTTTTCACAAATAATCGATTGATTTCCTAAAAAGAATACACTCACCGGCCACTTTATTAGATACACCTGTCCAACTGCTCGTTAACACTTAATTTCTAAGCAGCCAATCACATGGCGGCAACTCAGTGCATTTAGGCATGTAGACATGGTCAAGACAATCTCCTGCAGTTCAAACCGAGCATCAGTATGGGGAAGAAAGGTGATTTGAGTGACTTTGAACGTGGCATGATTGTTGGTGCCAGAAGGGCTGGTCTGAGTATTTCAGAAACTGCTAATCTACTGGGATTTTCATGCACAACCATCTCTAGGGTTTACAGAGAATGGTCCGAAAAGAAAAAAACATCCAGTGAGCGGCAGTTCTGTGGGCGGAAATGCCTTGTTGATGCCAGAGGTCAGAGGAGAATGGCCAGACTGGTTCGAGCTGATAGAAGGGCAACAGTGACTCAAATAACCACCCGTTACAACCAAGGTGGGCAGAAGAGCATCTCTGAACGCACAGTACATCGAACTTTGAGGCAGATGGGCTACAGCAGCAGAAGACCACACCGGGTGCCACTCCTTTCAGCTAAGAACAGGAAACCGAGGCTACAATTTGCACAAGCTCATCGAAATTGGACAATAGAAGATTGGAAAAACATTGCCTGGTCTGATGAGTCTCGATTTCTGCTGTGACATTCGGATGGTAGGGTCAGAATTTGGCATCTACAACATGAAAGCATGGATCCATCCTGCCTTGTATCAACGGTTCAGGCTAGTGGTGGTGCTGTCATGGTGTGGGGAATATTTTCTTGGCACTCTTTGGGCCCCTTGGTACCAATTGAGCATCGTTGCAACGCCACAGCCTACCTGAGTATTGTTGCTGACCATGTCCATCCCTTTATGACCACAATGTACCCAACTTCTGATGGCTACTTTCAGCAGGATAATGCGCCATGTCATAAAGCTGGAATCATCTCAGACTGGTTTCTTGAACATGACAATGAGTTCGCTGTACTCAAATGGCCTCCACAGTCACCAGATCTCAATCCAATAGAGCATCTTTGGGACGGGTGGAACGGGAGATTCGCATCATGGATGTGCAGCCGACAAATCTGTGGCAACTGTGTGATGCCATCATGTCAATATGGACCAAACTCCCTGAGGAATGCTTCCAGCACCTTGTTGAATCTATGCCACGAAGAATTGAGGCAGTTCTGAAGGCAAAAGGGGTCCAACCCGTTACTAGCATGGGGTACCTAATAAAGTGGCCGGTGAGTGTAGCTACTTAAAATGAATCACTACTTTTCCAAAAATGAATCGCTTCTTTTCCTTAAAGTGAATTGATACTTTTCCAAAAAGTAAAAGAATTTTCTGTGAAAGAATCAATACTTTTCATTCAAATTAATCAATATTTTTTCAAAATGAATCAATACTTTCTATAAAAGAATCATTACTTTTTTTTAAAATGAATCACTAATTTTCCTAAAATGAATCACTAGGCTACTGTTCTTAAAAAGAATCGATACTTGTCCTAAAATGAATCGCTACTTTTTCAAACTGGATTCGATTAATTTCTTAGAAATGAATTTCTATTGAATCGCTACTTTTATTTAAAAGAATTGATACTTTTCTTAAAAAGAATCAATACTTTTTTCCAAAAAGAGTTGATTCATTTCTTAAAAATGAATCACTACTTTTCTTAAAATGAATTCGCTACTTTTCCTTGAAATGAATCGCTACTTTTTCAAAAGAATCAATTAATTTCTTTAAACGAAGCATTATTTTTCCTTAAAGTGAATCAATACTTTTCCTTAAAGTGAAACGATACTTTTTTTAAATAAATCGATACTTTTGTATAAAGAATCGATTTCAAAATCGCTACTTTTCTTAAAATAAATCGATGTTTCTTCAATCTCTACTTTTCTTAAAAAAGAATCTATACTTTTCCTTAAATTGAATCGATACTTTTCATGAAAAAATAATCAATACTTTTTCAAAAACTACATTACAGTCATTGAATGTGCAAGAAGATGATTCCGTATACGCATTTCTTTTGGGTTGTGATCAAGTATGATAATCATTGTGTGTATGTGTAAAAACTGAATCGCGTTTAGGTAGATGGCTATCAGCAGATGTAGCCTATTTGGAACTGAAGCAACGTAGCACGTGTTCACAATCACAATAGCACAACTTGTGACAAACAGCATGTCTGCGACAGTTTCAATGCGCAAAAGTGATGGGCCTGCCCTGCATCTTTCTAACAGGCCTAAAATACTCAACAGTTACTTTAAACCAAAGTCAATATTTAGTTTTCCAAATGAGGTCTGATCGATTAATGGCAGCGATGAAAGATGCTCTTTAGAGCGAACAGAGGACTTTCTGTGTAATGAAACGACTTTCTCCTCAAGTGATTACCGTCAGGAGCGACCGCTGGGCTTTTAATTGCACCAATATAGGGCCAGTGTATACACATCTTTTCATTCAATGTGTCTTCAGAAGTTCTGTATTTACTTTCTTGAAAGAGCAGAATGTTTGATTTTCTAACTAAATGCAGACGGGTGTCCTTTTGAACTTCGCAGTGAGGTCAAAACGTTGACTTTTTGCTGAACTTTCTCAGAGTGTTGAGTTCACTAAAGGGAGACTTGCAGGGGGCTTTAACACAAAACTAAAACTAACTTTTTAGGAAGTGTGCATGTGGCGAAGATAAACCTGAACACAACGCCACATCCTCACATTTTCTACATAACACCTAGGGCTATTTTGTGAGTGATGAGACTTTCAAGGACTTAATAATTGTTAGACAGGGCACTCTACTGGTCACTCAGTGTTAGTGCACGTGTGTCAAACCAGCGCTTCAAATGAGCATGTTTATGAGGTTATAAGAAAAAAAGAGATTTACTTTATGTAGTACCACAATATTAACAGAATCTAGAACAATATAACGCCTGTGTGAGATATTTACGACATATTAGATATTTAGCTACATTAACAATACTAGATACTTGCCAGTCCTATACTTGCTTTTTGTCATAATAAATATCAATGCTATTTGTGTGTACACAAAGAAAATTGTACTTTATATGTTCCATATTTCTAGGTGGCTAAAATCAGAGGCAAACACATGAGGAAGGTTGAATTTTTTTAATGAATACAATGACTTGTCAAAAAAAAAACGAACAAGACAATATTTAAATAAATACATCCTCCTTGTCGTTGTGCTGATACAAATGTTAAAAGAATATTGTAACATAAAGATTTGGCATTCTGAAGGGATGGATTTTTCAAATATAAAATCTCTTTACAAAACAATGTCACTCTAAACTTATAATGACTTTAGTCAGCTGTTAGCAAACCTAAAAATGCTGGAGCATTTTAATTCTCGTTTCTCAATAGCATTTACATGTAGCCTACTAATCCTGACATTTGTAAGGCACTATTAGGTTGAAAATGATCAGGCAATTTCAACAATATTAGTCAACTAAATGGCTACAGCTATTAATAAAGAGAAAGTTATGCATCTCTATGGCCACCTAGTGGCGATGTAGGCCTACCCTGAACTGCACGACCAAAGCTCACTGCATGGCTGAAATGACAATGACCGGTGGATGGTTGAAATGTTCAAGTTTTTACGGTGTCTCTAACGTATTGCTGTTTGTTTCAACAATATACCTCCTCTGTCCAATAGCAGCCTAACTACAAATGTCCATCATTAAGTTAAGTATCCTAAATGCACAATTTATGGTCAATGCATAATAACATATTAAAGTGCGCCAGAGTTTTCTTAATTATGTGATGTCATGTGACGTGAGAGGTGGTGACGCTCTCGAAAGTACTCGTGACAGATGGGGCAGGTGAGTTTCTCCTCTCTCCTCCGCCTCACCTGAGCCTCTGCGGCGAACTCTTTCTTATGATGGGACCTCATGTGAAACACCAAGTCGGAGGTCATTCTGAATGAGAGGTTGCATTTGGCGCACCAGTTCTGCACTGAAACACCCATTGGAGTGAAAGTAGGGGGAAGAAGTGTCAACGAAGATGTAGACTGCAGCTGGCCACCTATAGCTCTGGTCCAATGCTCGGGTGCGTAATAGAAGGATCCTCCTGTAGCCAGAGGAGCGGTCATCACTCCACCTGCATGAGTGCCTGGCAAGTCAGCGTGAAACAGGTGCGAAGCCAGAACATTTCTGTATCCAAGAGAAGGTTTTGATTTGAAAGAGTCTGAGATAGTATCCGAATCTGGTGGTGAAGTGTTCTGAAATTCCGCGACGGTGCGTTTGTTGGGTTCACAGAACGCGCTTTTCTGTTCCGAGTGCGCGCTCTTGGGTACAACAAACGAGAACGCGCTGCAGTCGGATTGAAGGCCCACGTCAGGCGCCAATACATCTCGTGCTGACTGTTCATGGTTTGACTGCTCGTGCTCTGATGGTTTTCTAACCTCGGTAAATGCGCTGTGTTTATTTCTTTTTGACTCACTTGTCGAAAAGTTGTCTGTTGATTCTGACGAATCCTGAACAGGCGGATTGTCTTTGTTTACGTTGGCGTGATTAGTGATGTTGGTTCTCTCCAATAAAACTGTTCCTGTTTTTTTGTTCCTGGGCTTAGGGAAGCATCTTGTTTTCTTTTTCGAGGTATGTCTTCGGAAGAATCGTTCCTTTTATGCTCCAGATCTCTTGCAATGTTGTGAAAATCTAATGACTTTGCGTTGTCGCTTGACTTCTTGTTTCTGTTCGTTGGTTGGTCGGATAATATTCTACTTTTTCCTGCGCACATAAAAAACGACAGTGGGCAAGGAAAGGGTTTTCGTTCTTGAAGGCCTGGCCGCATCTCGTACATATATAGTCTGTATATGAAGAGAAACAAACGCTATCAGAGCATGATCATAACAATAACAGGCAATGTTACGTAAACACAATTGGCTATTTAAAGTGATATTTGTATCCATATTGTTTTCACGCATTTCTTAAAACCTTAATGATATCTAGAGGCTATATTTTTTTTACATTATGAATAAAAAGTTGACTTAGAGTTAAACCATTTGATCTGAACAAAACGTGCTAGACCTTGTCAAACATTCATAAATAGTGGATTTTTTTGTCACATGAAAACAAAATGGCATCCTGCATTATGGTTATAGGACCATTGCTTTGGTTGACAAATGATTTTTTCCCCTTAAATATTATCAATATTTCACAAAATACAGCTAATATTTAAAAAAGAATGCAATATTATGCCAAAATACTTAGTTTTTCAAAAATAGGACTTTTTTAAATATATTTTTATTTTAGCACTAAAACAATAGAAGTTGAAAGAGGTTATTTTGTGGAATATAGAGTGTAGAATATATTTGTGTTTATATTTTTTCCTTTTATTCAGTCAAAATACACAAAAATAATATAATTGTAAATATGAACATTCCATGACATTTTGTGGTTACATTAACTGGTTTTAATGATTAAGAGCATACAGTTATGCCATTAACAATGAAAAGAAAGAAAAAAAAGTTTTGTTTTTTGAAAGCTGCTACTCACCATCTGTCAGGGCTTTTGTCTTTATGTCTCCAAACCCCAAAAGATGAGACAACTCCTCGTCTGACCAAACAAGCAGTTCCTCCCTTGTGTCACATCTCGAATAGTCCGAAAGTGCAGCTGTCCTCCTTTTCAAGTAGGCCTCAGTATTCTGTTCTTCTGCGCTCACTGCAGCCTGCACTAACCGTAGCCAAGGAACTACAAATGGAGAGCCTTTTCATCGCCCTCAGGATCTACCTGTAGAGGGACATATTTGCCATTAGAGAAAATCTAAAACTGAAAAGTTTTTTTTTTTTACAAGAAAGTCACCATTTGACTTTTGCACTACATATTTAATACAAATTGAATATCTGCATTATGCATGTTTCATTTACTGAACATAGCGCAAAACAGCAATTATTATAAAGTGCAGTCTAAATAGATTAAAATGTAAGTGTAGATGCATTTTAAAAAATGCAGTGAATGCTATATTACTCACCCTAAATACATATGATTTATTCCGTTTGTCAAAGGATTTCAGTGCAATGAATGCTATGGTGTCATAAAAGTTATTATGGAGAACACATGGTCCGAATGATGTTCCGGCTGGTACATCCTGTGTAACTTGTACACTAGTGAAGAAATCCGGGAGGTGGTGATGGAGAAATTTGCTGTCATTATTCCACAAGGCGCGAGGCATAAAACTCTGCTCCATGTTTTATTCCTGAAAATCATAATGAGAATGACATGTAGCTTAAATAATGTTTTCATGCTTAACAATCTTACAGCCTAATGATTTTCCCTATCAATATTTTGTATATGTAGGCTAGGCAATGATTTCATTCAATTGACTGAGACTGATGTCTATAGGTCTATATTGTGCGAAATCTATTGTTGAATCAGAACTTAAAATATTTTTGTATTATTTTTTATTTTGTTTGATTGTCTCTAGACTGTATAGACTAATGACGTTTAAATAATCAGCCGGCATTTTTGTATAAAATGTAAGATGTTAAAATGATGCAGGGAAATCGCAACATACCTAAATCAGGTTAGCGTTGAGGATGTTCAGGAACAGGTGCACAATCCAAGGAGATGCGATTTGTAATTATCCACCGAGAGCTCGCGATCACGACTGTCTCCTGATCCTGACAGTCTCTGGACTGTCTCGCGCTGTGCAGTCACGCACTTATCCACGCGGAGCAGCTGATGCGCCTCATTTCTCCCCAAACCCCCCAGGTGGCGTTTTGATTGGTGCTCTCACCAGCTTTGAAGGCGTGTTAATTAGAAGCGAGGGTAATCAATGACAGAAGTCAGAGACCGTTAGATTGTAAAGTACCCACCACAAAAGACTGTATGCTCAGCCCATGTATATGCTCGTTTAAACGGTTCTCGAGTTATAAACCCAGCCATAAGGAGTAGCCAATGTCGAATCAAAATTTTGTGATGTTTCTCCAATTATGGAAACTTTTTTTGCATCTTCTGCTTATCTTTGATTATTTTCATAAATAAGTAGGCTTATTGGCTACTTTCAAATATGAATGGGCTAGACCTTTTTATTATTCTACTTTGCGCATTATAATGTTGAATGGATCGAATAACAGCCTATAGCCTAATTATTACTGAATTATTGCTGAATTTGATTGCAAATCGATTAATCGCGATTAATTGCATTTAAAAAAATTGTTTACATCATAGCCTATATGTGTGTGTAATATATAATGTTTATATTATATATCTGTGACGGTGTGTAGCTGTAGCTACGTGAGAGGGAGAATTCTGGCTTCAAAAAAAAAATCTTAAATACTATTTTATTATGTTCTGTTTACTGATTTTATATATAGGCCTAATCACTAAAAAATGCATAAAAAGCAAAATAGTATTTAAGAAATGTCGTTGAAGCCAGAAGTCTCCCTCTCCCGGAAAGAGGAAATTTTATTTGCTGTTGCCTGCTCGCGCTGTCCGGTCTGTGGTCGCTCCTCCAAACATTTCTCCTCTAGGAGGAGCTTTCTGTGTTTTGAAAGCGGACTCAGAATGCTGAATATAACACAGTGACAATGCATTCAATAAATTTCACGGAAAAGATTAGTTTTCATTTTCTGCAGGATTAATATGAAATGTAGTTCTACCCAGTGCCATTGGATATATTCAACTGATCGAAATGGCACGTTTCTTGATTCTTGTTGTGGGTATTTTAGTGATTTTGATGCCTAGTCTTCATACTGGAAAAGCTGAGCCTTATTTTGAGGAAGAGAAGAGGTCTTGTCAAGGTGCTTTCGACTTGTATTTTGTCCTCGACAAGTAAGTGGCCTTTATATTTATGGCATCTTATTCTCTTCTCACCGAGCACTGCTGCGCGACGCCTCTGATCGACGCCCTCAGACGCGCGTGGACCGCTATTATAAGAAAAGTCATTCGTTTAGACAACCGAATAACAGCTGAATTGATCCAAATGCTTTGATAACAAAACAAGTTGTTGGTATTTTTTTAAATAGATAGTAATTCGTTGGAATACAAAGCTACTACTAGCAGGAAACGTCCGGTGAGATCTGGAGCTATTCCCGAAGGAGACCATGGCAGGATAAGAGAACAATGTCATAAAACTGACATGAAGTTTGAACAAAATTCCAAGCCATAAAAACAGAACCATTTACCACCTCTACAGAATTAACATGCAGTGTTGCTTATGGTTTTCCTGATTGATTGTGGATTCCACACAAAAAAAATGTATATTGTCAAATGGCTTTAGACGCAGCAGGAGGTCAGGACTCTTTGCCTCAGGCGATGCTTTAACAAGCATGATTGTCCTTCACCTGGTGCTGTTCACATGCCCATTTGTGCATCATTATCTCAGGGGTGTCTCAATCATAAAAGGCAAAGAAATATACCTCCATCGTGATATAAGAACATGCATTATACAAATATAATACAAATACCCAATTGTAAGAAAAAATAGTGTCATGTCAAGATAAATTCAAATGCTTTTTCCTTGCTACTTACAACTGCATCCAGTTGTTTACATGTAAATGTTTGCATAATGCAAATAGTTCTTAATATTTAAGAGTGTAATGATAGCTATTGTGAGTGTAAGCGAGGAGTATGTGGCATACTCAGCACCTTGGACTAAATACTCAAGCAAGCTTAAACATGCTAGAGCATGTATGTCGGTTAAACGAACCGTTTTGTGGCCGTCAGATGTTAATCAAATCTGAGCTAAAGGCTCAAGAGCGACATTGCAATGTCTCTTGGCCATAATTTTGATAGTGACGTCTGTGTGAAATCTGAAGTCCAGTTTTATCAAAATTCCAGTTTGAGTTGAGCTATAACAAGAATTTAGATCAATACAAAGTTCTTCCAACTATAATCCTTTGTTGCACTGTTTGTGCACATGCATTTTAGTTACACTTCATAGTTAGCTCTTCTGTTTGTAAAGTTTTCTGAATGCCTTTAGAGACCTAATGGATTGCATGCATCATCAAGCTTTTGCCACACTTCCACACTTTTAATCAGCTGAATGGTTTTGTCTGAAGTTTTGGGGCCTTAAATGCCACTCAGTGACCCTACACTAATTCTAAACATCAAGCCATCGTTTCAGAGAGTTTTTGGAAAGAAAACAGCTGCAGTGCTTTTCAGAGAGACAATATCTTTGATTATCAGTGGAACGAGAATTAGTTTTATGTCACTATAGGACTTAATTTAGGGCTCCTTTTTGATAATAATAATAAACAGACTTTGTAAAGAGAGCTGATGTTTCTATAAAATATTCAGAGTCAGTGATTTGCTGAAGATTGACCTTAGTTCACAGGAAAAGAGATGAAACCGAGATTAAACCGCATCAAAGGAAACGAGCACAGTCTTGTTATTCTAGACTGCTGCATACCACCACTGTGGATTCAATGTAATTATTTATTTCAGTGGCCCCAAACTTTATTTGGACACACTTAAAAAACGGTCTGAATGTCTTTGCATTAGATAACAAAATATCAAATATATGTATCATCCACCATTAGAGGAAATTAACCCCTATAGAACTAAATTCTTTTCTTTTTGCCATCTTTACTTTTTAACAGATTTGATTTAGTGAAAGCAGTAGCAGTATATGGAGTCAGTTCAGTTCACACAGGTGTCCTAGCAGAGTAACCAGCAGATGTAGTTCATCCCATTAACTATAGTATGGACATTTTCCACTAACATTTGAAAACCAGAAAGCTTTGTTTTATCATTTAAAAGCTGACAAACGTCTTTTTAAAGAAACTTCTTTGGTGCTTGTTTTGTGTTTCCTTAATAAATGCATTTGGCACTAAATTGTCTAATGCTAATACAGTGCCATTCATACATTTATAAATGTGGCCTAAGTGTTAATTTTGTAGCCACATTTTATGAAATTGCAGGTGTGTTTAGAACTGACGTCAGATTAGCATTGATTGCTCCACATGTCCAGTTTATGTTTCCTGACCCCCCTGTCAGAGATGGAGCTGTGAGCCTTTTTGGATGCTGATGTAGATGCCAGCTCTGTTTTAGTTCCTCAACCTGTTACACTCAACCATTGCCATCTGTTCCCATTCAAATGGCTGGCTCCAGGAGGAAGGGGTGTTGCTCTCTGCTAGCAGGAGGCAGATTCATCTGTCACAAAGGCAATTAGCCCTTGTTGGGAGCGCTTTGGGGCTTTTAATTAATTAGTGGCATGTGCGCATTTTATATAGTACTTAAGGACCTGCTACTCTCAGATAGTATAAGAAAAGGTGGTAATTGATATGTAATTGTGTTTAAGGCAGCCATTATAATGCACAGAAGAGATATTAGCCTCTGACTCTTTGAAGGATGTTGTTTTTCAACACATGTTTGATTTTGTTACAGATCAGGAAGTGTCCAAAACCACTGGATTGAAATTTACTCCTTTGTGGAGCATCTTGCAGAGAAATTTATAAGGTAAAGGTGCTTTAGTTTTTGATGCACGATTGTCCTCTGATACCTTTAAGGGATAATATGTGAATCTTTAATTACAGCCCAATGTTACGAATGTCCTTCATTGTCTTTTCAACTCATGGAACCACGATTATGAGACTCACAGACAATAGGTATGACCAAACACGCATTCAGGTCCTCTATTAACACCATTAATGTTGCACACAAGTACATGTTATTTCCTGCATTGTAATAACATTCCTCCAACATTTGTAATTCAGAGATGATATTACCAGAGGCTTAAATATGTTGAGGAGACAAATACCAGGAGGTGATAATTGTATATGAATCTTGGATTGGAAGAGGTATTTTTATTTTTGAATGAATCAATTTAACTCCTCTACTATGGTTAAAATTAAAGTTAAAATGCTGTAAATATCAAATTGCAGGCAAATCAGCAGATATATCATGGAAATTATGGTAAGCGTCACCTTGAATCACCATGCAATTCATTCACAATTTTTCTATGGGAAAATCAATGAGATGATGTTTATTTCACAGGCACAGCCAGTGTGATCATAGCACTGACGGACGGGGAGTTAAACGACTATCAGTTTGTCACAGCACAGCAAGAGGCAAGTACACAAGCCAGTGATGTCGCAACGGATGTGGCGTGTTCTCTGGCAGATGTGTAATTGACAGTGGCATTTGCTCAGTAATAGAGCTGACTGTGTTTTGCCTGTCTACGTGCAGGCGCAGAGAGCTCGGTCTTTGGGAGCCATTGTATACTGTGTGGGTGTAAAAGACTTTAATCAGACACAGGTAACATTGTACAATGAGTTGCTTTTGTGCCTCAGATTTTAACCATAATAACTTTTCCGTACTCAGGTAGTCTCAGCTAACCTGTATGGACTATATTGTATTGCTTGTTTAGCTGGCCACAATTGCAGACACCATGGAGCATGTGTTCCCTGTTATTGGAGGATTCCAGGCCCTTGAAGGAATGATAGACTCTGTAAGTGTCTCTATTTCTCTGTCTCTGTCCATGAGGGAGTGAATCACCTAAATTATCCCTTTGCGTGTGTACGAATACAAGAGTCACTTATAAAATTGCAAGAGTTGGCATTTCGTGGCTGTTATCAACAAACATGGATGCTATGCCAACCGTTTAACTCCGTTGGAGTCATACATTTTTGTCAAAAGAAAAATTAGAGACCAAGACAGAAGCCACCTCAGAGTGGAAAATAAAAAATCTAAGTAAAGTGAAAATCTTTAAATATGAAATAAAGTTGCATTGTGTAATGTAAAGTCACTGTTAAATAAAGCCTAGTCATATTGTGGGCCCTATTTTAACGATCTGAAACGCAAGTGTCAAAGCGCAAAGCGCAATTAACTTTGTGGGCGGATCCCGGCGCTGTTGCTATTTTCCCGGCGGGATAAATGCCTCTTGCGCCTGGCGCAAATCTAAAAGGGGTTGGTCTGGAGTAGCTTCATCTATTCATAGGTGTGGTTTGGGCGTAACGGAAATAAACCAATAAGAACGTCATATCGCATTCCCTTTCAGAGCATGATGAACGAAATGCGCTTGTTCCGTGGCGCAGTTCTATTTTAGCGGCGCATTTACCAGGCGCGCTTCAGCATCGGATTCACAGCCGAGTGAGAACGATGTTCTCGTCAGGGCCGTAAAAGAAAGAGAAGGGACACTGGGGATGGGACAAACCCACCCAAATTAGCTTCGGGTTAAACATGCATATAATAATTTGGGTAAATGTGTAAGCTTTATGCCTGTTTTTCCCATTATCATGAACACAACAATGATTTCCCTCATGTTTATATATTTTTCCGTAATGTATCATTTGCAGGTTTTTTCTGGTCATTGGCGCAATTGTTTTCTGGAACTGCAAAATAGCACCAGGGATTGTCTGCGCCGACACACGCCTCCTTTTCGCGCCAACCCGCCCAGGAAGCGCAGAGTTCATTTGTTAGTTTACCGACGTGCGTCTGTGGAGGAAAAAAGCCCGCTTTGCGCGAGTGCAAAATAGGAATGATAAATGCGTCAGTGTATAAAGTCATTTGCGCCGGGTGCAAGATAGGGCCCTGTGAGTTAAACAGTCAAGTAGCTAAATGTGAGACAATAGGTGTGTTCGACTTGAAGCGGCGCTGTGCAGGCCGATTGGTCTGTGCAAGCAAACACTACTGTCTACTTATTCTATGAACCCCAAACCTAACATAACAGTCTAATACTCTACTATACTGAGAATTAGTTGACATATAGTTGCAAATTTCTTGAAACTTAGCCTTGTAGTTGCAAAATTAGGTAACAATTTATTTTGATAGTCCACTTTAGACATTCTACTAACTATAAGTAACTTTGCAACTATGTCAACTAACTGTCATTAGAGTATTAGTACACTATCTGCTTAATATCTGATAACACTTTATTTTGTTGGTCCCCCAACAGATATTCTACTGACTATAGCCCTATTCACACGGGATTAGTATTATCTGGTGACCTGTAGTAATTTGTAATAATTGCGGAGTTTGTCTGTGATCTTAATCCCGTGCGAATCGGCCATGTCTGTAATTTGTAAAGTAAAAATTCCCCTGCAAATTACCTACTATATTTCGCCGAACACCGAGGTCCTGGGATAATATTAGTCCCGTGCGAATCGACATCTCTGTGATTTGGCCGGATCGTATATCATTTTTTCAAGGTTTTTGTTTCATCTGCGCCTTTTTATCCATCTTTCGCGGAGAATAGAGGCTGAGTTGGAGTGTTTTGATAGTATTTTGGGTGCGGGGTCATATCGCTAGTACAACTATACAATTTGCAGAAAGAGAAAGCTGATACCATCAGAAGAGCAAAAACAAAAGAACGATTAGATGGAGATGAATGACATGTTTAGCAGGATACGGTAAGGACAATTCTTCTGTTTATTATATACAGCTAGACATACGACAAGACATTTCAAAGCTATAGCCTAATGATATCATATCCGGGAGATAAGTCAGTAAATTCGTGTAAAATCACAGGCTTTCGCTTATCGAGTGCGAATGCGCCACGTGAAATTCAGATGTGGGTGGGTAATTTCAAATTCACACATGGTCCCCAGGTAATACTAATCCTGTGCGAATAGGGCTTATAAGTAACTTGGCAACTACAAGTCAATTTATTCTACTAACCTGAACCCTAACACCTAACCATAACCTTCCAGTCTATTGACAGTCTACTAATACTCTAATGAGAGTTAGTTAACATGTAGTTGCAAAGTTACCTAGAGTTAGTAGAATGTCTAAAGTGGACTATCGAAATAAAGCGGAACCCAAAGGTACTTATAGTTAGTACAATGTATAAAGTGGACTACCGAAATAAAGTGTTACCTATGAAGTCACATCACAAGATTTTAGTAACATTGCAAATGATAATGTTGCATTTGGGGATATCCAAAAGAGTAATGTTACAGCATTACCAGTTAGTAGTTCAGTTTGCATCTGGGAGTGAATTTGGTTGAAGAATGTGATTACTCCTTTAAATGGCTAAGGTCTGTGTGTATTGACCACTAATCACTCAAGCACTGCTTTTTTTTCTTCTTGCAGATCATCAAGAAATCCTGCATTGAAATTTTAGCAGCTGAGCCGTCCAGTGTATGCGCTGGTGGTAAGTCACCTCAGCACTTGCCATGTTTCATTTTTTAAATTAAAAATAAATGTAATTTACGCCCTGATTTTTTACATTAAACCAGGCTGTTAATAAAAAAAAAATATGAGAGGACAGTGCGTGAACATTAATGCAAAAAAGACTGTGCTAATTTTGTGAAAGCCCTAAGCGGTGCAATGATGGCTCACGAGTTGCCGTCTCTTGCACTCACCAAAAAATGAAAAATGATCATGTCTGGGCAGAGCTAATCCGCCTGTTCGCATCTCCAAGGAGACGGCGCTGTAAGTGCACTCTCGCGCAGTAAGTGCCTGGTAATAAGGTCATGTCAAGCCACATCCATCCTCTCTGGCCTACACACCAGTGCTCAATGTGGCAGGCCTGTCTGCTGAGCAGCAGCCAATTAAACAAATGGGCATTTCACTGGTAAAGGCAGAGCGGAACTGCACCGCAGTTATTCGGCAGCACTTCGGCTAGACAACAGATCCGATGTGGCAAACTAGGCCAGGAAGAACCAGCCAGGCAAAAAACACTGCTCTCTAATTTCACTTGAGCATTCCTAACAATAAGTTCTCTGTCACGTTGTGGGACATCAAACCTTGAAGCACACGGAGGGAGAGAGAGAGAGGGCATGCAGTGAGCACTGGCAAATGATGATGGTTAAAACAACAATACCCCTGCAGTTTGACCACACACTCACACTGTTTCGTATAACACTTTACAATAAGTTTTCATTTGTAAAATACATCTACTAATACATTTATTTTTAAAATAGAAATGTGGGTCTGTTAACATTAGGTAGTGCACTGTGAACCAACATGAGCAAGCTATGAACTAAAACTATAAAGGTTAATAAATATTATTTATATTAATATATATATATAATATATATATATATATATATATATATATACATAGTTAGTTTATAGTTAGTTAATGTTAACAAATTAGACCTTATTGTTAGTGAATTGATAATGGGAAGTGTTACCTTTGCAAAAGATATATTTAATTTAAATCAAAATGATCTTTTTGAGTCATTAACACTTTACAGTAAGGTTTCTTTAGTTAATATTAACTCTTGAACTAAGAATGAACAATACTTCTACAGTATTTATTGATCTTAGTTAATGTTAACTTCAACATTTACTAATACATTAAAGAAATCAATTATTGTATTTGTTAACATTAGTTAATGAACTATGAACTAGCATGAACAAAAAATGAATAGCTGTTTTTTTTATTAACTAAGGTTAACAAAGATTAACAAATACAGTAAGAAAATTTGTATTGCGTATTGTTAGTTTGTGTTAGTTAATAAATTAACTAATGTTAACAAATAATGACATTTTAAAGTGTTATTTGTATTAGATTAGATTTAATTGGATAGTTCTTTCAAATGTTGTTCCAAAGCTGTATGAATTTTGTTTTCTGCAGAACATAAAAAAGATATTTTGAAAAATGTTTTCAACTCTATGCAAACAATCAAAATCAGTGAGGCCAAAACAACATTGGACCCCATTGACTTCCTTAGTATGCACAGAAAATACTCGAATAATTCTTCGGAAAAAAAAAGAAGAAGAAATACACTCATGACAACATGACAGTGAGTAAATAATTTACATTATGGGTGAATTATCGCTATCAAATATTTTTTATTATTTATTTTGTTGATTGCCTCAAACCACATAGATGATTAATGATTTTTATCATGATTAATGAATATAATCCTTAATGGAAACATTGCATGACAATGAATGTCATAATTAATGACATAACATATTGTTGTGGTATTTAATCAATCCTTGAAGTAATGCACTGTGAAAATTGCTATTAGCCATAAGTGTGCTGTATTCCTCTAAATATTACAGTTTAGCCGAAGATTTATTAGATGCACGGGACTCATTTGATCGTGGTTAGTGGTTTGTTTTGGTTTAGTGTGCTGTGGAGGCAGTTCCAGTGTCTGACAGACTCAGCGATCAAACTGATGAGAAGTGACCAGCCCGTGCAGCCTGCAAACAGGCCATCACTCGCTGTGTTGAGAGGAGGACCAACCATCAAACGTGACAGCAATCGTTGCTTTGATTAACCCTTGTGAATCTGCTGCACCCCATCCCCCATTCGGGCAGTGATTGAAGTGTCCGTGCTCGGACGTGGCACCTCAGCTCCAAACAGCCCGAGCCATCAAGCTCTCAGGTGTGGATGGGAAGCGTCAGCTCTCCCGTGCAGCACAATGGGCGTGAGCCGACAGCGTACCAGCCCCTGCCCACCATCTCGCTGCCAGCGCTGCCCGCTGCCAAGCCAGTGTTGACCTTTCTACCCCTGCGCTGTCCTGTCAGAACCCGACACACCATGTCTGACAGTAACGCGGGAAGAAAAGGACATGGATGTTGATGCCTGGCCTCTAAAATTAAATGGAATTAGCCATTTCAGCTGTATGGACGTCACATTAAGCAGGCATGAGCAAGAGAGCTGGGCAAATTTAGACGCAGAGGTGGGGTGCAGAGGGGCTTCTGCATGGCAGACGGGATTAGTATAATTAGGGAGGAAATGACAGGTTAATTGGAACGGATGGGAGTGGAATTTGTTTTGGTAGATCCATGGTGAGACAAGAGACATGCTGAGAATTCTTTCGCTCAAATTTTCCCTTGACCGGCCTTTTCGTTTCTCGCCAGGTCTTATGTAGATA
The DNA here is from genome assembly GCA_030378365.1 of Hybognathus amarus. Classification (NCBI taxonomy): domain Eukaryota; kingdom Metazoa; phylum Chordata; class Actinopteri; order Cypriniformes; family Leuciscidae; genus Hybognathus; species Hybognathus amarus. Next base: position 492,806 of record JAQIUQ010003539.1, read on the forward strand.
TCCTGGATGAAGGACCTTTACAGTCAACATGATATTATAATTAATTCAGTTTACATTGTAAATGCATACAATTGGTCTTATGGTGATCTATTCTTAGATGCATGATATTACAAAGAATAAAACTGTCTTTATAATCCTAAAATCGGAAAATGAAAATTCATCCTATATATTTTCTCAATGTACAATCTTGAACGTTTCATCTGTGCACGTACAATTTTTGATCTTCGAAAGGTCACAATCAGCTTTTTTCTGCCTCCATCCAATCAACAACCGCTCAACATTTTTTCTTTTTTTTTAAACCTGTTTCAATTAAGTGTAGTGTCAGTTCTGGCCGGTCACGTTAGTCAAGCTCTCACTCTCAGCTGACCCACGTCTACCTATAGGAATATGCAACGCATTCTCATCCTTTAGCGTCATATAGAACACTATATGGCGCTATACTACGCACATGGCACCCGTTATCGGTGATGGGTAGGTTTAGGTGTGGGGTAGGGTAGTCTCATATTACGCTAAAGGATTTATGACGCCTTGGGTTTGCATGTTATATTAACGATAAAGGGTGCCATGTGCGTAGTATAGCGCCGTTTTGTCATATAGCGTTCTATGTGACGCTAAAGGATGAGAACGGGCTGGAATATGACGCCTATCACTGTATAGCCTACATATATAAGCTCCTTCAGTATTATCAGCAGCTATGAAGTTTCTCAGGAGCTAATTACCCTCCTTCATCCCCAGCTCCTCCTCTCATCAGTCAGGATTTGGCATTCTTATTCCCATTGAATCAGAATAAAATCTCAAAATATGTTGTACTGTAAAAACTTGAATTAATGATATCTGCAATACATTCATGTTGGTTCTGTTTACCCTAAGGGGGGATATCAGCCCGTTCTCATCCAACGCCATATACAACGGTTTTGCAAAAGCGTAAATATCCAATGCACATGGAACCCTTTAGCGCCAAATGAGACGTAAAAATAAATCGGGCAGAAGGCGCCTCCTAGTGGTCTAACCCTACCCCTACCCCATACCTAAACTTAACCATAACCGAAGAGTCTCATTTGCCGCTAAAGGGTGCCATGTGCGTTGGATATTTACGCTTTTGCAAAAGTGTCATATATGGCGCCTTGGGATGAGAATGCGTTGGGGATATTGCTCTCCCTGCTCTTATCCATGCTAGGCTGCATGGATGTGCAGGGAGTTTTTGCCCAGAACAGAACCATACCACCAATCCAAACTGGATGCTAATTGTCAGTCGTATCTTATCGCTACTTCTGTTACATCACAACTTTAATGAAAATTCTATAACTCTTTCTCCAAAATGACTTTCCTTTTCTGCTAATGGCACTAAGGCTACGTGGGCTATTGAATAATGTTAACCAATAGCAAAAGGCATTATAGCAAACTCTCATTTAGAGGTTCCATCTTGGTATGTAATGGCCACTTTTCACAATAATAAAGTCGTATTTTTGAACATATTTGTGGAATATAGTACTCATTTTACAGAAGTGCAGTGAGTTGTGAATGGCAAATTAAATTGACTTCAAGGTTTTTTTAAAGCTTTTTTATGCGTCTATTAGAGGTAATCTATTATTTAGGATTTTAGACTTTAAATGCTGGTGTATAAACTGCCAGAAGAGAACTTAGACTTATAGTATAGTGTTATTGCTCACAGCAGTGCTATTCTCCTGACCTTTCCACACCACTATCTTCCCTGATGGCAAACTGCACAGAATGTTTTCATCCTGTGAACTTTACACACTTAAATGTTAAAGGTTTACAACCAGAACATTTTCTAAAAGTCTAGCATTATTCAGAGATGAATCAAATATCCCTCAGTGCCATGAGTAAGGTCACATCCACTCTGCATCCTTTGACGCCCGCTGAGACAGGTTCTAAGTGAGGGTGTTTTTCTCTCTAACATATGCTGCTTAGCAGCCGTCAGAGGGTCTACAGCATCGCCTGGGGGGTCTCAAAGGTCAGCCAGCCAGCTTTGTCGGCCACCAACGCAGCACCCCCAGCTACACGACTCCGAGAGATTTGTGAACCTCTTCACTTTTATTATTAGCACCACTGGAGCATATGCATTTGCCCAGTTGAGTTGAGTGTTCCTGAAAGATTAAGGGTGGAAAAAAAATAAGAAAACCTGCCCTCTGGCTGGGCACACTTTATAATTTCACAGTATGGCATTTTTTAAAGGTCTACATGAGACAAAGATCTAAAAAACAGGCACCGCCTTGTGTAGGCATTTTTGTAATACTGTATTTCAGTATAAATAGTACATAAAAACAATATTTAGTCTACTTTTTGGTTACCTTTTTTTCTGGGAAAAAAAGCTGAGGAATTTTACTGTGTAATAAAGGGACTTGCTAAATGTTTATTATTATTATTTGTGTTTTTTTAAGATTCTTTCCAAGTGGTTGTGAGGGGAAATGGATTTCTGCATGCCAGAAACATCAATCAGGTTCTGTGCAGCTTCAGAGTCAATGACACAGTTACACTGAGTAAGTCATATTACATTACAAACAGTACTTTTCCCTTAAAGTTTCCAATGACACATTTTAGAAGACTTAACAAAACACTAAAATAATGTATGCAACACTATATGCATGTTTCTTTTATAGCAATAAACAGTGTCATCAAATTACACCTTTTTCTTGCAATTAACTTTCAGATGAAAGACCTGTCAATGTTGAAGACACGCTCCTTCTTTGTCCGCGCGCAATCATAAATGAGGCTGGAAAGTAGGTGCTCTTCATCCTGTCACTTTATTTTTTAATGCATTGGTACCCTTGAAAAATGTAGGTCAATGTCATTTGAAATTATTCTTATCAATCAATCTCCACGCACCCTAACACATCGAGACAACAGACATGTGGTGTAAAAAACATAAAGTGAGCGTATAATTAGCCTCTCTGAGAGATTAGACGCCATGGGCTCGACCTGCATGAGAAGTTTCTTGTGAGTGTGCATGTTAGCCTAAAGCTCCAGTGGTTTTCTGAGTTGAGAAAGAGAAGAACAGACAGTTAAAACACAGAGCCGACTGTATCCACATCAGCCGGAGCCGAGCCCCGGAGACTGACTACAGGTTACTTTTCAGGCCTTCTACAACAAATGAGCTGCTGCTGGCGGCTCCAAATAATTATGTGTACCGGCGGCTCTAGACACCTTGAGGATTTCATCTGTCTTGTTCTTGTCAGGAAAATTCCTTGAGATGCCAATGGAAGGAGCGTCTCATGCCACCTTAAGCAAAACAGGGATATTTTTTTAAATCTTGGTCAGCCTAATACATCTCTACACACACTATATGGCAGCTGATGTTGACATATCGATATTCAGCGTTTTACATTCATTCAAAACTATTGTGAATGATTGTGCTGTGATCTTGTTGTCAACTTTATCATAATGCACATTTGTGGATTAATAACAACATTGCCCGAGATTATGGAATGAATAGTTTTTTTTTATTTATTTATTAAAATTCTCTAGAATACTGATTTCTGATTGGTCAATTGCACCATCCAATAGTCAAAAAATTCTAAATTTTCACGATCGTCCATAGCAACACTGTACTGTTTATCAGTCCACTCATCCGGATACTGAAACCGGCACTATTTTTATTTATTTCGTTTCGAAAGACTCACTCTCTCTTTTCATACAAAGCGATATTTTGAATGAGCTTTTATTTTATATTTCTAGCTATTTAGAATTTCTATTATGTTTATATTTTCCCACTTTAACTTTCAGTTTTAATTTTCTAATTATAGTTCTCCAACCTTAAACTTATATATTTTTAAGTTATTCATCTAATGTTTATATTGTATTTTTAATATTGTTATATGTGAGATTATTTTCACGATATAATGACATGTCTGCATACCATTATTTGGTTTCAAAGATCTCGTAGAGTCTGGGTCTCTCAAATGTCAGCCAGATGTGGTATGTATTCTTATAGGGAAAAACAGAGATTCATTCCATTATAATCCAGTTAGAAGTAGGGGTAGGTTTATTTAGGCTAATTAGAGCCAATGGAGAGTCTCTTGGAATTAAACATATTGCCATTCTGTTATGCAAACTTTGAATGTTGGGAGTAATAAGTAATAGTAATAACAGTAATAGGACCAACCATTGAGTCAAATAATCTCTGTATAAACTGATTCCATTGTAAAAGGCCATTTGAGTTTTTGGGGGATGAGAAAAGGCAATTAGGGCAAAGTCTACCCTCTCCTTTTCCTCTCCCTCCACATCTTTTGAGACAAAGCTGTCAGTGCTGTCACCTAAACGCATGGTGACTGAGTGGCCTCCTGAAGACGTGCTCAAAAAGAGCCAGCCCCTTCCTGATTGATGGAAAATGAGATGGATCTGTCACTGGACCTCCCTCCACACAACCCCCCTTTTTATCCTGTTGTGCCCCTTTGAGCCCATCCCCCATCCTGCCAACAGAGTGGCACTAGAAGGGGTGTGCAGGACCGACAGAGAGGAGTTGGGGCAATACCCCTGTAGTAACTTATATTCAGCTCTGTCTTCTCTGCCACCAATACAGAGGAAGAGGGGTCGCCTAAATCAAGAAAGCTGAGACTTTTTCCACTGTAGACCAAGGCTGTGAATGCCCATGGTAGAGCCAAACATCTCTGATATTGGGAAAAATTCCATTTTTAAAAATGTTGTCTGGGGGAACTGGACGTGGCATTGGCTTTTGATGTCCATAGACAGGTCTTCAAGACTTATTTTTCATCTCTTTTTTATCACAGGATCTTAAAATAAGACTTATCACATATCCATTACCACATTTCTCTATATGTAAAATACATTTACTCTTCCATTCAAAAAGTTTGTGGTCTTTAAAAAAAAGAAAGAAAGACATTTTATTTTGCAAAGAAACAATTTATGATATTACAATGATTTATTTAAATTTTTCTATTTCTATGCATCAAATAAACTTGATTGAATCATGGAGATGACAGTCCAAGGTTGGAGGCCTGTGCGATGCCGGTGTGATGATGGAGGTCCGAGGCATACCTGAAGGGAAAGAGTAGCCTGCTGCAGCCGTGGAGGTGGAGGAACGGAGCGTAGTGGAAGTCCGGGGTGGAGTTGGAGTGATGACTGACCAAGGGGGAGCCGGTGAGATGAGGAAACCGGTGAAGCCAAAAGGCAGAGGTTGTCTGATGGAGCCGAAGGTGGGTGGAGCCAAGGTGGAGCCGACAGGTCGATGGGCTGAGACAATCTGAGGACGGAGGCGGAGCCACTGGATCTATCCGCTCAGGCGGTGATGGTGGTTGTAGGACCTGAAGCTTGACATTAGTGGTTGGCATCGCAGAAGATGTTGAAAGGCTGACAACCTCCAGCAGAGGGCTGGAGAACTGGCTGAGCAGGGCAGTGACGGATGCAGATGAAGGCTAGACAGGGGCGAAGGTAAAAATACATTGTCAATGCAGGTGTCTGTGCGGCCTAGAAACAGCGATTAAAAAATCTGAAACGGGGTGGGAGACGATACCTCTGCGCTGAAGCCAGTCCTCAGTCTCAAAATCCACCAAAATATCCTCGGCCACTGATGTCATGGGCTCAGACCCCTGGTCCGCGCTGACCGCTTTTCTTGGGGCACAGGCTGACATGTCACGTGGCACTTCTCCATCTGCGAGGAGCTCACACGTTTCCTGTGGTGATGGTGGTGGAACGGGTCCAGCTGTGTTCTGGACCAGGGGTAAACACTCTCCAGATACCAGATGATAGCATCCCTCCAGTTCAGTCCAGAGGTGTCTGGGAGCTCTACGGAGTGATGGGAATTAGCCCCAATCAAGAACAGTGACTTCAGGGTCTTGTCGTCAAAGGGGCTGGTGATGGCAAGAAGGCAGAATTATCCAGTGAAGGTTAAAAATCCTGGCTCTCACAAGCCAAAACAGAAAATTGTGCTGGATATTCCATTTGGTCTGTTGTTCTGTCACCAGATGAAGATGAGGATAAAGAAGAGTACAAAATGTTTTTATAAACAAAAGGGTTCTTTAATAAAAACAAACTCAGGTAACCTATGAAGATGGCAGCAACGTAACAGTGTATGTACCATGCACACACAAACAACAACCAACACACACAGAGTGAGGAACTTAAATAGACTGTGATAAGGTGATGATGAACAGATGTCCATAGTCCAAATAACTATTGCAATATTGCATAAATATTTTAAAGTATTACAGTCTTTAGACTTACGATCAAACACGTGACATTATTAAGAGCCTTTTATCGGAAGAAAACCATGAGAAGCAGAAGATTTAAGCAAAAGTCTCAATTTGATTCCCTTTGAATCTCATTTGTGACTTTGAGAAAGATTAAGATCTCTTTTAAAGCCTGCCCAATCAGTTTTTCCAGGCCCTTTGGCTTGTTCTTCGAATTCCGGGATATAAAAACACATTTTACACATGCACAGTTGATCTACTTTGGATAGCACTTATCAGTCAAGTTCCTGTGCCTACATGATTTCAGCCTGCTGGTCTTGCTATCCATCCAAGAGGAATGCATTGGAAGTCATTTAGGCAGCTGTGTGAAACATACATATAAACAAGAAAATGCTGATCTTAATAGCTTTAATAATAACCTCATAACAAGCTCACACTTGTCCATCATAGGAATGCAATGAATCTGTCTTTTTAAGCAGGTGTGACTAAGGTGTTTTTGTTGTGTTTCAGGGTGATATATCTGCAGGTTAGCATGAATGAGGGATTGTCCTACATCACAAGCTCAGTGCACATCACTACTGCTGAATGTGTAAGTACATCTGTCTTCCTTTGTCAAAACCACTTCTGCCTGTAAAAACATGAATGACAGAACCTCCATGAATGTCTTCTCAAAGACTATTTGACATTGTCGTTTGCTGTCTACAACTTGTTTGGTTCTTTTCCTCTTCTCTATTACCCTTTCTTTTTCTCTTATGAGGTCTCCTCTGCTTTCTTTCATCAGAGGAGTCTGGTTTTGTCACGTAAGTTAATATTAGCAGCAGTAAAAAAGCAAACAAACAAAAAAAAATCTCTTGGAGCAGCCAAAATTTGCCCTGTTCTTCATTCTCCTTACCTATTCATTTGTGTTATGCCAGTAAATACTCATGAAGATGTATGTTTGTTTCTCTCCGAGTGCAGTTCGATGGGACTATCCTGCTCATCTCATTACTGGCTGTTTTCCTGTTGTTGGGTCTGCTTCTGATGTGGTGGTTCTGGCCTCTGTGCTGTACAGTGGTACGTCTATACGTCTCACAGGTTGAAGCTGTACATAATTAACATCTACAGTGGTAAAAAAAATGTTTTGACAATTAAAACAAAATTTTAAATGTATGAATGTCATTGCATAAGATAACACAAAACATCACATTATGTTAAAGACTCATAATCACATGTTTCAGCCATAGCAAAAAAATTTGATTCAAGCAGTTTTTTTGCAGTTTAATTTTTATTGTTATTTATAAATCATGCATTTATTTGTTATTCACACAAAATTAAAAATGTTGTCATCATTTACTCTCCCTCAAGTTGTTCCAAACCTGAACGAGTTTCTTTCTTCTGCTGAATGCAAAAGAAGATATTTTGAAGAATGTCGGTAACCGATATTTATTTCCTACTATGGAAGTCAATGGCTACGGTCAACTGTCTGATTACCAACAAAATAACTTCTTTTGTGTTCAGCAGAAGAAAGGAAACTAAGGCCCGTTTACACGAGAATGATTCCGGGTGAAAACGTAAAAATATTTTATCGGATGTGCCTTTCGTTTACACGGCGACGGCGTTTTGAGGCTTAAAAACCCAAAAAGTGAAACCACCCTCCAGAGTGGAAATCTTAAAAACGCTCCACCGCGTGTTCCCGTGTAAACGGTCAAAAGCGCAAAAGTCTGCTGGACAGTGAAGGCTGTCGCAGGTGCGTGGACTGTTGTTGTAGTATGCACTCCTAGCCACCTGAAGTGCATACTACATTGAATTTCACCAGAGGTGGAGGAAGTACTGAATTTCAGTACTTAAGTAAAAGTACAAATAACCAGATAAATATTTACTTTAGTAAAAGTCGAAGTAACACAATGACAACCATACTTAAGTAAAAAGTAAAAAGTACCTGATTTTAAATGTACTTTAAGTATTAAAAGTAAAAGTACTTGCATAACAATTTATTCTCTTAATGTCTGTTTTCTAATGATTCATAAAACATTCATTCTAACTCATTCAACCTAATACTCATATAATGATGGAAAAAATTAGTTGTCACCATTTCTGAAACAAGCTTGCAATTAATTAGGCAATATACACATCATGCTTATCCTTACTATATGTTAATAACTATGTTTGGCAGTTAAACATGATTAATTTATGGTGTAATTCTGAACCTCTTGGCTTGCCATAATCCTAACCAACCGTATATTACACACGGTGCGTTTCCTATGCACGTAAATACAAATTTTCGTGTATAAATTGCACAATAAATGCACTGTGTGCGAGGCGCATTTAGTGTGACCGAGTTGATATATCTATGGCAACCAAACGTCACTGGTGAGACAAACGTGCAACGGACGGACGGTCAGATTACGTTTTGGCAGGGGAAAAACTGGTCAGAAAATGTAACAAAAATGTAACAGAAGTTGTAGAAATGTAGTGGAGTAGAAAGTATAATAATTGCTGCAAAATGTAACGAAGTAAAAGTAAAAGTATGCACTATTTATTCTACTTAAGTAAAGTAAAGATACGTGAAAAATGTACTTAAGTAAAGTAACAAAGTATTTGTACTTCGTTACATTCCACCACTGAATTTCACACACTTTTGCGTCACCATTTGCACGCGATTTCCCACACAAAACGCTCGTCTAAACGCAGAATAAAAAGTGATGGCGCAGCGCCACTCTCTGCGTTTCTCTTTAGAATCGTTTCCGTGTAAACATAGCCTAATACAGGTTTGGAACTACTTGAGGGTGAGTAAATTCAGCCTTATTAATAATAATCAGGTGTTTATTAACATTGTCACTGTCAGTATATTTTATTGTTATTCAAGTCAAGTCCATTCAACTCACCTTCATTTATATAGTGCTTTTAACAAAATTGTTGCAAAGCAGCTTTACAGTGATAATAGGAAATTAAAGTAACAGATTGTTTTTGCTTTACAGCAGCTCTAGTACTATCACATGTAACACATTTAAACTGTGATTTGACAATGAATATTGGTATAATAATAGTAATTATTTTTATTAGGCTTTATGTTATTCATACTAAAAACAATTATTTAACATGTAACATTCCCCCAGTGACATTAACTATGATTATGCTTAGTGCAATGTAATGCTTTTATTCTTTATAATATACTATTTATATTGTTTCTGTTTGTACTGTACTGCTCTTTGCTTAGATTACATTCTTTCGCTGAGAATTATTTTTCTTTCAGGTCATCAAGGAAGTGCCTCCACCCCCTCCCCCTGAGCCTGTGAGTCTAAATCCCTCTAACCTCATTTTGTGCTCATGTTTGTGTATGTGTGTATTTAGGCACAGCATATACTCAAATGAACCATGGAAATTTACAGCCGATATGAATCAGGAGTCAGGACAATAAAAAAAAAAAAAATAGATGCACATGATAAAACGACTAACACTCATAAGCTGAATCCAGTGCGTTCCAGAAATGCCATCGTTTCTTGTAAACCACATTCCCTAACACTGCCAATATCAGCTACTAAATATGAGTGCAACTGCTTTGGAAAACCGTCCGTCACCATTTAAGGGCATTTTCTATGGCACAGCCGTGTAAATAAAGACAAGTGAGCAGTGTAAGTGGACAAAGTGCGAACCACAGGCTCAACCGCAGGATGACTGAATGGCAAAATTCAGGGAAAAGGCTCATAATGATCCTCTTGTGTTTGCTTTGTTTCCAGAGGTCAAAGGCAAGCAGTCACTGAGGCTGATAGGAAATAAAAGAGCTTTGTGGAAATGGCTTTAGTGTGTGCATCTGTGCTTCTTACCACTGAAAGCGCAAACAAGGAGCTCTGTCTCTAAGGCTCTCTTTGATTTGGAGACACAATGTGGTTGCTACTTTTTTAGCTAACATTATTTGACAGTGTCTTTGTGTTTATTCTATCTGTGTAGGCTAATGTGTTGAGTTTGCTAACGGTCGACTTTAAAGGGATAGTTCACCCAAAAATTATTTACATGTACATATTTACTGAGTAAATGATGACTGAATTTTCATTTTTGGGTGAACTATCCCTTTAAATGATATTTCCAACAAAATAAACAGAAAAGGAATGTTTACATGACTTTGAATCATAGTCATTTTGCTAATTTATTAGTTTTACTTAAGTTTTGTGTGCTCAACAGGAGTCCGATGATGAAGATGGCATGGCCAAAAAGAAATGGCCTACAGTGGATGCATCCTACTATGGTGGAAGAGGAGTTGGGGGAATCAAAAGAATGGAGGTGATGCATATTTCTGTACACGACATGGCTTTATATAGGGTGTCATTTGATCATAGGTTAACACAGGCTACAGGGGGATGAAGACCACACGTGACGAGTGATGTTATGAACCCTCAAGGCACTAGAACACATCACTGTGACCTTAAATGCTCCCTGTCTGCCTGGTGCCAAAACTACATCATGTGACATCATAAGACATGCTGATTCCTGTAGATTTACTCCTGTAATTTGCAAAGGTAGCAATATTGGAAATATTCATTATTGTTCTTTGTAAAATACACACCTTTTTTACAGCTTTAGTACCTAAGTGCACTTCTTAAACACAGTCGTGTTGATGCAAGCTTGCGTGAAATGTCATTTGCTCTCAGGATCATTGAAAACATGCAAGCCTTTCCGCTGCTGCATATATTGTTTTCATGTGGAAACAGCCATTTTTCCATAGTTTGTGTGGTTCATAAGTGGACTGTGTTCCATTGGTCTTTAGGTGCGCTGGGGGTAAGGGCTCCACGGAGGAAGGAGCTAAACTGGAGAAGCCAAAGAACGCTGTGGTGAAAATGCCTGAAGAAGAATACGAGCCCTATGAACCCAAACTCAGAAAGCCTGATGGGCGCAGACCGGCCCATCACAGAAAGTGGTACAGTCCAATTCAGGTACAGGAGTTTTTTTATAAAATTCAATATGAAATCATCTGTCTAATCTTTGAAATGTTTTAAGGTCAAAAGGTTTTAATAGAACAATTCTATGTGTAATAGGGGAAACTGGATGCTTTGTTTGCCCTTTTCCGTAGAGGATACGACCAGGTGTCACTCATGAGACCCCAGCCTGGAGATCAGGTACAACCATGTATGAATGACTGAATCCACCTAAGGGGTCATGAAAATGTTTACGTAAAATGTGGTTTGTTTTAAAGTGCTTAAAGTATTTATGTTTTTAAAAAATGTATTCAATTATTGCAGGGTTGTTGTTTTTATCTCAGAGCAAGTGTTTCATATGGATTTTAGAAAAACTTGGTCTACTGAAATGATGAATGGCTTTTCTCAAGTATTCACTTTCATTGTTTCTATTCCAAAAGCTAGCGAACTTCCTCCATAGGCAGTATCTTGATTTTGATAGCTGCTCCCTGGCTTTCAAGATATCGAATTTTGGCCCTATTGTAATACATCATTTGCATGCTTTTCAGAGATACCAATCTCAAAATGCATTGGAACAAGCTTTACACATAGATTATGAATTCACTAACGCTTATGGGTGCATCAAAATGGCAGTAAATCCATTTACAATTATGTCACAAAATATTCTTATTTCAAATTTGTTTTTTAAATATTTATCAAAGAATGCTTCAAAATGTATCATGGTTTCCACAAAAATGTTAAGAAGCACTTAGGGTTTTTAACATTAATAACAATAATAATAATAAGAATAAGAGTACCAAGTCAGCATAGATTTATGAAGGATGATGTGACACTAAAGACTGGGGTAATGGCTACTGAAATATAAAAATACACTTTTCCATCACAGGAATACATTACGATTTAAAACAGTAGAAAATAGTTATAATAAATTGTATTAATATTTTGAAATGTTGCTGTTTATTCAAAAATGCTTACACTAAATGCTGGCTTGGTGAGCGTTAGTAGATTAGATTCAAATAATAATAATTGATTCCATAGTGTAATTTATCAATATAAATAGATTATGATTAAAAAAATGAATATGTGATCCACAATGTGTGTGTTCTGTGAAGGCTGCTATAGAAGGAAGTGAGGCAGTTCACTTGTGTTTGGAACAGAGCTGTTGTGAAACTCCCATCCCTCCTGAGCATGCTCAGTAGCCGGGACAGGAAATAGCAGTGTAATTACACTCCTCACATGGAGCAGTCGTGTGGCCGAGCACAATCTCTCATTCTCTTGTGCCTTTTGTAAGAGACGTCCCTCAGTGTCTGAGGCTTGCTCTTTGCACCCCGCATCATTCCATCAGCACAAGCTGTGTCATGGCAACACATCTGTGCTTCTGTGAAAGGCATCTTTCATGTGGACCGCGGTGCCGCAGGCCGTACAGTATGATCCCATTGACATGGACAGACTACTATAGGTCCGTTCCCACACTGTAGATGGATCCGATCTGATTTACTTTAGGTTTATTCTTCACTACTCCATAATGGGCCACTTGTCTGAGGGACCGCCAGTGTCCAGCTGCTCAATGTACTTTGCATGAGCTTTAGATGGTGCTGGTAAAGGCTGCAGACTCTGTAAAGGGCGAGGTTTGGATGGAAACAGCTGTGCCATTCAGGGAGATTTGGGGTGTAGTTGTGTGTTTCATGCCCACCTGCAGCCCACTAGACAGCAGACAAACACTTGCTGTGCCCAAACAAGACCTCTGCTCAACTACAGGCGGCCTAATCTCTATATTAGTCCACATCTTTCTCTTTTTAACTCTGTGCATTCCCATGCTGTGACTGATCCTCTGTCTGTCTCTTTCTGTCTCTGTGTCCTCTTTGTCTTTTTTTATTGTTTTCTATTCCTAGCAAAGGGCCTCTAGTCTTAAGGAGTTCAAAGATGGGTTGCAACTAAACAGATTATCATTATACTGCTTGTAAAGCAGCACTGTATTGATATGTGTCAAACACATTGGTTAGGGATTTGCTTTTAATTAGTTCACATTTATCTCCCTTAATAACATACTAAAAAATCCCAAGCATATTGAACTTTTGCAGTTAATTCAGCATTTAAAATTTAAATGATTTTAAACATATAATATGAGGATATTTTAGCCTGTTAATTTTGATATTTGTTACTTTTATATTTTATATTTAATACATTTTACAAGATTATTTTTGAAAATCTACCATTTATTTACACTGATAGGATGCTTGTGCATTCAAAGTGTAACAACAATGATGTCTGTGGCATTTTATTTGCATTTGATTGCGATTGGTCATGTTTTTTACACCTATTGCACATGGAATTGTTCTTTTTCATTGGTCAACTTATCCACAGTCACTGTTCCTACAGTAAAACTGGGGTAATATGGATTAGCCACTATTGACAGATTGACACAAATGACGCAAATGACAGATTGTGACACCTTCTTATACAGTAATGTTTGGAGGTCTCATATTAATATTAGTAATTTGTGATTTTACTTTTTCTGAACACAAAAGAAGATATTTTTAAGAATGTCAGTAACCAAACAGCCCCTGTTGACTTCATAGAAGGAAAAAAATACAATGGAAGTCAATGGGTATTTTCAACTGTCTGGTTACCCATATTCTTCAAAATATCTTCTTTTGTGTTCAGCAGAAAAAAAAGAAACTCAAACAGGTTTGGAACAAATGGTGACAATTTTCAACAAAATGGATACAATTTGTGTTTGATCATATTCCTGAAAGTGACGATCGTAATCTAGCTCTCTGTGCTGCGCATTTACGAGACAGCTTCCAGAATCTCCACGAGTTCAACACTGGATTAACGTAAACAAGAAACTGTTTCTAAATCATGAAGCAGATCCAACTTTAAAACCAGCAGTTAAAAGTCAACAGTTGTTGGGCCACAACCTGTAAGTAGGCTAAGACTTCATCATTTTAAATGTATTTGCATGTATAATTCTCTACGTAGCGTTGTGTTTTTTTTTTTTTTCAAATGCCAGCGCTTGCTTTGTAGGCTTTATGGGCTACTAGTTAGGCTATTTTGTGTCTACGGCAAACGCGTACAAACATTATGGACCTGAATTTTGTATAAGTACTAATGTTGTAAATGTATTTTTCATATATATATGCTTTATGACTTTATTTTCGATTTTGATCAAGAACGTAAACCTGCCACCGCTGTTTGTGTTTAACATTAGTAGCCAGTCAGTTGCTATCGTTGCCAGTCAGATGCTATTGTGTAAAACAAACATGTATAAAGTTAAAAAATGAAGCAAATTATCATTCAGAAACCTTTATTAAGAGCCGTGTGTGTTGAGGTTCTGCTTGACTTAATTCATCGCGGCTTTCTCTGTCTGATTCTGCCTCACTGATACTGCATTATTTACATTATTTACGTGTATCCACCGTCTATGTTATGCACATTTGGCATGCCCGCCCGCTTCGCCCGTAAAGGTCATGGGCGTTAATCTTCCGAACAACGTGAGCGACAGTTTAGCCAATCACAACACACCGGCCCAAACGAACCAATCTGAGCCCGCTACGTGGTTCTGAGGGAGTGTTTTCATAGACTCAGGAAGTGAACCGCTCGTTCAGGGGACAGAGGCTGACAATAAAGGTGAAATTTATGAAAAATAAGACTTTTAAAAAAAGAAAAACCACGGATACATGTTATATTGCCCCCTTTAAACACAATCATGCAAAGAAAAAGAGCAGTAAACCCGCCCTTTAACATGGATATGCATGAACATAGATGAGTCCTAGGTCAAACTTTTTACCCATTGGCTTCAGTGCACTCATTGTGATGCAAAGGTGACAGCTTTGCTTTATTACTCACTGATAGTTGTTGTGTAAAGAAAGAAGCTGTTGTTGTTGAAAGTCTTTGTCTGGCTAGTTTACAAGCTTCACCTCACATGCTCAGTATCTGCCCCCTCACGTCTGAGTGCCACCTACAATCGAAGACAAAGAAACTTGAATAGAGAGTGTTTTTGTTTTGTTTTTCCTAATGACCCACAGGATCCAGAAGTTGTGTCAAGAAAGATTCTGGTTAACAGAAGGAAATGGCTTTTTAACATAATTTACGAGTCAAGCTGAATGACATGCACCTCCGATTGTTCTGGAGGATTCTCCTCTCATGTGCGGTTCTAACCTCGAACGTAACCAATGCTTGGTGGTCTGATTTTACAGCTTATTAAACAGAGAGGCCTATAACATGACATGGGGCTCATTTGGCAAAGGGGGAGCTGAGTATTATTGTGATAGGCTATTGTCAGGTTGGAGGGGAGTGGTGGTGATTGATTCACGTCTGTCTGGCTGGGGGTGAAGCCATCACTTTGCCGGTGCAGCGAAAAGGACAATTTGGCCAGCAGCACAGCAACAGGCCTGCGCAAGGGTGAGCATATGGGCCCATTGAGAATAGAGACTCATGAATACTGTGCAGATGTGGGTGGAGGGAGTGGGGAAGAGAAATCTGTCCATATGGTGTATTAACTACTGTGGATGACCCCCAGCAGGCTACAAGATTCTACTAGCTTTAGATCAGGGGTCTTTCTTTAGTATTTACATTAAGATAATACCAGTAATTTGCAATCTTTTTTTTGGTTCATATGAGGAAAACAGCTTATACAGAATTACACACTTTGTACAGTTTAAAGCAATGGTCTGATAGAAAGTCAAGTCCCCATAAAACATGGAAACCCTACATAACAATCCTTAATAGAATCGAACCAAAACCGATCATAGCAGGAAGTGCTCTCTATATTTGACAGGTGGTTAGTGGGAAATGGCTAAAGAATGACGGGGCTTGGTGAGGTTAACCAAGTGAAAGTTGTTGATCATTAATGGATCAAGGTCTTGATTAAATATTATGAAGTTAAACTTTATTATCTTATTTGCAAGCAATGTGTTGCCTTGTCAAAACATGAACTGACAGCTTTGCTTGCCAATCTCACATGCATTTAAACCATCCCAACACTTTCAGACAACAATTAGAAAACAGACACCCCATTACATGGAGTCCCTCTCTGTCCGTCTGTTTGATATTTACTGTTACCGTTTCACTCCTGCATACTCAGTGATTTGAGACCACCCTTATTACTATAACACAATAAAAAGGCGTATCCTGACTCAGTCCTCTAGTCTTGAACAAAAGAGAGGGAATCTTTCCTGTGACAATTTAGCTAGTGGCCTTTAAACTGTCCATCTGTTTGTCTGAGCTCAAACAGCATGGCAGAGACTTAACCGCTCTCCTTTTCCACTCGAGTGAAAGTAATTCCGAGTTCTAGCAAGATCAGAGTAGGACACAAATTAGTTCACACTGTGCTTTTTTAATTGAAGGTGATAGTGACAATGGCTGTGGTGTTAGTGTTTGTTTTTTATTAGCCATGGCTGGCATGCTTTTCTAGCTAATATTTGATTGTTTACCATTTCTTCTTTTAATAAGCATATTGAATATTGTTATTGATTTATTTCTTAAAGGGACACTCCACTTTTTTGGGAAATAGGCTCATTTTACCACTCTTCAGAGTTAAACGGTCGGGTTTTACCGTTTTTGAATGTATTCAGCCGATTTTTTGATATTTAGAAGAATATCAGTAACCAGATAGTTTCTGGTCTCATTGACTTCCATAGTATATTTTTTTTCCTACTGATGGAAGTCAATGAGACCAGAAACTGTCTGGGTACAGATATTCTTCTAAATATCAAAAAATCGACTGAATGGATTTGAAAACGGTAAAACTCAACTTTTTAACTCTGGGGGAGTTGTAAAATGAGCCTATTTCCAAAAAAGTAGAGTATCCCTTTAAAGTATATTATTATCATTCTCAGTATAAATACTATCCACAGTACCGCCATTTGCAAGTTCACAAGTCATTCAATTGATGACAGAAATGACCGATATATTGTTACAAAAGATGTTCTTGTTCCAGGTAAATGCTGATCTTTTGAACATTCATTAAACAACCCTAAAAAAATACATTATGGTTTTCTTGAAAATATTAAGTAGCTGTTTTCAACATTGAAAAATAATAATAAATGTTTCTTGAGCACCAAACCACCACAGTGTAAAAAATAATCCTGTAAAAAAAACGGTAAACTACTGTCAGCTGTGGTTGCCAGCATCATACCGTAAAAATACGGTGTCTTACTGTTTTTGAAATTTACAGCTAAATACAGTATTGTCAGCTACAGTATAAAACTTTAATTTAACAGCTATTTGCTCTAACACAAAAACAGTAACACACCGTATAGTTACGGTATGATGCTGGCAACCACAGCTGCCGGTAGTTTACCGTTTTTTTTATATGATCATTTCAGATATGTCCATATGATGCGGTTCTAAAGTGTGAGATGTTTTGATGCATACCGGCACTGCACAATGTAAAAAATAATCCTGTAAAAAAAACGGTAAACTACTGGCAGCTTTGGTTGACAGCATCATACCGTAAAAATACAGTGTCTTGCTGTTTTTGAAATTTACAGCTAAATACTGTATTGTCAGCTACAGTATAAAACTTTAATTTAACAGCTATATGCTCTAACACAAAAACAGTAACACATCGTATAGTTACGGTATGATGCTGGCAACCACAGCTGCCGGTAGTTTACATAGGATCAGTTTTTACAGTGCACATTATAATGATTTCTGAAGGATCACGTGACACTGAAGACTGGAGTAAAGATGATGAAAATTCATCACAGGAATACATTTTATTTTAAAATATATTAAATTTAAAAAAGTTTAAATAGTAATCTCAATATTGCTGTTTTTACAGTAGTTTGATCAAATAAATGCATCCATGGTGAGCATAAGAAACCTCTTTCAAAAACATACCTTTTAAGAGTTCAAGTTATCACTCTGATTCCGAAATGTTTTATCACGTGTAGCCACGTATACTGTGTTTGAGAGGAAAAAGATTTAAAGCTTTGCCTCCATTCCACTTGCATATGAATAAGTCACTTTTATTAAGCCCCAACAAAAGTGGGTGTTGTAGTGGATCCTGAGTCATCCAGAGTTTCATTTTATGCACTTAATGGAGCGTAAAGTGGGTTTTGAATGGCTTTGGTCAGTTTGAACCCTCTCTGAATGATCAGCAATGAATCACTTCATCTTTAAGAATGTAAGTTTTCTAGAGACCAATGTCTTGCTCCAACACCGTTTTCACAAATAGCTATTATTCCTTAAGCGCAGCGCTGCAACTCTTCAACCCCACCCCCATGATTTTAGGGACAGAATTGCAGTTGACAGCTGAGTTTCTGAATGTCTGAAGTGCTGTGGGTTCATCTCCTGGGCATTTTTGAGAGAAAGCAAGCAAGAGAACTCAGCCTAGGATCAGCTGGACCAGCGCTTGAGCTTTTGTTTTTGAATCCCACGCGTTTCGTGTTGAACTTGTCACCTCAGGGGTTAAAAATACAATGTATCCAAATATGTAAAGAGTTTGGGTTTCGTTTTATCCCCAGAAGTTATAGCTTCTGATAGCGATGAAATCTCAGCTTTGAACTGACAGTGATCCCACCATCTGTCTTGTTTCCATAGGGTCGATGCATCAACTTTACCCGGGTGAAAGCAGAAGAGCCAAGGTCACCGCCACGCAGCCACCTTCCACCTCAGCCGCCCCCTTCAGACCATCGGCCACTTATGCAGCCCCCGCCCAAAAGACCACCATCCCGGGGACCCTCCATCAACCGCTCACCCCCAAGACCTCCACCAGCCCGGGCACCCCCCAGGCCCCAGGACCCCCTCCTTCACGACCTCTCACCCCGCCCTGGGAACAGACATTGAGAACAATGGAGGGCCTTCACAGCTACCCTAAAATTACTCATTCAAATTTGTGATATTTACTAAAGCCACTGGTTTGCCACAGTTTCAGATACATGACTCTTAAAAATAAAGGTGCTTTATTGGAATATCTGTATATATATAGTTCCATGAAGAACCTTTATCATCCTTTCCATTCTTCGGTCTTTATAATTTAAAAAAGGTTCTTTTTAAGAACTGTTCATTGAAAAGTTCTTTGGGGAACCCAAAATTGTTCTTTTCTGGCATCATTACAAAACCCCTTTTTTGGAGCCTTTACTTTTAAGTCTGTGTTCTTACTGTAAACAGAGGCACTGAAAGAGGGACTGCATCAATGCATGAGTATTATTACGCATGCAAAATTAATGCACTTAAGAACGTTGAATGTTGACTTTAGAGATTTGTATTTCAGATTTTGAATGACGTTGGTGTGTCAGTAGGACTACATGTTTAAGGATAGTGGAGTGAATATGGTATACATTATGCCCTGTTTTAATTTTATAATATTAACTGATCACATCTTTAAAAAGAAAATTTGACTTGCTGTGACTGCGGGGCAGTACAAACCTCTAATTTATTTAGCCTTGAGTTCCTGGTAGGCACTTGAATATAAAATGACAGGGTGTCCACCACTGGTACTGGACACATAGCATGGTATTTTATATAATATATTTTGCTTTGTGGATCATGGTCATTAATAGTAGTCCTATCAGCAAGAAAATGTTATAATATCGTATAATATGGTTATGGGTTGGATTTTATTGTTGTTGTTTTTTGTAAACCATTATTTTTTATATAAAAATTTGTGTTAGTATCCTATGATATGAGAATAAGAACAACATGATCCCCAATTTATGTAAATGTACAAAAGATAGGAATAAAAATTCGGTTCTAAAATTGTTTGAATGCTTTATAGTCAATCACAGTTGTTCACTAGCAGATGTGCAAAAGCCTAAGGTTATAGTTTATTCTAACTTGTTTGCTCTTATAATTTGAACTTTAATTCTACAGATTATTTAAATTTGTGCAAATTTTACAAATACAGCAGAGAAAGCAACCCAGCCAGCTTATGCGTAAACAGAAAGTCATCCTCAAAGAATTGGTCAATTTCCAAGATAGCATCATCTTCCAACATTTTGCATAAAGTATTGATTTGTCTGCCATCTTTGTTGTGTATATTTACTTTTAATCAAATGTAGGAGTGTGAAAGTAACAAAAATCCTTGTATAATGTGAATCTATATAAAAACTATGTATCTATACTAATGCTTAGCCAGATTATAGAGAATGAGTTAAAATGAGAAACTTTATTTTTCTGACTCCCTTTATTTCCACACATTTACAGTTCACCTCATTTCCGCTCTGATAGGAATTAATACTCAGCAGGAGCTTGATTCACATCATGTAACATGACATGATTCATATGGTCTGATGACTGCAGCTCCTTTGGCTGGGTGCACAGAACACTCATGAGAAACATCAATGTGTTGACAGTGGCCACAAAACGTGGAGCCCTGTGGCAGCACTGGGGATGTTCCCATTACAGGCGCTGACAGCCACACATTGTGACTAATATCACTCAGCCTGTGCTGTGCCACCGCCAGCATTTGTACCAAACAGGGCCGTTTCTAGGTTTTAAAAACATCAGGGGCTGAACCCGAAACATCAGGGGCTGGGGTGGGTAATAAGATAACATGATTCGATACAGAGAATAATGTATATTGCAGGCCTATGCAGGGGCAGACTGGTTAAGAAAAAACATCCCTGGCACTATAACCACACCAGCCCGATTCCGTGAAAATCGGTGCCTTTTGCGTCCCTAACAAATAATCAGTTCTAAAGTTGGTTTAACAACAAATAAATGTGAAATTTAAAAAACTTAATGTTACTATAGATCATATGCATCAATATAATACCAAGTAAAAGCCAATAAAATATCATTTTAAATAATTAAAATCACATATTATATGCTATGGGTAAGGATTTTAGCCTGTCCCTCACTATGGTTTTTTCTTTTTCAACAGGACTTCTAATTAGTAAAATGTTGGTAAAATTATAACATTTTCACTGTTTTATATTGTCTTAAGTGTAATCTCATCGTTAAGCAATGGTTTTGACATAAATAAATATATTTTCTTAGAAATATAAGTCATTTTATCATTGTCCCCAATTTCATGTCAGTCCTGTTACTATCACCAAAAACCCCCTATAAAATAAATGGTACAAACCAGAAGTGACATCACATCGAGGAGGTGACATCATTTAGATGAAGTGGATTCCACATTGTTAGCAAGGGTAATTTTCTCTCTTCTTAATTGTCCTATTTTTTATGTTTTATCAGGGTTGTTAGAGAGGGGTCGACATACAACATCATTATCAATATCTAGAGATAATAACCTTTCAGATTACTTAGCATGTACCTTTTCGGACCTTGACCTGTTAGCTAGAAATTAGCATATTAGCATAAAATCATCAGTCCTGTTACCATCAGTTCTGTTACTATCCAATAGGGAGCATAGATTCTAGCCCCTTATTTTATTTCTTAAGTGTAATGTGATTTCGTCACTGAAATAGGACATTTTCAGTAATCTGAATGGCAATAATGATATAAAACAGAATTGTTTTAAATATGACATAATATGAATAAAAAGAGGGACAAAAATACTACTTATATATGTGCAAACTTTTGTATATTTGTAATTGGAAGTATAATATACACTTTAGTCGGTAACAGGACTGACGAAAATATCAAAACATGAAATAAATAAACAGTCATAAAATAGTAAATGGCATAGCTTGAGATGGCCCAGCACAATATATTGTCATGTTAAGATGTCTTCATACAATTGGTATTGAAAAAATCTGTTTAAAATAATTTTATTTTCCAAAATTTGAAAGTTGAAAAGGCACCGATTTCTTGGAATGTCCCACCACACAGTCACATACATGCAAAGGTGAGTTAGTCAGGGGGGTTCGGGGGCATCCCCCGAGAAAATGTGGATTTCTCAGACCTTTAACACTCTTTAAGGTGTTTGAAGGTCATAAAAATGGTATAACAACAGCTTTAAAAGCATGTCAGTGGGCAGTAGCATAAAATATTACAGATTCTTAAATATGAGAATGAGGATTTTGAAATGAATGATCCACGCTTGGATGCAAATGCAGAATGTTTCTGCTTATTGTTGACAATACACAATCACACATTTCAAATAGGAATGGCCTTAATGAGAACTCTTTCAAGGATTATTTTACATAGATGTTATTTCAATCAAACACCAGTGCAATCTTTTTGTGTCCAGAGGAAAAGGAGCAATTTATATATAAGCATTAAAGATTGGTTTCAGCAACTAGTTTTTTTTTCTAAGGTTTGCTAATCAATATTTTTGGCACTAATCTGTTAAGTTCAATTGTGCACTCATAAAGACAGTCACTTGTCACCACCTTCTGGCTTAATGATGCAAGTTGGACAAACACAGACAAGCGGAGTGATACAAACGGTGAAAAGGCTGATAATGGTAAACACATTCGAGGACCATACAAATATATACATGTTCTAAATATATATTTATACTTATGAATTGAGCTTATAGTTTATAATTAGCAAATGACATATGTGTTAAATAGGAATATATTATAATAATGTTAAAAGGCGTAAAGATAGAGCAAAATATCGTGGTACAATCATTGATGATAAACTTTCCTTTTGGATTTTATGGGCTACAACTAGACAGCGTTTGAGTCTACTTATAGGAAGTTAAGAAATTTTGACATTGAAAGGAGGCTCTTAACCATTGTTTATAGATCAATGACTGAAAGTGTTTTAACTTATATTGTTTCATGGTATTACAGTGAAACAGAAGAATAAACTAACACGAGTAATCAATGAAGCAACTGAGATCACCGGCCACAAACAGAGCACATACAAGAGCTATTCACATTTTTTTTTTTTTTTTTTTTTTTTTTTTGAGAAAGGGGCATTATTAATATATTCAGACCAGTCTCATCCCTCCATTCCTGCCTTCCTTCGGGGCGCAGGCTACGGATACCGCTCGCCAAGAGGTATATTTATAAGAGATCATTTCCATTGGCAGTGACTTTTAAACTCAATTCTCAATTGAGGTGTGTGAATTTGCACATACTGTATCAATTTAACTTATGTATTTGTCATGATTCTGCCCTCTTGTCCTATCTTGAGGTAGGATCATGACAGATTGTTTTGTGTGCAGGCACATGGCCTTGTGTTTGGGCTGTGTGTGTTTGCGGTGTCTCGTTCTCTGGCCCCACCCCTTACCCTCGTTTTGTCATCATTGCTTCATCTATGTCACCTGCTGTCAATGTCTGTTTCTTACTATTTGATCCCCTTGTATTCGCTGTCCTGTCTGTGCCATGTACTTGTCTTAACGAAGTTAAATCCAAAAAACATTTTTAAAAAAATCCTGAAAAATCCGGTAAAATCCTGATTTACATTGTTGCATTGTTCCTGTATAGTTTAATGTCAAAGTTTTAGTCTAGTGTTGGTCTTTATTTTCCCTACCAGTTATGTTTGCCCCCTCCTGGGTTTTGTTTTCACAGTTTTCTGTTATAACGTTGTGTGTTTGCACACTGTACCTGCAATTGGGTTCATCTGCTATCCACATAACAGTGTGTATTAATTATTTATTTCTTATGTGTTTTTTTAAGTGGTTTGTAACGTGGTTGTGCCAGTGTCAAAGATGAATTTCTGTCCAGTACACCTGAACAGACAATGAAGTTAATCAAATCAAATTCGCATTCATGTTATTATATGCCTTATGCCTATAGTCGGATATGATGGACTTGATTTATTGTAATTGAGAATGAACGTGCAAGCGTGCATGTCTCTTTACGCGCAAATCATTCTCATATTTACTCGTATAGGCTATTTTACGAACGTTTCATGAATGAGACTCACTGAGGAACTGCAGGCACTCCAGCCAATGGCGACGTCACGCGCACCCTCTATTAATAATTTCATTAAAACATTGACTCTCAGAATTTATTCACCCTTTTCTCATGGTTTCTCAATAGAGTTCATACAAGTATAGAGTAGAAAAGCAATAATTCTAATCATTTCATTGCAACGCAGTGTGACAACATGCCCCGCCTGCACAACCGGGACAGCTTGCAGAAATCTCAACTGTTAATTAACAGATATAAGATAAAATAATACCATACTTGTTTAAAATTAACACAAGAAACTTACTTTTGCTATGGTTAAATAAATGTTCAGTAATATCTTCAATATAGGCTATATATTTTTAAAATTCTATATTAGTGTTGATGGCAACTAGAAAATTCGTCTGCTAACCTCCATAATGTGTCGTGTTTCAAATCAATGCCAGTTGGTACTCCTTATCAAATGATAACATTAATTACTGCCAGGTGGTGGTTAATTAATTGAATTAACGAGATGAATGCGTTCTTGATCTATTAGAGTCTGAAGAGTGGCTTGATGGCGTCTTGGGTGAGCTGTCCTCGTGGTTGTGAGGGAGATTTGTGTTTGGAAGAAGCTCATTTTCAGCCTTTTTCTCTATGCTGTTGATGAACTTAAAGAACCATGTAAGTACCAATAGACTTCCCAGACAGCAAACTGACATTGAATCAACGTGGAAACGACGTCTCTCATGACATCGAAACAACGTTGATCTGGCATTGTTTTGCTCATCGAATTAACGTTGAACCAACGTCAGACGCGGCATTCTTCAAAGCTAAATGAAAATCGAAAATTGGTTTGCTTTCATAACGTTAAAACAACGTTGATTTAAAGTTAATTTTCCGTTAGTTTTGAAAGAATGACGCGTCTGACGTTGGTTCAACATTAATTCGATGAGCAAAACAATGTCAGATCAACGTTGTTTCTTTCGATGTCATGTTTCCACGTTGATTCAATGTCAGTTTGCTATCTGGGTTTGAAGTGAACAGAAGCATTCTGTTTTTATGTTAGAGTTGTTTACTAAACTTTGTAGATAGTGAAAATAAGCTTTGTGAACCATTGAAGCTTTCCTTCAACACCATTACTATTGGTTTGTTTGGCATCCAGTGATGAAATGGATGATGGTCCTGTGTTTTGTTTTGTTTTTTCTTCCCTTTCCTAACCTTGATCATTCCTAACAGATATCCATGACTCGTTTTGATAAGACTCCAATTGCAAACAAAGTGACCGCATCGATATGGCTCCAGCAGTGCAGATTCTGGTCCGTTCTTCCCAGTGAGAATGTAGCTGTGCTATCTTACCACCCTTGACTCCAGTGTGGACCATCAGCCATTCGGCCTCCCACTGTTGGACATTACATCTTCTTCGCCATGGACTTGCGGCCCCTTCGCTGCCCTACGGCTCTCCACCTCTTTCGCCTTTGACTAGCTCCGCCCTCCCTCAGGTTCCACCTCCATCTATGGTTGCTGCAGCTCAGCCTCTAACCTCAGGATCGCTGCTTCCACTTCAAGGGGTCGGCGCTGTGGCCTAGTCTCGGTCGCCTAGGTCTTTGTGTCTCACTGCCTCATTGCTTCTCTGGCTACGTGGTGTGCTCCACCTCCATCACCTCTGGTAATCCCCTTGGTAGTGTTGGGCCTCTTCACTCCATGGCTACTCCATTCTGCGACACCGCCGTGGGATGCAGTCCAGACTGTGGGCTGGGTCTCCGTCTGCCCTTCCCTGCTCAAGGCCAGCCCCCTGGCTGTCACCACCATCTGCACCAACCTTTTGCATGGTTCTCTTCAGCTTTTTATTGTCCTCCAGCTAAGCCGCATTCCTTCCAGACGAACGCCTGCGGGTGCTAGTATAGACCATTACAACACAAAAGACTACATTTTATCCAATGGCTTGCAGTTTCAATGTCCCTAACTAGTCTAAGGGACGTGGAAACTGCAAGCCGTTGGATAAAATGTAGTCTTTTGTTGTAATGATCTATACTAACCTTTGTTACTGAATGTGATCTTTTAATGTGACGGTCGGAAGTAAGCTCAGTTGTTCTGTCCGCCCGTCCAAGCCCGCCCGTCCGTCCAAGCCGCGCGCCCGTCTGTCCGTCCCAAGCCGCGCGCGCCCGTCCCATCCGAAGCCACGCTGCCCGTCCCGTCCAGCAGCCGCCCACCCCGCCCGTCCGTCCAGCCGCCACCCGCCCGTCCGTCCAGCCGCGCACCCGCCCGTCCGTGCCAGCCGCCCGCCCGTCCCAGCCGCCCCGCCCGTCCCATGCCGCCAGCCGCCCGCCGTCCGCCCAGCCAGCCCGCCCGCCCGTCCGTCCCAGCTCGCCCGCCCGCCCGTCCCAGCCTGCGCAGCCGCCCGCCCGTCCGAGCGCCGCCCGCCCAGGTCCCCGCCCAGCCCGCCCAAGCCTGCCCGCGCTGCACCCGCCCAGCCTGCCCTGCCTGCCCGTCCGTCCAGCCAGCCACGCCCGTCCAGCCTGCCTGCCCGCCCAGCTGCCCGCCCGTCCGCGCCAGCCGCCCGCCAGTCCGCGCCAGCTGCCGCCCGCCCGCCCAGCCCGCCCGCCCAGTCCAGCCGCCCGTCCGTCCCAGCTCGCCCGCCCGCCCGTCTGCTCAGCCGCCCGCCCGTCCGTCCGTCCAGCCCGCCCCCAGCCCGTCCCATCCGTCCAGCCCCCGCCCGTCCGTCCAGCCGCCCCGCCCGTCCGTCCAGCCCGCCCGCCCGTTACTTGCCCGCCATTGTTACTGAATGTGATCTTTTAATGTGACGGTCGGAAGTAAGTCAGTTGTTCTGTCCGTCCGTCCAAGCCGCCCGCCCGTCCGTCCAAGCCGCATCGCACAGCGGCCGTCCGTCCGTAGCTGGAGGAAAGGTTGGTGCAGGTGGTGGTGACAGCCAGCGGGATGGCCTTGAGCAGGGAAAAGCCGACGGAGACCCAGCCCACAGTCAGGACTGCATCCCACGGTGGCGTCGCAGAATGGAGTAGCCATGGAGTGAAGAGTACCAACATTACCAAGGGGATTACCGGAGGTGATGGAGGTGGAGCACACCACGTAGCCAGAGAAGCGATGAGGCAGTGAGATACAAAGACCTAGGCGACCGTGACTAGGCTGTGGCGTCGCAGAATGGAGTAGCCATGGAGTGAAGAGTGCCAACACTAGTCTTTTGAGGTGAAAAATACGGTAAGTTGTTGTGTGAGGGCAGTTCAATGACAGATCTGTGACAGTTCAATGACAGATCTGAGGCCTTAATCTAAAGCACTTTGTTTCTGGTTTAGTTTTGCCCAAGTTTGACGTGACCGTAAACACACAGCAGACCTACAGCGTTGCAGTTATGGGACTGAAAGTTGAGTCTTGTGCCAAGTGAGTGATGCTTTTTTTTTCTTGTCTTGTGGTTGGTCAGTTCTTTATCTGGGAAACATTATAACAAGATATGCATATGGCCAACCTGTACCTGGTCAAGCCTTAGTGGAAGTGTGCCGTGATCCATGTCCATACAGTCTGCTTCATAATTTGACCTGACAAGACCTCCACTTTAAGCCACAAAGTTGATATTCTTCACTGTTTGTTTGGACTTTCTCTCGCAGATGTAATGGTGTCAATCTGCAATGGTGTCCTTTGCAAACAAAGCTGTATATCTCTTGGAGGGGAGAAACTGGCACCAACAAACTGCTGTTGAATCGAACCACAAACAAGAATGGACGGGCTGCGTTCTCCCTAAACACTGCTAATCTTAAGGCTGATCTGAATCTGGTGGTACGACTTGTATTTTGTAAAAATTAAGACTTTCTCTAGCATGATGCTGATTAAGTTTGATCTTCCCCAGGTGACTGCTAATCCAGAGCTTTTTTATGGTTATGAATCGTCATACTTCACTACAGATACAAGGTTTGTTCAGCTTCTCCTACCTGTTTCTCCCGACAAGCCATCGTTTAGTGAACTGACTATAGTGAAGCTCAATCAGCCGCTCAAATGTAGTGCTTCGTTTCCAGTGACAGTGGAGTATTCATTTGTTGGAGAGGCTGGTAGCTACAGTGCTGACATAATCTATATGGTGAGTGGACATTAGTTTTGTAGTTAAGTTTGCTGGTCTGTTTGTTCCGCTGCTCCGCAACTTGCACACTGTCTTCTGTCAGGTCTTGTCCAAAGGAGTGATCGTCCTCCATGGATTTCAGACGGTTAAAGCAAAGGCTGCTGATGCTGTCACAAGCGGCTCTGTGACGTTCCAGTTGCCTGTCAGCGTCGATATGGCTCCAGCAGTGCAGATTCTGCTCTACAGCGTTCTTCCCATTGAGAATGTAGTTGCTGCTAGTGTGCCGTTTGACACCGTAATGTGTTTCCAGAACCAGGTACTGTATGATGTGTGGCTATATTTCAATTTGGGAATGTTGGTGTGTGTCCTACAGCGTGTTGGTCCTTGTTCCAGCAGTTTTCTCCAGCTACAGCTGTTCCTGCGGAGGGAAACGTTCTGATGGTTTCTGCTCAAGCAGGATCTCTGTGTAGCCTCAGTGCTGTAGATCAGAGCGTCCGGATCATGGAGCCAGGAAGACGTCTGAGTGCTGAAAGGATTTCTGTGTGCCTCAATCAGGTTTTTTGTTTGGGCTTTTAATCTGAATATTTCAGTGTGTGGCACTTCTGATTAGAATGCCACTTTCAGTTTACCTCAGTGTCTGAAGTACTAGGGCCTGAATTTTTATCGCAACTTCAGTGTAGGTATGTCTGTTAGTTTGATTCTTGCTTTAGAAATTGGGACATGACTTAAAGATAAAATGTAGTGTTGTATTGGTCTATACTAGCTTTTGTTACTGAATGTGGTCTTTTAATATGACGGTCGGAAGTCCGTGCGTGCTGCGTGCGTCCGTCCGTCCGTGTGTCCGTCCGTCCGTCCGTGTGTCCGTCCGTGCGTGCGTGCGTCCGTCCGTCCGTCAGACACAAAGACCTAGGCGCCGCAGAATGGAGTGGCCATGGAGTGAAGAGTCCCAACACTAGTCTCCCAAGTTTTTGAGGTGGAAAAAATACGGTAAGTTGTGTAACGGAAGTTCAATGACAGATCTGAGGCCTTAATCTAAAGCACTTTGTTTCTGGTTTAGTTTTGCCCAAGTTTGACGTGAAGTTAAACGCACCGCAGACCTACAGGGGACTGAAAGTTGAGTCTTGTGTCAAGTGAGTGATTCTTTATTTTTCTTGTCTTGTGGTAGGTCAGTTCTTTATTTTATTTTTTTATCCTTTTGCCTGTGCTTGACTTAATTGTGTCTTTGTTCTACCAGATGAATGCCATGGGCTATGGATGAATGCCTGCCCGTCCATCCAAAGCCCGCCCGCTCGTCTAAGCCGCCCGCTCAGTGAGACCCAGCCCACAGTCAGGACTGCATCCCACGGTGGCGCCGCAGAATGGAGTAGCCATGGAGTGAAAAGTGCCAACACTAGTCTCCCAAGTTTTTGAGGTGAAAAAATACGGTAAGTTGTTGTGTGAGGGCAGTTCAATGACATATCTGAGGCCTTAATCTAAAGCACTTTGTTTCTGGTTTAGTTTTGCCCAAGTTTGACGTGACTGTAAACACACAGCAGACCTACAGCGTTGCAGTTATGGGACTGAAAGTTGAGTCTTGTGCCAAGTGAGTGATGCTTTTTTTTTTTTTTCTTGTCTTGTGGTTGGTCAGTTCTTTATCTTGTTATGATGTTTCCCAGATATGCATATGGCCAACCTGTACCTGGTCAAGCCTTAGTGGAAGTGTGCCGTGATCCATTTCCATACAGTCTGCTTCATAATTTGACCTGACAAGACATCCACTTTAAGCCACAAAGTGAGTGATGCTTTATTTTTCTTGTCTTGTGGTAGGTCCGTTCTTTATTTTATTTTATTTTTTTATCCTTTTGCCTGTGCTTGACTTAATTGTGTCTTTGTTCTACCAGATGAATGCCATTGGCTGTGGATAAACGTCCGTTCGTCCAAAACCGCCCGTCCGTCCGTCCCAAAACCGCCGTCCGTCTGTCCCACGAACCGCCCGTCCCAGAAACCGCCCGCCCGCCCGCCCGTCCGTCCAAAACCGCCCGTCCGTCCTGCAAACCGCCCGTCCGTCCGTCCCAAACGTCCGTCCCAAACCGCCCGTCCGTCCAAACCGCCCGCCCGTCCGTCTGAACGCCCAGCCCGTCCGTCCAAAACCGCCCGTGCCGTCCCAAACTCGCCCGCCGTCCGTCCCGAACGTCCGTCCGTCCCAAACCGTCCGTCCGTCCAAAACCGCCCGTCCGTCCAAGCCGCATCCCACAGCGGCCGTCCATCTGTAGCTGGAGGAAAGGTTGGTGCAGGTGGTGGTGACAGCCAGGGGGGATGGCCCCTGCCAGGAGGACCTAGCCCACAGTCAGGAGGACCTAGCCCACAGTCAGGACTGCATCCCACGGTGGCGTCGCAGAATGGAGTAGCCATGGAGTGAAGAGTCCCAACATTACCAAGGGGGTTACCGGAGGTGATGGAGGTGGAGCACACCACGTGTCTCACTGCCTCAGGGAAGCGATGAGGCAGTGAGACACAAATACCTAGGCGTCGCAGAATGGAGTAGCCATGGAGTGAAGAGTGCCAACACTAGTCTCCAAAGTTTTTGAGGTGAAAAAATACGGTAAGTTGTTGTGTGAGAGCAGTTCAATGACCGATCTGAGGCCTTAATCTAAAGCACTTTGTTTCTGGTTTAGTTTTGCAAGTTCGACGTGACCATAAACGCACTGCAGACCTACAGCGTTGCAGTTATGGGACTGAAAGTTGAGTCGTGTGCCAAGTGAGTGATGCTTTATTTTTCTTGTCTTGTGGTAGGTCAGTTCTCTATTTTATTTTTATTATTTTTTATCCTTTTGCCTGTGCTTGACTTAATTGTGTCTTTGTTCTCCTACCAGATGAATGCCATGGGCTGTGCCTCTCTTACTGTCTGATACGTCAGTGTTTTTCAACACCAAATTTGAAGACCAAATGCAAGAGACATTTCTTGTAAATGTGAATGTTACTGAGGAGGGAACAGGTGAGCTATTGGCTGATCTGAACCATATACTCTATCATCTTTACAAGACGTGCACTTTAAGCCACAAAGTTGATATTCTTCACTGTTTGTTTGGACTTTCTCTCGCAGATGTAATGGTGTCAATCTGCAATGGTGTCCTTTACAAACATAGCTGTATATCTCTTGGAGGGGAGCAACTGGCCCAACAAAGTGCTGTTGAATCTAACCACAAACAAGAATGGACTGACTGCGTTCTCCCTAAACACTGCTAATCTTAAGGCTGATCTAAATCTGGTGGTACAACTTGTATTTTGTAAAAATTAAGACTTAAGAAAATTAAGAAAAAAAGGCCTGCATTTAAAGAGTTCAAATGTATTTAAAGCGGACCAGAACTAACGAAAAGTACGAGCACTGGATCAAGTGTCTCTCCTCTGGAAAAGAAATCTTTCACCTTTGCAATCAGCTAAAGAGGCAGTAACAGCCCATTTAAGAAGCACAGAAAATGCCTTTTGCAGAACACAGATATTGCTTCAGTGTATGTTGAAATGCAGAAACTTGAAAAGGCAGGCTACATCTCAAAGCTGACACCAGAGCAGACCGATAAAAGCCGATGGAATCAAGGTCCACAGTTCTTAACTCAGTCAGTTAGTAGTTGGCCCAAACAGCCTCATGATTATGTAAGCGATGACATCCAAGAACACGCAGTTATACTCTCTGTGGAGCGCTATCCTCCAGTCGAACTGATCAGATATCTCTCAGTACAATTCACTTCAAGATCTGATTAAAGCTACTGCTATTGGAACTTCTGAGACGTGCTCAAGTTGAAAGCTTCCCAGAAGAAATAGCCCAACTCCAGTTAGGTAAACCTGTATCTCACTCTAGTCGTCTTCTAACTCTCAGCCCCAGAGTATGATCACAAAGCCAAATTAGTCAAGTATGTGGACGCCTCCGCAGATGTAAGCACTTGGACTCAGACACTCTACACCCTAATGTCTTAGATCCTGCTCACCCTCTTGTAAAGCTTCTGATTCAACATCATGACAACCTCCTGTTACATCCAGGACCTGAGCGCGTGTTCGCAGAACTGAGATGAAAATATTGGATCCTAAGAGGCAGAAAAGAAGACACCAGCGCAGCTGCTTTGAACGTAAGAAATGGTGAGGGAAGCCAGAAATTCATATGATGGCAGATCTCCCTCTGTCTAACTTTCGGTTGTTTCACTGAAACTGCTTAACGCACCAGTGGGGCTCGACAGCCTTTTAGACAAACGGGTTGGCGCGTATGGTTGGGTTGCGGAGAGTTTGTGAGTGTGTTTCTAATACTGACTCCTGTATAATGGAAATCATTATGAACATCAGCTATGCTAATTATTTCTCATCTGTCTTTCTGCTGTTATCTCGGGATGTTTGTCCCGAGAAAAATGGCGTTTGTCAGGTCCAGTTTGTATCCAGCCTCTCACAGG
This sequence comes from Hybognathus amarus, assembly GCA_030378365.1. Taxonomy (NCBI): domain Eukaryota; kingdom Metazoa; phylum Chordata; class Actinopteri; order Cypriniformes; family Leuciscidae; genus Hybognathus; species Hybognathus amarus. The sequence continues at coordinate 525,044 of JAQIUQ010003539.1, forward strand.
GATTTCAGATGCCCCAACACCTTTGATGAGAAGACCAACGCCTGGCAAGAGATGACTCAACGCTGGCGATATGTTATGGCTCCGTATTATATATAAACAATATTTATATTTAATATTTATATAAACAATTTGAATGTGAGCCAGAGGAGAACTGGCCCCCGACTGAGCCTGGGTTCTCCCAAGGTTTTTTCTCCATCCAATTGCTTTTGGCTTGCTTAGTTGGGGTTATTTAATATTTAATAATTAACAATATTATTGATCTGTGTTGTACTACTTTCATGTTATCACTGTGAAGCTGCTTTGACACAATCTGTATTGTAAAAAGCACTATATAAATAAATGTGACTTGACTTGACTTGTTTTGTCCAGCTTTCTATTCAACGGGCATTGACTGTTTTGGCCCCTTCCAGGTTAAGTTTGGACGCAGTTGTTTATCCGGAATCTGAAATGCTCAGTCGTAGGAGATGGTGCCATAGCCAGATTCTAATAAAAAATTTCTGGAAATGTTTCATACGGCAATACCTCCCTGACTTGCAACAGAAAAAATATAAAAGATTTCATTAATGTTTAATAAATGACAAGACAAATATGCTTAGTTCTCTGAGTTTTATTTTAATTATTCATTGTAAAGAAAAGCCAGTGATCAAGTCATCTTTTGCCTGCAAATAATATATATTGTACTCTGTGTGAAATATTATATTAGCACTTACTCTGAAGTTCATATGAAGCAACTACTCTATCTCTATAGTGCCAGTTTTTTTTTTTTTTTTTTTTTTAAGTTGTCAAGTATTTTCAAAATACTGTTTTCTAGGGGTAGGGGTGAACCTGTCAACACATGGCTTATGCATCAAAAATTAAAAGTACAACACTGCCCACCTCGGCATCACTGCTTTGTGCAGACTCTTCTGTAGATGTGGACTCCTGCAACTCATTGCATTCAGATATAATAGGTATTCAAATGTAAATTAAGTAACTGATTGCACTTTCTTCCCTTTTGATGTAAAGTTAGAAAAAGACTTACTGCACATGCTTCAGCCACTTGCTTGGGAACACATAAAAGTGTTAGTGTATTGAAGTGATATAATGAAGTACACTGGGGGAAAATGTGATCAATAACTCATGGCAACATATTTTTTTTTACATTAACTATGTAGTTTCACAGTCACACATGTAGACTTTCACAAGTAAAAGCAATTCATTACTTCTCAAGGTTTAACAGCTGATATGACTGGACAGCCATTTGGATTATAGGCCTACTTAATTTAATGCAGCAACAAATTATTTTATAGTGTACTAGGATCATTTAAAGTTCATTTACCAGCAGTGAAGGTGCTGTGTGTGTGTGAGGAAGAGCTGAACAGAAGGATGCCCTCCACAAGGTTCACATTTAACCCAAGGGCCAGCTCTTCTGCCTGGGTAATGTGGGGGTGCAGGACCACCACCTGTTTGTTTTGTTTTTCTTGTTTTTCTCAGCCTTTTTCTTGCTTTTATAAGCAGGCAAACGTATTTTTAAGAGATTAGTTAGTACAAAACACTATTATGTAGAATATTCTAGTACTTCACTTTTACTTGTTCCTATGTTAGCAGTGGGGGTGACTCTGACATTACAATGGACAATGTTATTAATTATTTAGAAATTATTAAAATATAAAAATATAACTACAAATTTAATTTGTCTGCTACTTTTTGCCGACTCTCTCTCTCCTAAGGTGTTTCCTGCGTTTTAATTAAGTTTTCCAATTCATGCAATAACAAACTGTTGCAAAAAAAGGTGTGGTGTGTTCGGCAGGTGTGTTCGAAGAACCCAATTAGCCGGATCATGATGAGCACGATGATATTATCTTGAATGTCTGTTCGATCTCAGATGTCTCGTTTGATCCTAACCTCCAGTAGAGAAAAGAACAGCAGATCTTCAATGGAGAATAATCCATGGTGCAATATAGCCACAGCCAAACATGTGGCACACCTGAACCCAGCAGTAGGGGTGGGATGCAGGTTTTGTGGAGAAGAAAATTTCGAACATTTGTTTTTAAAATGTAAAAGACTGTAAGGTCTTTCTGAAGTTCTAAATAGATTGTTTCAAGTTTTTGGTGAAGATTTCTCAGAGGAAGAAGGAAGATGTGTCTGTTAAATTATTTAACAAGAACTGTGAAATTGGCCATATGGAAAACCAGGAAAAATCAAGGATTGCAGCTTAATATTAATGTTGAAGTGATGTTTATTAAATTAGTGGCTGGTAGACTAAAAATAGAATTTGCACACTATAGTCTTGTAAATAATGAGAAGGGTTTCAGTGATCTGTGGTGTGTTAATGATGCTTTGTTTGTTGTTTACGATTGGAAATCTGGTTTTGGAATGTTAATGTTTATATATATATATATATATATATATATATATATATATATATATATATATATATATATATATATATATACACACACACATACATACATACACTGTAAAAAAATAGTTGGTTTAACTTAAAAAAGTAAGTTACCTGGTTGCTTTAAAATTTTAAGTTGATTGAACTGGAAAAAGTGAGTTAATACAATGAAGGAGATTGATTTAACCATCAGAAACTTAAAATAATAAGTTATCTGAACTAAATAACTTATTTAAGTTGACTTGACAAAAGAAAAAATGTTGTGATAACAAAATCTTGAAAAAACTTTTTTTACAGTGTACATACATATATATATATATATATATATATATATATATATATATATATATATATATATACATGCATACATACATACATACAAATAATGTAAATTGTTTAATATTAAGTGTTTTAAATAAAGTTTTGTAAACATATCTCTCTACTCTCTCTCCCCTCTGGTGCGCAATCCAGAGCCATGTGACTCTGGCGTAATCTAAACTCGAGCGTGTTGTGTAACCATAGTAACCATAGTAACTTTGATCTGCTTGAATATTTTAATCGGCTTTAATACATAATTCCGAAGGATAGATTAAAATACCCGGTATTTTTTTTTAAATAAATACTAAATTATTAAAATTTAATAATAAATCTTTTTGTTGTTGTTGTTTTTGGATCCGGGGTTATAAAAAACATCCGGGCTGAAGCCCCGAATGCCCATGTCGAACGGCTCTGCCCATGTCTCACGACGCGACCACACTTAAACCTGCACCTGTAAAACACAGACTATATTCCCCATATCAGAGATTCAATCTAAAAGTATGAATGGTAATTAATTTAGCATGCATCATTTACACAAACGTACTCCTATACTACTAGAATGAATTTCACGTCCTTGACGTCTCACCTTCTTGTTAAAGTGAAACAGTGCCCTCTCTTGGCCAAAATCACTGCTGCAGCACATCAGGAATCCCCGACATTTTATTAATTGCAACCTGGCTTTAATTCGCTGTGATGATAATACGAAGACCATACCTTCAATGAGACGTCAAACTCTCATTAGAAAAATTATATTTGACTGAAAGTTATACTTTATGACTAAAAGTTTGTGAAAACAGAATAACATTGCTAAACTGATTCAGATAAAGCTAACTTACTTGCAAAACGCCAGTGTTTACTTTAAATTATAAAAATGAATGTTCTTTGGTTTCCTAGAAATCCAATTAAGATTGGGACATCTTAGATAAGACGTATATTTGTAGAATTGCTTGGGTGCATCTGCTCTGGACAATCCCGGGATTTACCGTTTATTTTTGACTCTCGGACTGAAATAGAGCCGACTGGATTACGTTTGTTGTGAAAAGTCACTCATACACCTAAATCCAAGCCAGAGATTGTAAAAGCAAGGGCTATGTAAGCTAACTTGGTGACTCTGATATATATTTGTACCGTCGGTGTTATTTTTAGTTTCCGAAAACAGGTGATGGGCGTGTACAGTGTGCAAGATACTGGATTTACTTGCTGGGTGTCAAGAGTTTTGCTGTGACTCTGAGTGACGTCTTAGCACCGGCATGTGGAGTTGATTATTCCTCAGACCCCTGCATGAAGTCATAACAGCGACTGTCCAGTCAATTTTTCACTGATTAAAGGAATAAGTGAGCGGTCAGACCATGGGAGTTGCAAACTCGAGAGACTATCAACCAACGATAACAGTTGTGCTCAAAAGTAAGTAGCGTACAGCACACAGTTTAGCTGTTTCTAAGATAAGATGTGATAAGATTGTTTAATGATACTTGTTGAAGGTTGTTGACTTAAGGTGCACATTCATTAGCCTACTTGTTGTGTAGTTCAAGACCCTAAATCTAAAGACAATCTTAGCATTTTCTTTAATAATAATATCTTGTTTGAAACATTTTTTCGGAATTCACATCCTGCCATTGTGAATGGAAGCTAAATTAAATGAACAATTTAATCTCCTGTATTTAGTAATCAAAAAGGATTTGTAAGTCTGCAAGATCCTAGATGGACAGGCAGTGTTTAATTAGTGTGGCACTGCAGCAATACCTTAAATGTTATTAATGTGTTAATACATGTATATGCTGAATTTTATGCAAGTTATCCAACATACATTTTGATGGTCTTTTTACTGACTAGGTAAAGTTTAGTAGGCCTACTTATGTCTAAATGGTTCTAAATGGCAAAAAAACATTTATTTTGCCACCCAGTATTGAAATAGTGATTGTTGCAGTGTGTTTGTTTTGTGGCGTTCTAAACTCCCATCTGGCTAGGAGTGATGCATGATGGGAAGAGGCCACTAAGTCCTGTTTTGCATCACCCGATTAAGGCTTTAATCTCAGACACTATAAATAATTTGGTTTTCTCCATGTGTATCCACTGCTTTGACTTCGAGAGCAGGTTTTTATTCGCGTACTATGAAGATTCAACGTTTCTTTTGAAATCTTTACTTTGATTCTGTCATGTTTTGTTTGTACACAAATAATTAAGCCGCTTGTCTGAGCCAATAGCTTTCTTCCTATAGGGATTTCTCTTTGGCCCACATGAGCACATGTTCTTTAGTTAACATCCAGCTGGGCTGGATTGACTGTTGGGATTTAGGTTGTGTGATAATGGGTGCATAGTTAATAACAAGTAGTTATTAAACCGGCTTTTATTGTGCAACTTTAATAGAGCGAATTGGTTAGATAAAATTAAATTATCTTTGCTACACTTCAAAGAGAAATTTCTAGCATGAGAAAATCTGTTTAGCTCCCCCTGAATCTCATTTGGGCAAAAGCTGTGATGTTACATATGTGATGATGTGACATGTTTGTTGTCCTAGTTCTTTAACAAGAGGTCATGACCCTTTTTGCGAAACAGGATTTTTACAAATGGCATGTGGATAAATCGTACTGACCTCTTAATGCATCTTTAAATGATCTGGATATTGCTTAGGTAACATTTCTATCTTTGTGTCTTTTTCTTCTGTAGGACGCAATGAGCCCCTGAAGAAAGACAAGCCCAAGTGGAAAAGTGACTATCCCATGACAGAGGGCCAGCTGCGCAGTAAAAGAGATGAATTCTGGGACACGGCTCCAGCTTTTGACGGCCGTAAAGAGATCTGGGACGCGCTGAAAGCTGCAGCGCTAGCGATTGACCGTAACGACCATGAACTAGCGCAGGCTATTGTAGATGGAGCCAGCATCTCACTGCCTCATGGTAAATATTTAAACAGCATTTTCTAGTGAAAATGCTTCTATTTTGCACTTTGTAAATTGAATGCAACTTTTTGTTTACAAAAGTATCTCATTATTAGATTTTTTAAAAATAAATTATTACTTTTATCCAGGTAAGACACAGAATAATATTAATAATAATATAATATTCAGAATCAAGATAATAGAATGATTTCTAAATTATCATGCGACACTGATGACTGCTGAAAATTCACAGGAATAGATTTTAAATTATATTAAAACAGTAACATTAATAAAAATTGTAATTTTTCACAATATTACTGCTTTTTGATCATATAAATTCAGCCTTGCTGAGGATAAGATACTTTAAAGCTACACTGTGTAACTCTTTTAGTTTATTCTCAGCTAAAAACACTTAGTTCTTTCAAAAATATACGTGCTCATTAATTCTACTATCATATAAGTAGCTAAAGTATTCTCATGAGTGTAAAATATGCCATTGAAAATACATACGGGTAAGGGGTTCTAATGTCGGTTCGCCATGTTGCCCTCCATCTTGAAAGTACATTAGCCAAAGAGGGACACACCCGTTAATTCAAGCTTCGCCTTTCGCGTTTACATTTGAGTTAACACTCATGGATCGAGGTCAAACTGGAAGCCATGTTAATCTTGGACTACATTGGCCACCGTAGGAGTTAAAATGAAATCGGAATTGAGAGGAACAGAAACTAATATTCACTGGATGGTCATATACCTTTTCACCGCTAGATGGGGGTAAAAATCACACAGTGTAGCTTTAAAACACACTCATGCCGACCCCAAACTTTTAAACAACTGTTCTGAAAAAAAACTTTACATTTCTGATAAATAGATGTACAGCAAACACATCTGGATGGTGCATGTATGGGCATATATTTTTATGCTGTGTATGTTTTTGATATGAGGATACTCTATATAGTATCTGATGTACATCTGATTGAAGTGTAATGCTTATATGTGAAAAAAAGAATTTTAATTAAAAAACTGTTGTGTACATACATCTACACATGCTAAATATATGAGCTGAATTATAGCTTTTGATTTGCTCTTTCAGGATCCCTTATGGAATGCTATGATGAACTGGGCAACCGCTATCAGCTCCCTGCGTACTGCTTGGCTCCTCCAGTCAACCTGGTCTCCGAGTGCAACGATCATAATGTGACTGAACACACTGAGCCACAGGAGAAGAAAGAGAAGGAGTTCCAGCTGAAGGTGCGTCTCTCCACGGGAAAAGATCTGTGCATCAGCGCCACAATGGCCGATCTCTATCCGTCAGCTGAAGAAACAGCTTCAAATTCAGGAAGACATTAATACCACCAATCAGCGCTGGTTTTCTCTGGAAAGCTCCTCACGGATAAAACACGTTTACAGGACACCAAGATCCAGAAGGACTTTGTAATACAGGTCATTGTTAATCAGCCCATTGTTCCCAACTAGAAAGCTCATAAAACTGGACTTACAGCGTTTCCATATAGCACAGTGATCAGGTCGGAGTTTCTTTTTCCAAATATGGTGCACAAACATTTCTTATAGAAACTGTCAAATTGCAGCATGCTAAAGTGTGTTGTACTAAATTACCGTAGATACCTTGCCTTCTTGGTTTTAATATCCATATGTTGTGTGGATATTCATTTCCATATTCTATAGGGTATCATTTGCCTTGGTCTTTGATACAGCATAGACTATAGACTATTTTCAAGAGGGTGAATTTACAGTGCAAGGATTTTCAATCTTATTAAGACACTATTTAAATGGTTATTTCATCATGATGCCATTTTGATTTTTTTCAATCATTGATTGTTCGGAGGCTTATTAATCTTTCTGTTACATTTGTATAATCCAAGAAAAGAGATACTTGGTACTGTGTCAGGTTTTGCTTTGCCAGTCATGAAATTTGTGTTTATATTCCAAAGCAGTTTGTATACATTTGTTTGTAGCTATGCATTTATAGAAGTTTGTAATTTATTTTAGCACAGACAGTTTAATTTTATTATTTCTAATGTAAATTCATTTTAAATGAATAAAAATCACAAGGTTAGTTTATTGTTGCGAATACAAAGCAGATTTTTTAAAATCTCCTAATTGTACAATTATTTCATAATGTAATATTATATTGTTTCGTTTAGAAACAGAATTGTAGCTAATTGTGTATCTGGAGAAAAAAACAATCTCACAAGTTTTTACTAAATTATGATTTTTTATACTTTGGCAAAACTGTAATTTTTTAATTTTCTATTGAATCTTCTGTTGAAAAGGGTTGGTTGGCCTCATTTACAAATTGGCTTTTGTGGCAAAATGTCAGTCACCACTGAAGATTAATTGTCTGATTTTTTTCTCGAATATGAGTGTAATTAAATAGAAATTTCAGAACACGCCAGTCTGTGCATCAGTGCATACCAGTGCATGTTTTTTTTTTTGTTTTGTTTTTTTGTTAAGTTAACACCATGCATGGATAAGCAACCTATAAAATATATATTTCTCACTGACAAATAATTTCTTTTTCCTGTCCTTTAAAGGAATAGTTCACTTAGAAATGAAATTTCTGTCATAATTTAATAATAATAATATAATACTGTATTTCCCAAGTCTGAAATCATAAGAGTGTCTATGTTTACAACAACCAGCATACATTTAACATCAACATACACTTAAACCTCTTACAATATACATTCCAGTACTACACTTATACAACTATAACTCCTTCATGGTAATCACCTTGATGGTAGTATGTGGTATATATATATATATATATATATATATATATATATATATATATATATATATATATATATATATATATATAGACAAGTGTATATATATATATATATATATATATATATATATATATATATATATATATATATATTGCAGTATACTCATTATTACAGACCTAAAGAATAACAGAAAACATCTGTTTTCTTATTCTAAATGACCTAAGGCAACAAATAAAGTACATTCTCAGTTTTGTTTTTCACAAAGAGTATCAATGTGATCTATCCAGGATAACATACCATTACTTTATCAGCTATCATTATACAAAAATATTTGTATGTCTTAACCTGTCTGATTTTTCTCCATGAATAAAAACAGGCATTATATGACTATCAGATGTAGACCCAAATACAATCTCCTTGGTTTTACTCATAGTAATGACTACAGCATTATTCCTGCACTACTTTACATCTTGTTGATGAAGCCCAGGACTGTCCAAGTCATTCACCACAGTCATTCACTGTCCAAGTCATTCACCATTTACGCACTCTCAAGTTGTTTAAAACCTGTATGATTTTTTTCTTCTGCTGAACACAAAGGAATATATTTTGAACCAAGCAGTTGATCTACCCATTGACTTCTATAGTAGGGAAAACATACTATGGAAGTCAATGGGGTATGTCAGCTTTTTGGTGAACAAAATCAAGAGATTGTAAAAACTGGACATTTCAGGTTGTCATGAATTTAACAAACAATTCATCTTAAATATTGATCATTGAGCAGGATTGATAATAAAAACAGAAAGGAAATTCAATAGGAACAGTGGTCTTAAAGGATTTAGAGATATACAATAAACTTAAAAAAAGGTTACTGATTATGGCATTGTGTGTTTGTGTGTCACTGATAAAGAATGATATCATTATAGATCAGTGGTGTGTGTTTGTGTCCTGGTAAACCCTACATTATTAGGGGGACAAATGTCCCCACAAAGATGGCAACATCCGAAATCCTTGTCCAGCTTATAAATCATAGTAGTGATGTTTTTTTGAAAATGTGAAAATGCAGAAAGTTTTCTTTGCTGGGTAGGTTTAATTGTAGGGTTAGTGTAAGGGGACAGAATATATAGTTTGTGCAGTAAAAAAATAATAATGTCTAATAAAACATGAAAACAAAATGTATGTGTTTTAGTTGGAAAAGAGAGGTAAACTCCGGAGCAGAAAGTAGCGGTAATGCACTGAATGTCATCCGCAGAGTAAAACGCATGATGATGACGTATGTCATGCGCGACATTCAGACTAGAGAGACCAACGTGCTTGCAGCACTGTAAGGATTTTACCTGCAAATATGGTGAAATCTGGAAAACTTAGATCCGGAACAGCCCGAGAAAGTAAGACGGTGGAAGAAAGGCCACAGTAGTGACAGCAATCCGGAGGCATGTCGCTATCGAGACGCCGCGAAGAGCCGATATTTTAGCCGTCCCTCAGGTGAGCACTGGCCTGTGACAACACGTGGGTAGCTGATCGAACTTTGTAAACAAATTAAAAATCATGCCTGGGTACTTTTAGAGAGACGACTCATTTATTTATCCCGCTTATTGTAAAGGACATTAAAGCATATACATTTTAAAATTCTGACAGTATTAGGACTGCACTTTCTTTTTATTGTATCCATGGCTAGGGTGTCATTATATTGCATAGATGGTATAATTGATGTAAATGTGAGATTCATCAAACCTCTTTCTATTTAAACAGAAAAAAGTGATCTGACAGTAGATGCTTTGAAACTCCACAATGAGCTTCAGTCAGGATCTTTGCAGAGAACCAGTGATGTGGCAGGAGATGCCATGGAAGATCAAGCCCTCACAGAGAAGACCTCTGGGACTTTTCTTAGTGGACTGTCGGACTGCTCCAACCTCACTTTTAGAGTTGTACAGCGCTACTGGGAGTCGAGCTCTGCAGCACACAAAGAGGTTTGTTGTCATTTTATGGTCAGAGAGCTGTATTTGTTGCAGTGGCGTAACTTTGTTTTAAAAAAATGGGTGGGACATGTGTAGGAAATGAATGAATCACGTGACACGTGAATACAAACATAGATCCGACTTTACGACATGTCCAGTGGAATAGAGCACAGAAAGTCCTGTAAAATTAAACGAATAAATTGACCTAATATTATTATTATTACAGCAGTTTGTGTGTACAGTGGATAGGCTATAAGCCAATTTAAATTTTAATCAAGCGCGTTGCCGCAAAAAATCAGTTATCAAAGTTCTGGCCTAATAGTTAATTTATACTTTTAAAACTTTTATGTTTATTTTTGTTTACATAATTTTTATTAGGCTAATTTTACGCACGATTAAAATTTAAATTGGCTTATAGCCTATCCATTGTACACACAAACTGCTGTACAATTAAATGAATAAATGGGCCTAATAATATAAATAAAGATTAAAAAAATAAGTGTATAAACAAAAATAAAAAAACAAAGGCCTACATAAACATTTTAAAAGTAAATTTAAAATGTAAATTAACTATTAGGCCAACATTTTGATAACTGAACTTTTGCACAGCAGGCACAAATAAAATAAATTATGCTTATCAATTGTACAAAAAAAAAGCTGTAAAATGAAACTGAATCAATGGACCTAATTATATATAAATAAAAATATACAGGCTATAGGCCTACTGTAGGCTACATCAACGTTTTAAAAGTATGCTAAATAAACCAAAATTCGTATAACTGAACTTTTATTTGTATAACTGAACTTTTATTTATAACTGGACCGAATTTGAAGCGGGATATAGGGCGACGCTTCATCCTTTTAAAAATGCCCCTCTGCGCTCTGTCCAAGATCCGCCCGCTCCACATCGCTTACATGCTCTGCACCGGAACGAAATAGTCTCCGAAACGGATTTGCGCATGCATGTGAAGACTGTGCGTGAGCCACGAGATACACTGTAACCGCGCCACTGATCGCAGGCGGCAAGGAGCACTTTGATCACTTGATTTAAAAAACAACGTATTTCAGGGCTGAGATCGCTTATTTTATTTTACAAACGAACGAAATGGAATGGTCTGTCCAGTTGAGAGATGTATTTATTTCTACTGTTAGCTGTCCGTGCTGCGAGAGCTTTTAAAAAGTGGTGGGGACAATTTCGACCCTGGCAAAAAGTGGTGGGGACATGTCCCACCCGCAAATTACGCCCCTGATTTGTTGTCATAATGGGGTTTATGCCCAGCTGCACTACTTCCTGAACTTCAGCCAGCTCCTTGTTTCCTGTCTGCTATTATTGGGCAAAATTGATTAATCCAGGTGTGTCTGATTATTGTTGCCGTGACTACTGAGGTCAGGCACACCTGAATTAATCAAATTGTCCAATAATGGCAAACAGGAAACAAGGAGCTGGCTGAAGTTCAGGAAGTAGTGCAGCTGGTCATAGAACCCCATTGCTAGAGTATCATAATGTGTTTAATTCACATTTTATTCTTCAGATCTGTGCTGTATTGGCGGCCGTAACTGAAGTGATTCGCTCTCAAGGAGGAAAAGAGACAGAGACGGAGTACTTTGCTGCCTTGGTAAATTAAAGTCACCATTAAATCAGTTATATTCATGACAACATATTTTGCTATTGCAATGCTCAAGTGTCTATGCTTTCTGTGGGTCAACCTATGAATGTCTTTCCATTTTCAATGGCAGATGACAACACTTGAGGCTGTAGATGGCAAGCGAAGCACTGGCAGCTGTTGCCTACCTCCTTAACCTGGTCATGAAAAGGTGATCGGCGTGAATTTATACTGGATTGATTTAGATTGCCTTGGCCTGTTGATCTTAATAAGTTTATGTTCTGCTTATCTTCTCAAGGATGCCAGTTGCAGTGCTAAAGAAAAGTTCTCGACACAGCCAAAGCCTTCATGCATGTGATGTCAAACCAGGCCGATTACGAGCTCTTTGTCCCACCTGCGATGGGTTTGTACAGCTTTTTTTACCATAAATGTAACTATATGGTATTTAACATCACACTTGTGATCCTCAGCAGTCTAAATAGACCCTACAGAATAAGTTTTTTTTAAAAAATGAAATTAAGGGACTATATTTTGTTTAAATAGTATTTATTATATTTAAATATAATAGATATAAAGAAGATATTAGCCGTTATTCAACTCTAAATTATGCACCGATTTCTGTATAAAATAATACAAACATTTTGAGTTTAAGTTAAAAACAGAGCAGAGGATCCTATAGCAGAGGATATTAAAATCCAGTGGTAGTTAGACTAGACATTTTCTAAGACTTACTTAAAGTTTTAAGTAGCCCAAAGTTTTACTACCACAAATGTGATTTTAAGACCATTTAGCCTTTTGTAATCAAGTCCACGATATTGTTGTGTTCATGTAGCAAGTGCCATTGAAGTAAGCAAGTTTCTTACCATTCCAGTGAAGCAAAAATGTTAAATCTTAAGACCACCAGAGGTGTAACCAATGTAATGACATTGAGTGATGAGAGGAAGAAGTCTCCTTTGTCTCCCCTATTATTTTACAAGCTTGTTTTTATATTCCTCGCAGATCTTATCCTGTGTGGCGACTTTGCTGCGTAAACAGGATCTGTCAGTGTGGAGTTACCCATCGACTCTACAGGTGTACCATGGCATGCTGAGTTTCATAGTGCACCCTAAACCAAAGGTCTGTCTCTTTGATTCCCATCCAGTCAGAGCTAGATTGTAACTGTTGTCATAATATTCCTTTACGCCATGTAAGATTTTAGTCATATACACTGCTGTTATAGTAATACACAATAGATATGCTATTTCTATACTGCCACTAAGTGACAGACTATGACTGTTTGAGGTTTCATGAACGATGGTTTTGTCCTTGTTCTGCAGGGTGCGAAAGGCAGCACAGCTTGGCATTTGCTCCGATCCTTCGCTTCAGTGACTTCATGTTCTCAGGATAATGCCCGAGCCACCACCCAGCAGCCGTCACCACAGCCAAATTCTGCTGCGAAGAACTGGAGCAGTCAGGAGGTCAGTTGAACTCATGCTCTTTTGTCAAAATGCTCAAAACGAACAATAATACCTGCTTATATAGCGGGGTCATAGCGGGTCGAAACCTACTCAATCTGTGGCTATTACTAAATATGAGCAAGACACTTAACCCCTAGTTGCTTCAAGGCGTGCAACCTCTGACATATATAGCAATTGTAAGTCGCTTTGGATAAAAGCGTCAGCTAAATGAATAAATGTAAATGTAGAGTAAATATGGAGTTCCTCTAATATTTTCACAATGTCTATCTACTCTAACACCTCACAGCACATGTCCTTTGTTTCTGGTTGAACTAATCTTTTAAGCGTGTACATTTCATTTCCTATAGTTTTTCTAGGTTGTTAGCAAGTCAAAATTTAGAATCAAACTACATAAGGTTAGTGTGTAGGTGCAGACAATAACCAAATAGCACCACCTAGCATATAACCAGTGAGTAATACTGTAATACTATATTATATAATGATTATATTATAGTGAGTAAGGTGGGCGATATGGCAAAAATATCATATCACGATTTTTAGGAAAATCACGATCACAATTTTTTATCACAATTCTTTTTCAAGTTGGTTTTAATATTTTGCACGTGGCTGTTCATTACAGCCAAACTAATGTCCCTATGTTAAAAACAAGCATTAGGTAACAAAAGAAAAAAGAAACACAAACATTTAGGCCAGTGGGGAAGATTACAAATCTTTGTCATTATTTTCTTTGTTATTAAAAAAATATGACAAGATAAACATTACACAAATTAATATTCAAATTAAATGAAATAGTGCTTTATTTTTTCAGATGCAGTAGGTGTATTTAGCATAAGAATTGAAGAAAGTAATTAAATTAACAAATGAAATTAAAACACGAACATAGACTTCACTGAATAAATTATTGATTCTTATTAAAGCTACTATTAAAGTTCTCAGTCAGTGAGTGATTTTCTTCTTGTGTATTTTTGTTTTATTAACACTAAAGGGATAGTTCCCTCAAAAATGAAAATGGTCTTAATTTACTCTCTCAAAATGTTTTAAACCCAAATAAGTTTCTTTCTTCTGTTGAAAATAAAAGTTATTTTGAATATTGTGGGTAACCGAACAGTTGCTGGTCCCCCTATAGTTTTTTATAGTTTCTCTCCTGGAAGTTAATGGGGACCAAGCAACTGTTTACGCGTAACTGTTACCACATTAAAAAAAATCGTCTTTTGTGTTCAGCACAAGAAAGAAATTAATCCAGGTTTGGAACAACATTAGAGTGAGTAAATAATGACAGATTTTTTTTTATTTTTATTTTTTTTTTTTTAACCCTTTAAGGACAGTAGCGGCAGAACTATTTATTCCTGTCGCTTTTAGACCAGCACGCGACGTGTTTAATATAGACGGATATTACACCAGATATTTCTCTCAAATGTTTGCTTTCACTTTAGACATAGCCTGTTTAGACATAGCCTGTGAGCGTCGGGGAATGCGCTCAGGAAAGTGCACGTTAGAACAGCGCATCAGCACGTGAATTAAATGTTTAAGGCTTATGCAAATAATGAACTTTTGTGAATGCAGTGTCCCGTAACTGTTACCTATTCATTAACGTGTGATGTGTAGGCTACGTCGCTTTGAGGCGCCAGAACTGAACTGATAGAATGCACTGTAACACGATACTGACGATATTTCTTCAAAAGAAGATCGTGGAGACATTTTAATCGTCCACGATTGAAAATCGTCATATCGCACACCCCTAATAGTGAGTAATACTATAACCAGTTTGAACATGGTGATTCTGTCTTGATGTGAAAATTATTTGTCACCAAGTTTCATACCATTCCAATGTAGTAAATGTTAAAAGTTTCAAAACATCTAAATGAGCATCTGAACATCTAAAATGAGCAAAGACCACCAGACGGGTAATAAATACCAGTAAGACTGGTTTAAATGTTTAAGTGTCTTATTCCAATGGAGTTAAAAATGTCAAGATATCATGTTTCTTTATTTATTATGATGATGAATATATTGTCTTTGTATTGGACTCCAGGCAACAAAGAAGACACAACTACTCTCCATGTGCTGGGTCTGCTGAAGGAACTGCTGTCTGCATTTCCCCTCAACTCGGTCAAGTCTTGTTGTGAGACCTCTTCTCCGTGTCATGACCCTGAGCCATGTGGTGGGAGAGCAGTTTCAACTCATACTTTCTTTCATTTTTATTTGAATTCCATTCTTAACACCTGCCTCTTGTTTGAAGCTGGTGACTGCAAATGCAATGCAGGCTTTCCACAAGCTTTTCAGCTCCAAACCAAGTCCTTCCAGTATGTCTGCGGAGCTGAATGCCCAGATCATCACTGTGAGTGTCATAATTGATAAACGCATACATATGAAAAAAAAGATATTGTGCTGGATTCCATGATCTGATTTTTGCCCTTTTAATTTGATCATCTTCAAATGTGTGGATTGACATATCTATCAACATTTTCCTTCCAGGCTTTATATGACTATGTTCCGAGTGAGAACGATCTGCAGCCTTTACTAGCATGGATTTCTGTTATGGAAAAAGCCCATGTTCATCTTTCCAGGTAGGCCTGTTCCAGCATTGTTTTGTTTGCTAGTTTTTTGAGGAATCTTTCTCATTCCATTATCTTTGGGCTCTAGTTTACAGAGCTCTCTGAGTCTCGGTCATCTTCCTCGCCTCTTCTTCGGTCACCATGTCGATGTCTTCTATCCTCGCACACGCAAGTCGTCTCTGCTGCAACACAGACTCTGAAGGTTTGCCACATGTTTTCTATAAGCAGCGTATCAGTTAATCTTATCAGAATTTGTCTTGGTGTTTATCTATTTATTTTTCTCTCTCTCCAGACTCTGATAAATGAGTGTGTAGCTGCACGAATGGAAGAGATTGAACCTGTTCTAAAAAACACATCAACTGGAAATGGAGCTTGCATCCTAAAGATGTTTCAGTAAGCCTACCTGTGACCCCCATCTGTTCTAATGCCATGTCCTTTTCTAGAGCCTGTCTTTACTAAAATCTGACTTTGTCTTTTTCAGTACTGTGGAGGAAGGGTTGTCCTATCGTTTTCATGCCTCCTGGCCGTTTGTGCTGCAGATCCTGGGCTGCTTCTACCGAGCTGCAGGAAAACAGGCTCATCCTTTAATGATAAAGGTATATTGGAGAGATAGAGGGAATAATATATATTTTAGTGGTGGGCATAGAGCCAAGTAAACTTATATTAAGTAAAACACAAAAACTTATTTTTAATGCGCCCGATTTATATTTTCTCTCCATTTTTGTAATTATTCTCTACATTATACATTCGCACCTCACGCCACACACTGTACCCACTGCAGACAAGTAGGCATACCTTATACGCTTTTCGATTCATTTATGACTCAAGACGAGCTCCAGTTCACGCGCCGGCGCCTCCATGTCATAATTAATTATTATATTGTCTGCTATATTTACTTCTTATTTATTTAATCCAGGCAATTGGTTGATGAACATAAATTAAAATTAAGATCAAATTAAGACAAAACAAGATTCACTTTAATTAAAGGCTTTATGTTGGATGTCTCTGTGAAAAGTTTAAAGCAGTATTTCAGTGCCGCTTTCAGAGCGGTCGTGTCCGTAAGGGTGAGCTGTCACAGTAACATTGTTTTTCCCTCATAAATGCGTACACGAAAAGCCAAAATGAATATTTATATTTTTTGAAGAGCCAACCCTTCATCTGATGAATTTATTGATTTTTATACTTTTGCCACCTAATGTTAAATATGAAACACATAAACTGATATTTTTCTAATGTCTGGACTCCTTTGTTAAGGGAGTATGGATAAACAGACGTTTCAATATATTGGTATGAAATGCTAGCCTCGATGAGACCATCCTGATCTTAGCGAGCTTTCAAGGTTTCACTCGCAGATCAGTCTGGATACTTTCCGTTAAAGAAAATTTGGGAGCAGTTCACCAACGAACGTCCAATCAGCGTTGGCTTTGAGGCGGGTTGAGGTGTGACGCAAGGCAGAAGCGTGACAGTTCAGTCCAGAGTCACATGGCGGCTTCAGCGGATGAAACTAGCATCAGCGTGGCTATCGAGCAAGTTTTATCGGAATTACAGAGTATTTCCTCATTGAAAGAAGAGCAAAACACTGCTCTGGAGGCTTTTCTCAGAGGAAAAGATGTTTTTGCTCTTCTCCCGACTGGTTTCGGCAAGAGTTGCTCTGATTGGTTGATTTGGCCCGTCTATCACCAACATAGGCCAATCAGCTAACCAGTATTTTCGCCCCTTTCCAAAACTACTTCAATCGGAAGGTTTCCAGATGGATATGCGGAAGCAAATCCATCTGGCGGAGTCAGGTTAATGAAATGCCCCCTACAGTGCAATTCGGCTAGGTATACATCTGCGCTAAAATATCAAGGTGAAAGTCATCATAGCTTGCATAGGATAGACCCAGCTCCAAACACAACTTTGAGAATACATTAACGGCGCAATTTAATATATAATATACGTAATAGACGTACCGTGGGTGGTGTATTGTGGCTTTTCAGTTCAGTGTGTGTAAATGTCATATATATATATATATATATATATAATTACCTGTATGTAATTACAGCATATAGAATTACATTTCATTCTTGATCATTCAAACTTGTCTCTAACCAATATTTTTAATGCAGAACATAGTAAAAATGCCTATAATTAAGTGTGATATTTTTTAGTTTTAGGTTGTGTGTTTGTTTCCTGGATGGTTTATTATGTGTGTGATTTTCAGAGTTTGCAGTCTCTCAGTGACCTGCGGGCCACCCCTCAGTTCCCCTTCTGTGGGGAGCTGGATCTGGCTGTGGGCAGTGCGGTGGAGAGCATGGGTCCAGAGGTGGTCCTGAACGCTGTGCCCCTCCTCATCACTGGAACAAAGTGAGTTCCTTTGCTGATGCTTCTTAGTCAAAAAAAAAATCTTCTGAGTGCTTTGAATGAAAAATGAAGTTATTAATGTGATGAAATGTGTATTTGTGTGTTTACAGTGATGACCTTGAGTTCCCACGCAGCTGGCTGATCCCAGTCATAAGAGATCACGTGAAGAACACTCAACTTGCTTACTTTACATCCCACTTTTTCCCTCTGGCAAGCAAACTCAAACAGACAGGTTTGCAATGGACATATACACGCTGTAGTTTACATTGCAATTCAAATGTTACTTAGTGTCTGTATTACTGTATTAAATGAACATTTGTTTTCTCATTCTCTGGTTTATATCAGCTGATGAACTGGAGCAGTCAGGACAGAAACTGATGGCAAAAGTGTATCAGACTCTACAGATGCAGGTATTTTAACTCCGTTATGGTCAGAGTAATCTGCCATTCACAATGTATATCTGAAAAAGTAGTTAAAGGGGTAGTTGACCCAAATGGATGAGTCATTTTTTGGTGAACTATTAATTTAATAATCTTACTTGCATCTTATTCAGAATGAAAAGACCTTATTTAAACACTTCAATCATGAAGAAAAAATCTGAAAAAGCTGGGGCTAGTTGCATAAACTGCTAAGACTAGTCTTACAAGTTATTTTTTTTATAAAAAATTAATTCAAGGCTGTTCATAATTTTTTTTAATTTAGTTACATAAAAATGTACATTGGTCTAATTTGATACCAAACAGTAAGACTTATTACGCCTAACTAACTGCTAGTTGATCATACTAGTTCTTAAGACACTGTCTTAACATAATGGCTATGTTTATGAAACTGGCCCCTGGTGCAGATCTGTTATAAAAGAACAACTTCCATGTTGGTCTGGTCCATATAATGATACAAATGTTCACAAATTGTGAAAGACAACTGATTGAATGTCAAAATGCCCATCTTGGCAAGTATTCGTGTAAACAGCCTTGCAAACCTGTATTAATGTTAGTGTGGATTTCTATAAAATATTTACTCATGACAGTAAAATAGGGCATTCTTGGTCAATCTGCTGCAGTATTCCTCTTTCAATCAGTAGAAAATTTGGTTAACAAGAAGTCATGCTTGGAAAAAAAATACTGTCATATACAGTGAAAATAATATATAATTTATTATATATAAATTTATGTATAATTTTACAGTGATATAGTTTTTTTTCTGTTAACTGCTTTGAAACAATGTTTTTTGTGATAAGTGGTCAGCACAAATAAGTTTCACTTGAAATATCATGATCAAGAAATGACGATTTTGGTCATATTTCCCACCCATCTTACAGGTAAACCTTTGAAACTGACAACTTTCACTAAAAATGCCTTTTCTCTAGCTAATACAAACACAGAAACATTTGGAATGCTAAAAAATATGTACCGGTGTATATATACAAATGAACTTAATTATTTTTCCAGTGTTATAATTTAAGTGTATTTGTGTTTTCAGATTTGGACTATGTTACCTGGATTCTGCACTAAACCCACCGATTTGTTGGCGTCATTTAAGGGCATTGCTCGGTCTCTGGGTATGGCCCTCAATGATCGCCCTGACCTCCGCCTGTGCATTTGTCAGGCCTTGCGGACTCTCATCAAGACCTGTGAGACAGGTCAGCTGATAGTCTCAATAGTCAGCTGTGAACTACATTTGTCTCAAAATCTGAACAGCTCTTTGTTGTTTTCTTTTAGTTTCCATTTCACTGATGAGATTTATGATTGTGTATTTAAATCTACAGAGGAAGAGAAGACCGAATTAGTTCGCTTTTCAAGAACTTCCTTCCCATCCTGTTTAATGTCTATAGTCAGCAGCCTAAACCAGGAGAGATGGCATCTGCTAGGATGGCTGTCCTTGAGACAATCAGAGTTTACCTCAACATCACAGACCAGACGGTAAATTCATCTACCATATTTACAAAGCAATGTCTTAGTGGTGGGCGATCTGACGATATTATATTGTGATCAAAATGAAGACGTCCACAAAATACTTTTCAAGCAAATCGTAGAGATCATGATTTTATATGTCGTTGTAATATTGGGACTTTTATTTTGAACGGCTCTGAATGCCATGGATACAAGTGTCTGCCTAATGCATAAATGTAAAATGGCATCATACAAGTTTGCTCTTGTTGTAAATATTTTTTTCCCTTTTGATTTAGATGGTGTGCACGTTCCTGCAAAAAGCCTCGGAGAGACTCAACAGTGAAGACAACTTCACACGGTAAGTGTTTTTATAAAAAGGCAGAGACCTAGATGGAAACCTGAATAATGCAATTTTAAACCACGTGTCTCAGTATCATCCTAAAAAGCGTGTCAAGTTTCATTGGAATAGGTTTACATCTTGCATTGGAAAATAAGTGGCTCATATTTTGTAGGCTTGCAGTTATCGACCTGATTGTTGCCATGGCTCCATTTGTGGATGAATAACGTCTATGACTCAGACATTTGAATTGATTAAACCTTTGGTGGAGGTAAGAATCTTTCTATTACCATTTTAAATCATATTTTCTCTCTTTGCTTTGAGTGTACTTCATGTAATGTTTGTCTCTGTATATATGTGTTTATAGTGCAAGGAAGCTAGCATCCAGAAAAAAGCCTACAGAGTGCTGGAGGAGATGTGTGGAGGAGAGAAGAATCTAGTAAGGCTTTTGTTCTGGCGAATCTCGAGCAGCTGAAGGCAATGTTGCTGGGCAGCCTGAAGTCTGCGGCCTCATCTGCCAAACGGGTGAGAGCCATGAACAAACCCCACAGAGTAATAACATTTACACTGAGAATGTGTACCAATGTAATAATGTGTATTTTGTTTTTTCAGCCTAGACTTAAGTGTCTGATTCACATAGTGAAGCAGATCAATGAAGAGCACCGTGATTTCATTACTGCTCTGCTTCCTGAGGTACGTCTGGCATGAATCTCAGTCGGTAACACATTATTTTAGTGTCTTTGTACTTGCCTTCACTGTCACCGTCCCAGCAGGTGGGACGCTTGCCATTATATTTTTAAAACAATACTATCTTAGAAAAGACCTTTAGTAATATTGACAAACTATATATCTTTTGAAAGCTTACAATCTCTAGTTTCCATATTTGGTGATTGAACTAACCTACAGAGGAGCTGTAATTTAACAATTTGCAACAAGAATATTTTCATACTCCTTAGACGTGTTCAGACATTTATTTTAAAATAGTGATGAACATAAAAAATTATGAAAAAAAAATTAGAAACCTTTTTGTTTTCATGCCAAGTTCAAAAGAGAACATCCATTCAATTATTTTAGGAAAAAAGGTCTGTGAAAAAAGAAATTTGTGATGTGGCTGGAAGCTATTAATGCACATGCATGTTCTTTTGGATGCGTTTCTTAGAGGTTGAATTCATATTCGAAATCTGTCAAACTTCCCATACTACTTTTGAATAGGATGTGTACTTCATATATTGTATGAAAATTGTGGAAATAATGGTTCAGATCATTTAAAACGCATATGGAAATAGAGGTGCCCTTAAATGGCAGTAATGGAGTATGCTTGTGCCCTAGTGAAAAAGTTTGGTACGATGTCCAAACAAAATCTTTACCGAAAGCTAATTTTTTGAGATATCAACCTAAAATTTTAAACATAACTTTGGCTTTGCTTTTTCTGCAGTTTTAAAGTAGCCTGGGTTTTGAAAATATACATTTTATATAAAATATGTGTGTGTGTGTGTGTATGTGTGTGTGTGTGTGTATGTATGTATGTATATATATATATGTGTGTGTGTGTGTGTGTATATATATATATATATATATATTTTTATTTTTATTTTTTTTAAATTGTACATTTCCATAAACTCAAATTTCTCAAGTCTCTTTTTTTCTGTTCCATTTTCTTAATTTATTTCACTTCGCCAAATGTCTTCAGTCTATATTCCAAAGCATTCTTGAATTACAACCATTTAAGTTGTCATTTGAAATGTGCATTTCCATGTCGATTCACAAAAGGGGGGTGACAGTTAACAGGATAACAGTAGTATAACTGTAAATTAACCATAATTACATGCAACTAACCCAAAACTATAACCCTAATCCTATGGTATAGTACATGCTGTTAATTAATTTTACTCCATATTTAAATGTGCATTAACCGCAAAGTCTTAATTCTGAGTGTTATTCTTTGTGATATAATAATGTGATTTTGGTGTTTTTAGGTAATTCTTTGCACAAAGGAAATGTCTCTGGGTGCCCGCAAAAACGCCTACTCTCTTCTGGTTGAGAGTTGGCCATGCATTTGCAGGTTTTGTGGCAGAACCCAAAAGTGGAGGCCGAAATGAGATATATTTTTATTTCATTACTGAAATATATCTTGCTGAAATAGTGAAGAGCTGAAATAATGATCTATCATAATGTGTTGTCAGATGCCATAAAGGAGTATTAGAGCATGTGTACATTGGACTTACTGGCTCTGTAACAATGATCACCTGCACAGTTCTTGCCTTAACCAGGCTGGTGTTCCACTCAAAGGTCAAGAGTGACCACTACTTAATCTCATTCTGTTGTTTCAGTTGGGAATCTTTACTCACATTTTCTTCAGAAAGAGTGAAACTGTAGTGATTCTATTGATTGTAAAGCAAGAATAAATGTGGAAATATTGTCTGGTCTTTATCTGCAGATTCCATAGACGTGCCCTCATTGGAGCTGCTGCTTTACAAATGTCTGTCTTCTGCTGGCCAGCAGGACACGAGACATTGTCAAGGCCTTACTTGGCTTCCTGAAAGTTCTCCTGTTTTCTCTAGATGTCAAGATTTTAGCCAGCCATGTTAATGTTATTGTAAGTGGGAGAATATTTTAAGGTCACGTTTGAACATGTCTGATAAGTGTCTAATAAAATGATGCACAATGGCCATGTTATTGATTATATTGTCCTTTTTTTCTCTATCATTTTGCAGATGGAAGGAATCAGCAATATGAATGATATGCGAAGACACTTTAGGGGGAAACTTTGAGAGCATTTACACCAAATTGATTAGGAAATTTGGGTAAGCTTCACGCCTAGCCACCAAACATAACCTCTCGTTCCTTTCTTAAATGTTTTTTCTTTTATTCTATAAACTTTGTATGATTGTAATGTGTTCAGATTTGAGCTGGTCAAAAGCATGTTGCCAAGCGCGACCAACACAAGGTCCTCAGTGAATATCCGTAAAACGGAGGCCAGAAATGAGGGACGCAAACTCGTGAACAAGACAGAAGGGGACGACTTAGGACACTGACGACGAATCACCTAAAGTGAAAGGAGAGAGGTACATATTTTTCAACTGAAATCTTTTTCTTTTGGGTAATGTGGTGGTTTTATGTGTTGTTCATCTGGAAATATTTCATGGCTTAGCTGACTGCTGGACAGGAAGTGCTTGATAGTGTATTTTTTTATTATTATTTGGCCTTTTAATTATTATATTGGGAGTTTAAAAACGCAAATTTTACTCTTCATTTTGACCTTCTGTCTTCACGAAAGCGATGATGCATGTTGAGTACATGTGATGCATATTATACCCATGATATCTATGGTAATACCTTCATTGTTGTGCCTGCTATTTGCTTTCATAGTGTTGATAAAGATGAATATTCCTTTGTATAATCTTCATATTGCAGACATTTTTTCAGACAATGTTTCAGTGTGGATGTGCAACCTTTGGAAAACGCTAGTGTGTAAAATGTTTCCGGATGAATGTCCAATGTCTACTTGCAGTATTGAGGACATTCTGGCTGAGACGGATTCTGCTGACTCGGATGAAGACGGGAAGTCCAAGAAGGGGCTGAAGAAGCCAATGAAGAAGAAGGGCCAGGCTTGGTTAAAGGAAGGCGTGTCAGACGAACCACTCAACTTCCTCGATCCAAAAGCAGCGCAGAGAGTTTCTGGGTAAGAGATCTTTCCATATGTTCAGTTAGATTCAGTCATAATCAAATTAAATTGATCATGTACATTAATATATCTTGCGCATATCGCTCATTTTTATTGTTTTAGCCACCAACCCTAACCTAAAGAAGGCTAACAGAGCAGACCATGGATTCAAGGTGACACCCGATGGGCGATTGATCATCAAAGAAGAGGATGATGATTATGATGATGACAAAGCTAAAGGTGGGACATGGTCATTTTTACTGAAGTTTATTGACATTTATTTTTTGTAATAAACCACTGTATGTTAATATGCATATATCTCTCCAGATGCTGAAATGGATGATGTCCTCGAAGAGGCGGGAATCAAAACTGTGGGTGTTTTATGCTTTTCACTTTTTTCATAATCAACAGAATTGAGAAATGTACAAAAAGGTTTTGTAGTGTGTGATGCTAATTTTTCTTTGTTGAACAGAGGAAGAGTACAAAGAGGCAGATGCATGATGATCTAGATGAGGACATGGATGTTAAACCTGCGATGAAATATTTAGGTAGGACAACAATTCTTGTTTTTTTAAAAAAAGGACCATGCTATACTGTAAAGGTTCATTCACACAAAGATATCTATATATTAGTGTCCACACTAATGTATGACAACTAGGGCTGTCATGATTCCTCGAATTAAATTTGAGTACTTGATTTAAAAAAAAAAAATCCTTGAATGCAATTTACCCATGTTGAGTAACCGGCAAAATACCAGAAGTGGTGCATTCCACGTTACAAGAATCCAAGAACCGCTTTATTTGACTGTTTTCTATGGCTGTGCAATATTTTAAAACCATATAAAATCATAATTTAGCATAGTGCTATTTTGAATTTCTTATAAGCAGCGATGTAGTTTTGTCGTCTGCCACTGTAAATGCTCTAGCTTTTTAAATCAGCATGGATTCTGATTGGCTGTCAATGTTTTTATCAAGTGAATTCCAGATCATGTCGTTGAACTGCTATTCTTTTTAGATGATTATCTTTATGGTCTATTATAATACTCGTCCTTGGTGTGAACAAGCCACACCGAACGCGATAGAGTGTCAAATACGCGTCTATCACGTCTAGTTAAACGCTTGAACATTCGCTTCGAATTCAAATTTTTCAACTTGCCGCGGACGACATTCGTGGCAACGCGTCGCCCAATTCGCGTCAGTCGCAACGCCCGGCGCGAATGATGCGTCTATTCGCGTCTTTGCATTGACTTTGTATGTAATCTACTCACACATGTATTAAATAATTAAATAAAATTTTTAAGTAATTAAATTCGCTTTCGGTGTGAACACACCATTACAGGAATGTGCAAAATTACATACACTGACATGTTTCAGATTTACCAGAACCCCTGATTATGCATTTTTTTGGGAACTTTTAAATTTGTTGTGTCATTCAACTGAATATTTACTGTATTCATACCATTGCAATCCAATGTACTTAAAGAATATAGTGTAATTACTATGGTACTTGTTAAATAAACCAATAAATTTACTGTGGTACCATGTCTTAAAAATCATAATACCATGGTACATTGATTCTTTAATTACTGCCAAAACATTAAGTAAACGATACCAAATATATGATAATGTAATGATAAATATTGTTACAACAAATTAATGATGTTTCTGTTTATGTAATGTTAACATTTCTATGTATTGAACTTCTCAGCTGGTGGCACTGGAATCCACAGGCCTCTGGGTGCCAAGACCAGAGTTTGGGACGGAGTATAAATCTAAGGTGAGAAGAATTAGATGTTTAACAGACAACATATAAAATGAACATCTGAAGGATCTCTGCTTAACCTCTCTGTTCATTGCAGAAGGGAAAAGGGGGATACTAAGAAGGAAGGCGAGTGTGACCCGTATGCCTACGTTCCCCTGAAGAAGTCCCAGCTCAATCGCAGGTAAGGGACCGATTGGTCCTTGCACGCGTTCTCTTTAAAGAGGCTATATGCAGCTTTTTCCCCAAAATAAACGTAACAATAGCCTTTTTATTTTACCATTTATGACTCAAACATCTCCTGATGAGCATACTGACACCTTGTCCGCTCACAGTGGGTGCACCTATAAGCCTGTATCCTATTTTTCCTATTTTCTGTCGGGTCAGACTTTTCCCGCGCTGTCTGCGGATGTGACGTCAAGCGCGTTCATGTTAAACGTTTCAGATCACTCTGCCACCACCGCTAGTCAGCAAGTAGCCTACACTCGAGTCGCAAGCAGAACACTTATCTCAAACAATATATGTATTTGACTGTTCTTACCTCTGTAAACATAATGTTGACCTCCATGTAGCGGATGACGTGTGCACGTCCGAGCGCGCTGCGAGCTGAAAGGAAGAGCAGTTCTGTTTTTGGGCCACATGGTGTCAGTTAGCGAGTTAAATTTCAGGAAAACGCATGTAGCCTCTTTAAATATACCAGTGATGCAGCTGATCAAACCTGACTTCACTTTAACAGGAAAAAGGCCAAACTCCAAGGCCAGTTCAAAGGCATGGTCAGAGGGGCCAAGAAGGAGGCGCTCTCTGGAACAAAAATGCTGAAGAAGAGGAAAGCCTAAAATGTGTTCCTGTTGTGGTCTTCCTAGATCTGGCATGATCAAATTAAAAGCTAGAGATATGTGTGCAAATGCTTTGTGAACTTCCTGTGGAAGTCTCTTTTAATGATGATTTCAAGAGGTCCTAGTTGATGTTTGCTGAGAAAATAGCAGTCCGATAATAGATTTGCCTTGTGTATTTATGCACTTGCTATGTTGGACAGAAAATAAAATGTTCAGAAAATAGTATGGAGTGAATCTTTTTCTTTCAAAATTGATCGTTTTCTGCAATTTTATTCTTTGTACTTTTTTGCATTTGAGATGTTCTAATCTAATCAATACGCATGAGGAAAATGACACCAATCATGAGATCTTGCAGGTTTTTTTAAACAATCCCATACTGCCTTATGTTTTCTGCCTTTGTTATTATTATCATGTTTCCATTGTAAAACAATGGTGTTTTCTTAAATTTATAAATCATTCAAGGTGCGCTTTAATGAACTAATTCCCAAGTGCCCTTCAAAGCCTTAAATCTCATAAACGTTACAGTGATTAATATTGTGTACCACAGTTTTTCTGCAGATGATATTGGTGGTGTTAACGTGGATCCCAGCTGTGAGAGAGAACGAATGAGGTCTGCTGAAGGTCAGACGTGTCCTCTTACTCCAATAAGCCTGACTGGATTTTCCCTGATGGTCCCGGTGAGAATAGAGTGATATAGGCTCTTGTTTATGGTGGCGTCTGCTGGCTTTTGCCACTACACCTCGTTTTGAGGGCCATCTTTCATTGACAATGCATGACTAAAGCCTATTAAGTTTTTTTATGCATTGTGAATGTACACAAACATAGATCAAAACTATGGAAGCCTATTCTGCTGCAAACATGATATCATGACTTAAAAAGCAGACTTTGACAAACGTAATCATAATTCTGGCAAAAAGTTACAATTTGACATATTGAGTTACAATTATGAGTCAAAATCAAATTTTTGACTCATAATTATGACCTGGTATCTCGTAATTTTGACTTTTTTGATAAATCGATAATCATAAAGGTGACATTGAGAAATTATAATTTACCAAATAATTATTTTTATTTATTTACTTCTTTACAGAAATGGGCTTTCATTGTTTTGCTTCTATATTAACATTCACAATGTATAGCATATGGATGCATATCTCTTCTGATTTAAATAATTTAGATTTTGTTTTAGTTCATAGGCAAATTTTTATAATTATAGGCCTAATTATGACGGTATATAAATTTGGACCTTTTCCCGCATAATTATGACAGTCAACTTCGACATTTTAATCTAAATAATTTCATTAAAAACATATTGGTCATATTTTTTTTTTTTACATTCCTGACTTTTTATCTCATAATTATAACTTTTTAATCTCATACTTATAATTCATTGGCTGAAATCTACTTCTGGGTTTTGTAAAACATGTAACAGACCCTTTAAGGAAAAGAAGAAATCCAATTCACTCACCACTGTTTATCTAATATCTATATCTACATATACATTTATATATTCATTCCGATTGATAAATTTGAATGTAGAATTTACATCGGTTGCGTTTTAACATTGTTAGGAAAATCCCCGCTCCTCCGTGAGCGATACGAGACTGGTGTGTTCTCCCACAGCCCTAGCCTCGTCCTGCTCGCCACAGTAAACAAAATGAATTGCGACCGTCGAACGCAAAAGCCGAATCCCGGACATTTTCGGGAAGACTTGTCATGGAGACTCACTAAACTACTTGTTTAACTACTGCTGCGCTCTGTTACCGTTAGGCGTGGCCTGGCCTCCAAGGGCAGTGAAGCAAGTGCATTCTGGGAGTTGTTGTCTTTCATCCAAGCCAAAAGTACATTTTCTGGCTTTTCTCAGTCTAGAAAGCTCCAAATTCTAAAATAATTTCACATTTCTTTTACATAAATGACCTATTTTAAATACACATTAATCTTTCCAGAGGTGAAGTATCCCTTTAAGTTAAGTTGCGATATTTTACATTTCCCAAAACATAGCAGATGGTGAGATTCTGAAATACTCAGTGATAGTACACTGCCACCTAAAGGCAGTCATTTAGAGTGCATAGTGATGTGTTTAAAAGAAAAAGAAAAGCAAGGATAAAAGCAATTGTAAAATGATGAAAAAAATCAACAAGAAATTCAGTGAAAAACATTTATTTTACATTTAATAAAATCCTACGCAAGTTTTTAAAAGATGTGGTTTGGAATTTAAATATTGATACTGTGAGTGACATAAATAATGTGTTAAAACAATTTTTACACAATCATACATTAAGAACCTCATGGCAACAAACTTATCTTCCATAGATATCACAGACAACCGCCATGCTTTCATTACAAAATATTGATAGAAAACATCCAAATGCATTGTAATTTTTGAGGACAGCCCTTTCGTTTGGCCAGAGAGAGCAAAAGTCATCCAGTGAGATCAGGGTCTAAATCTGGGCTCTGGAGACTCCCGTGTTCGCAGGGCCCTGGATCTGCATTCAGCTTTGGCACAGCGGGTGAGACTCACCCTGATGAGCACGCTGGTCATTGTCCACTAATAAGACAGTCAAGTCTTTATTGTTTCAGACAGGCATCATGTCTTTTTTAAGAGGGTAAATGTCCCATGTCAGTCCATCACCATATGGAGTGTGTCCAGAGGGGGAGGAAAATACGTGTCAGCCAATGACTGTGGAGAAAATTATAATAATTTGCATTAAATCATAGCTTAACAAACTGCAACTACCATGAAAAACAAGTAAAATGTGTAACTTCACCTTCTCTTTTCTACGCCAAAGAACACCTTCCAGTTGTTTAGTTTACCATAACTGAAGGGATTACGGTAGACCTTTAAAAAAAGTAAAAAAAGCATTTGATGTAACTATAAGAGATCTCAAATAAGAAAAATTAAATCCCAATCAACATGGGATGGGTTTAAACAGACAAAATAGTCAAGACTTTGATTCTGAATGGACTGAAGTCACCCTCACCTTTCCACGTTTGGCCAAACGATTGGTCTCTTTGTTGTTTATATGGCGTTCAATGCTGGTTTCTCCACGGGTGATAAGTATAGCATGCCACAGTGTGAGAGCTCCCAGGGCGACTGACACTGTGCTGATGGAAAAACCAACAAACACAACAAAAGATGCGAGTCTATAGAAATAATAACACCAGTATTGGGGCCGCCATAAAAGAATAGCCTTTCGAAATGACGTACCTTGTGAGGACCCACATGTAGATAATACTCTTGTGAAACATCCTGTCCTTGTTGGTGTATGGAGGTTGCGAAAACCTCCTTTATCCCGTAAAGCATCAGAAGAGAAAAATATTTTATATTATTCAAAATAATACACTATTATATTAATAAAAAACGAATGCAAAAATTCAATATACTACAGATACAAACATTTTAAAATATTATATAAATAGATTTGGGGCAATTTTTTTATGTGATGACATGAAAGTGTTATTCTTTTTATAATTTGTCATATGATGGAAAGAAATTCATGCATTCTTAAGTGTCTCAAGTGTCCATTTTTTGGGGAGGCAGAAAATCTTCAGAAACACTTTACAATACGTGTGCACTAATATGCATTAATTCATGCTTAACTAATGCACAGTTACTCATGAGTTAATGTATAACTAATGAAGAACTAAACCATTAATTAATGATTACTGCATCAGCAACTAATAGAGTATATATGATTAATAGATTAAGTAATACATGAATTGCTATTAATTCAATGTGTCATTGTGTATTAATTCCTTAATAACATATTTTATTAACTAACAGTGTAAATTAATGTGTTAATTACCCCAATTAGTTAAAGCTATGCACTTCAACTTCCAGTTGTCTGCTTTAATTAATCATTAGCTAATGATTTGTAAAGGTATCATTATGTTATGACTTTACTTGCTGAGGCACATCATTATTAACTAGTAATTTAGTAATTGTAGTAATTTGCACATGAAATTGCACTAACAATTAAGTAATTAATCATGTATTAATGCATATTAGTGTACCTGTCATATTATCTGGAAGTTGAAATACAAGGCTTTGGCTCATTCTGGTAATTAACATATTAATTAACACTATCTTCTTATAAACATAAATCTGAGAACTGTACACTTTCTTGATCCATTGCCCCAAATGAAAAATGTAGGGCACTGTGCACCAGATCTTACCAACCAGAGATTAAAGAGTCTTAAGTTCACATGTAAGTCCTCCCTCATCCAATTGTGACAAAAGCAAAGTCAGTAAGTAATACCAATTTAAATGTTTACTGTTAGAACTGGGATCAGGAAGGTCAGAAATAATTTGTTGGTGTTTTATAGCATGTTGTTTGTTTTAAGAGAGTTAAATAATGAGCCGTGATACAGAAAAGGACAAATTCTAATTCTAAAGCCAAGCTGACAGCAGGAACAATGACTTAAAGCACCTGAACTAACTTCCCAGCCACGCCTTCTGACGGCACAATGCCTATGAGCAACCCCAATCCCCGTCACCGGAACACCCTGTTTCTCCGCTTCCATGTGCCTGAAATGCTAAAGAATAGCAGAGAGACAGCTGGCAGTTAAGACATGCCCACAACCCCAGACTTTGAGAACAGAAAGAGAAATCTTCTTAGAATTGACACAAAACACCATTTTCATATGAATAAGTGGAGCGGAAAAAGCAACAAATGCATTAAAAAAAACAAAGCCTTACATCTATGGCATTGTATGCATCGAATGAAGAGATTGCGACCGCTGATGCTACAGTACATGCAGCCCATGGTCAGAAAGAGACAAAAGGAGAAGAAGTAACGATGATTGTAATGACCAACACAGTTGTTAAGCCAAGCTGAACATATAGAATTAAGGGACCAACTCACAGAAGTGAAAACCCTCATGTATCTGGGCTTTTAAATGAATAACTGACACAATTTCAAATTTAGATTTAAATTGTATCCAAATCCAGATTGTCAATTAAGAACATTCTAAATCTTACTTTCTTTTGTGAAATGCACAACTGGAAATAGAGAGCAATATTGCCCTCACTTTTCAGCAGCTTTGGTTCCGGAAGTATTTTTTCCATAGGGATTCTTAAAAAGTCTTCATTAATAAAGCTATAGAGCTGGTAAATCCCGCCCCTTCCGCTAACCCCGCTGGACCTCTAGGTTGAAAAATCGTCAATGCAAGTGAATGAGAGAAAATAATTATTTTCTAATCCCATTTTAATTTTGCAATGAATGCGAACATATGTTGTCTGTGAATTTTTTATAATAATTTTTCGTGTAAAGAATGCTAGAATTTTCATATGGTTAGACTTTGTGTGAGAGCACTTTGTGGACTACAACTCTTTACTGCTTTCGACACGTTTGATATACGTCACCACCACTAGCACACGGATCCCGCTAAACAAACCATTGTTTAAATGGTGACATTTGGGTACAAAACACACAGGCATCTCGATCTAAGTCCTTAGATTATCGCACTGTGATTTGTGGAGGGAAAATGTGTTATGCGGTGACGTCACATATGCGACGTGTAGTCTTTCTCGTTATGTCTATTCCACAACTGCTAGTCAAAGAATCATACAATATACTGTCAAACTCATTACATGAGAAATTATGAGAACAACATATGTTCACATTCATGGCACAATTCAAACGGGATAATTATTTTCTCTCTTTCACTTGCATTGACGCTTTTTCAACCTAGAGATCCACTTGGAGTTTTACGGATGGGCAGGACTTACCAGCTCTATAAGCCAGAATCAAAGCAACCAGCTATCAGGAAAATCATAATATTACAAAATTTGAGTGAAGCAAAAAAGTATTAAAAAATAGGACTAAAAGACAAAAGGCACAAGAATGTGAACTTAACATCTTTAATAAGGGAAAGAACTTCAATCCTCTGTAGAATCTAGGGTAATGTAATTCAACAGAAATTGCATCGCTAAATTTAATTATTTTGAAAAAATATGTTGAAATAATGCACATAATGGCTTCCACAAGAGCATATGGAATCGCATATGACGTCTCGTAGTTCGCAGCATGTCTATCTTTAAAGCTATAAAGTTTTTGTTGAAATGGCTCTGGTCATTCTTTTCCATAAAATTATAATAAATTACAGTAAAAGCCCTCTAAAAGTATAAAACGTGGCCCACACAACTTGTCCATATACAGGTTTGTAAAATCATGGGGTGAATAAATTCTGACAAATTGTTCATTTTGGGGTGAACAATCCCTGAATGTTGAACTGTGTAAAACTGTGTAAAACATAGCAAAACAGGTTTTTTTTTTTCAAAAAATGTAAAAAGGATACGGCAATGATGATCCATTTTTAGAATACAGCTGAAGAGAAAGATAGAGGGATGTTTATGTTACTTTCTTTCAATAACAGTAAATGCAGCTGATATTGAGTCACCAATTCGATTTTATAAGCCTGTTCTTACTCTTACGTTTTACAGATGCCACAGTGATGACTTCGCGCGGTTTAGGGATGATACACTTTTACAGACCGACACAAACGGGACGTCAGTTTTCATCTGAAAAAATAAAAACCACATAAAGAAATAAAATAGCTGTTAGGTCATGAATCACATTGACATTGAAAACACACATCAGCTCTCTGGATTGTGGCGTGTCTAAGGGTGCTGAACCTTTGGAGGGTATCCAGGGGGAGTGCTTGTGGCCTTGTAGTAATGGAAGGCTATCATGACTATGATCCAATGCCCGTAACAAATGTGCCACATTATCCAGCCAGGAGAGTACGTTTGCAGGACCAGAGGTAGAAGGCAGTAATAAGCGATGAAAATCACAGAACTGGTAAGAGCGACTACTAAAAATACAAAAACCTAAAGAGAAAGGAAAAAGCGAACGGTGTGAGAGAAACGCACAGACATCTTAAGAAAATAACATGAGAAAAGACAGATTTACCATTCCAAACCAGCGTGTGACAACCTCCACCATCCAAAACACTGGTTCAAGGATTGAGTCAAGCACCACCTCAGAGTTAGTGAGCGAGTTAAAATAAAGAGATTTGAAGATCAGTTTGATGTAGCTCAGAGGTTGCCTCAGTCTTCTGGGCATGCGACTGTGCCTGCAACACCCGCGCATGCATCTCAGCAGCAGGTGCGTGACTGTAGAGCAGGGACGCATGTTCAGCCCCTGGAAAAACAACATGTTATCTTTTCTTTACTCGTTCCAGCTTCCTGAATATCGGCACAAGCGCGTTCCTCTGACTGTGTCCTGCAGTTTTCTCACTGACACTTCCCCTGTGCTGAACTTGTAAGCCAATTAGATTAACGAAGTATCCACCTAAGCAGTTGGTGTGGACTGATCCAAACCAATAATGCAAGCATGCATTAGTTTTCTGATACACATGGATTAGCTGACAGAATACAATAACAAAAAGATGTATAAAGCCTTTTGTCAAGTGTTTACTTTGCACGATCACACTGATAACAGTGCATCTAAAAAGCCCAGCCCATTTTAAGTTTACTTAGGTTTACAAAAAAAAACATAGTTAGGCTAGTTACTAATGCGTCTTTGCTTGTATTTGTAGTTGTAATCTGACCATTAATCTTACTCAGACGGCTTTCAAACCCGTCTCATAAAGAGTCTGGGGGAGAATTTGAGATTAAATGCATAAAGGACCTGGGATGATAAAAGAGGCTTGTAAGGCAGAAGACCTAAGGCACGCTAAGTTCTAAATATATATATATATATATATAATTTATTAATCAGATAGGCATTAGGAAAAAATAAAATAACAAATAAATGTTAGCATTGCATGCTTAGACATTGTAAAATTCAATTGTGAGATACTGATCTGGCCAGTCTACATTCCGACCAACACCGGAACCCCGCCTGTATGTAATGTAACTTTATAATAGAGACACATATAAACATAAGCATATATAGATGGTACAGTGGACAACACTGTCAGATTATTGTAGAAATGGCCAACCTCATACACCATCCCCCATGTCATAATAAGACTATAATCTCACAGAGTCTGGGCTATTAAAATGATCATTAAGACAACAAATACATATTGGTAAATTAGTAAATTGCTCAAATCACAGCGTCAAAACTGTGGGTAAAATTATATATATACTGCGCATCAGTGATAAGAGAAAGGTTAATAGTGATGTTGTTTAGTACCTCGAGCTGACAGAATCAAATAGCAAGGGCTAACATCACAGATCACTGCTTGGCAGAAATGCATGCGGTTGGTTCTCTTACCTGGCCAAGATCTTCTACTAAAACTGCGGTGGACTCAACTCATGATACCGCTGAGAGATATTTTTATTCGGGACAGATGGAGTCAAATAAATGGAAGCAGCAGTTTCTACCCCTTTAATTTCATCTGCTGTGTATGTCTGACGCGCAGGGATGTGAGGTGTCACGGTGGGAATTCTGGGAAATGGGGTTTAAGTTGCGGAAAGCGGAAATATTATATAGGAACTTTTATAATATATTTTGTGTTATTAATAATCAAAATTACATGATATAGGGTGGCATTTCATGAAAAAAAACTAGTAGTTATGTTCGATTTTATGAAATCCCCGGCAAACTGTTGCAGATAACTGTGGGAATTGTAGTTTGAATTGTGTACAAGTCATTTGCGCGAATCGGTTCTTTCGAACGTTTTGTTAAAAAAAACGGCTCAAGAAATAGTTCAGTGATTCTTTTACGTCTAAACGTAATTATGTCGTCATGGACCCCAAAACCCCAGCGTAGTGCTATGTAACGTCCCAATAAAGGCATTTGCATGCACACTTTGCTATTTATTTTTGTTGTAAAATTCGGACAATTTTCTGAACTGGTTCAACCAATTCATTGAAAAGATCCGACTCGAAAGAACAATTCGTTCAGGCAACGACAGTAGCTGCTGTTCACACGTGCTCACTACAGGAATAGAAATAGTTCAAAACATGGCATTCACTTTCAACTTCGATATACCTTTACAAACAGAAGAAACAAATGATAAAGAAAACAAAGACGGCAACGGCAAAGATGTGGATCTTAAATGTTCGGTAAGGGAATGTATCATTCAGTTCAAATTATAATTCCGGCTATGTTTGCTAATAATGCTAGTCGGCTGAGTATAATGTTTTTTTTTTTTTTAATTATGCTTGAGAAATACAACGCATATACTCTATATTCAGTTATGTGAAATAATACATCAAGTATTTCATTTTTTTTTTTTTATTTAATATGGACATAACAATAACATTGGACGAACCAGATGCATTGTTTAAAGTGTAATGGCACATGTGCTAATTTTCAACACCTGTCCATAGGGACTTTTACTACAGATAAAAACACATTATTAAACAAGACAAAAAACTTTTACACATGGGAACAACTTTGGCCCGATTTCAACCACTGTTTAAGGTCTCTGGTAAAGACGTTAATATTCCTCTGTAGTTTGAGTCCAGTTGGGAGAGAATTCCATAGTGTAGCCCCTCTGAAGGAGAAGCTAGACTGACCAAAAGATTTTCTAAACTTCGGTAGCACACAATCCCCACTAGCTGAGGCTCTGGTGGAAGGTCTTAAAGAGCCCTGACGCCTCTCTATGAGGCCAGAGAACAGTGGTGACACACAGTTGTTCAAACATTTAAAAGTCAGTTTCAAAATACTAAAATTTACAAAATTTTCAAAAGTAAAAAGCTTATGCTTTTGTATAATATCACAATGATGATATATCATTGTGATATTAGTATGTGAGGTTATAAGTATGTGGGTCTCGGTAACTCACACTACGTCAAAAATTAACTAGTGATTGTATCTGTCAAGATCATATGCACTATGTATCTTTTTATAGGACGCCAGTGCAACCGAACCAATGAAGACGAAGAATGCTATTGAGCACGAACCTTTGTTGGATCCTCTCTCCCACATTGAGAACTGGGTGCCCGAGACCATCACAGTGGGTGCCTTGCCTCCCCTGCTCTGTCTCAATGAATCAGTGTTTGAGAAGACCGCTCCTGAACGAGAGGACAATGAGGATATACTGGCCAAAACACTGAATCAAAACTCTGACCTCATCACTGGAGTGTATGAGGGTGGACTTAGGGTGTGGGAATGCACGTATGATCTTCTTGAGTACATTGATGATGAAGGAGAGACCTTCACTGGAAAAAGGGTGTTAGACTTGGGCTGTGGAGCAGGTCTACTTGGTATTCTTGCATTGAAGAGAGGAGCCATCAAAGTTGACTTCCAGGATTATAACAGCACAGTAATAGAGCAGTTAACAATGCCAAATGTGTTTCTCAACTGTGAAGATGATGATGATGATGATGATGAGACAGAGGAGCAAAATAGCAGTCCACCATCTAAGAGAAAAGCCCTGAATGCATCACATAAATCACTAGATCATTGTGGTTTCTTCTCAGGCGACTGGAACTCTTTTCTCACACTTATGCAAAATAAAACCTCATCTCCAAAATATGACATTATCTTCACATCAGAAACCATATACAACAGAGACTACTACTATTCTCTCATAGTGTGTTTTGTGGCCTGCTTGCTGAGAATGGAATTGTTTATTTGGCAACTAAGTCTCACTATTTTGGAGTAGGTGGTGGCCTTCATCTGTTTGAGAAGTTTGTGGAGCGGAATAAAGTCTTTCAAATCAAATATTTGAAGGATGTGGAACAAGGCCTGAAGAGACATGTTGTATCATTGACATTTAAAAAGTGACATTGAAATTGTATTGATAGGTGTTAATGTGCACATATGGACAC
>JAQIUQ010003539.1:567500-652500 GCA_030378365.1 Hybognathus amarus
TTTGGCACAACAGCTAGTGGGTACAAAATCTTGTATTTCCATGCCATGTTGGATTTCTGATCTAACGGGTGTGCATAACCAGTTTCACCTGACACCAGTGCAAAGAGCCGGAGCAAACAGAAAATGATCTTGTATGTGTTTATAAAATCTGTTATATTACAGTGGTAAAAAAAAAACAACAAAAAAAAAACTTGCTTTGCTTACCTACCCTGCTGGAGATTTGTATTGCTCATTACTCTGAGTATACAATGAGCACTGCAGCCAATTGAATGGAAATGTAACATATTAACAATATTTTAATCAAAACAAAACAAGAAATAATAAAAAATATGAAAAGAAAATCTTAATTTAATCGTATTCATCTTCATCTCCTGTAGAAATTGAAACTATTTTTTATCTATTATTTAGAATTATTAGTTTATTTTATGCTCTACACAATTTAAATTGTCTTTTATATATGGCAGGCTGTAAGGTCATTGTTAATAAGAATACCATCAACACTAATTTAATGCCCCTAAATGTTGTAGTCAACTCACTTTATAGATTTGTTTTGAGGTGTCCTTATAAGAACTCATTAATGTATGACTCACTAAACTGGTAGCAATCTAAATCAAGAAGGCGATTCCACTGGGTGTTTCTTTGAACTGTCCTTCAAACATCTAATTCCAAGCAGATCTTCATATCCACTCAGACACATGCAATACCCCTTTTTCTTTGTACCCAAATTTATAATGAAGTTGGACGTAGATTGTTTCAATTGAAATTTAATTAAAATAAAATTATTAAAAAATTATTATGATGATGATCATATTATGACTTGTATTGTTTCACTTTGCGTAAAAACATAGTGTGAGTGGTCGGTGAGAGAGTTTGTGTATGAATGAGTTGTGTAGCCTATAAATTAGCTTTGTATGTGTGTCTGTAATGTATGTTATGTAATGTTTTTTTTCTTATGATTTGTCTTTTGTATGTATTTGTGTTTATATGGCCCTCTTGAAAATGAGATGATACATCACAAGAGGCGCTCCTTAAATAAATTCAAATGTATATTTTATGAAAGAATCGGCAGTAAATCGCCATTGGTTTCTTCCAGAGACTGACTAATGGAATTAATGAAAAAACGTACACATTTATTTTGAAGTTAATATCTCACCAACATTTGTTCTATCAACAAATCACACAATATAAAACATTTTCGTTACGTAAAAAAAAAAAAAAGGTGACCGTTGACCTGGTTCACCCCCCATCTACAGGGCGGTATTCGCGGCGGATAGAAGAAGAAAATGCTAGAATAGAGAGCGTGCTGGCGGTTGACGCATGTTAGTTCTTCTCGACATATGAATATTTCTGCGTTTTTTTACACGATTTTTGAATGTTTTGTGCAGGATGCATCAGGCCATTACATCAGCTCAGATAGCCCACTGGTTTACTGTTGGGGCACAGTTTGCAAACGTCAGAATCACTGATGAAGTGAAAAAGCTAGATGAGCCCAAAGCTACTGCTGGCAGGTAATGACGAGGTCAAGCGTTTTAAGCATCTGAAAACTGATAGTTTTATTATCTAAACTTGCTTTAAGAGATGTTAGACAATAACACTGACAAAACTGGAATTTTGTCTCATGTGCAGTTATCGCTAATTAAAATAAAATCACCATGTGACTTTTGGGAGACACAGTGCAGTTTCAGGATACGTAACTTAGTTTATTTTTCGGAGTATACGCATGAAATTTAGCACCTACATTTTCACATTATTAAATATGAATGCTTTGACCAAGTTTAGTTTTAGAGGCTCTGCCATACCAAACAACATATAATTAGCATTTTTACACCATCTACCGCGGTTTATGTGTTTGTGCGCAGGTTGTTGGACAGTTGGTGGTAAACAAGGAGTTTTCAAACTGGGCCCGGGGATGGGGACTCTCAGGAGGGCGTAGAAAGTCTAAAAAAAAACAGTCTAAAAATGATTAAAAAAACATGAATAATGAATAAAACATGAGTTAACATGAATACATTTAAAAAAACAAACACATTTATATATACATCTAACGTTACAGTACAGCACAGGGTAACGTTAGTGAGCCGGAAAATAACGTTTATAATGTAAGTTTGTCCAGTTAGTAAGTTTTCCAAATACTATTTTATTCATATTTATAATATTAATTTTCACTCTATAAATGTGTCCTTTTTACATGAAAATATTTAGTTGGCTTCTAAATATTAGGGTATGAGGAATGCGCCATCTAAAAGACGGAAAACCCCTGAACAAGGCAATGAATGGATTGGCAGGACCCAAGGACAACACCTTACACATTTTTCTCTCAATGTGTGTGTGCATTTGCTACAGGTCTGTAGAGTTGTTGTCTGATGATAAGACTTCTCCAGAAAAGGTAGGAGCAGATGGAGGAACCCAGAAGAGCAGGAAGGCAGAACTTCTGAATAGTAATTACAAACGAGCCTACACACAAGCTGCTCCTCACATACATCACATTTGATGTTCCTTGAACAATTTTTTGTTTTTACTTATGTGATTATCTTGAATCATTATGATCTGTATGGTCTCTGTGCTATTAGCATAACATCTCCCACCACCACATTTAGCTTTTGCTACTTAATAGCAGTGTTGGGGAAGCTACTCTGAAACTGTAGTTTGACAAGCTACTCGTAAGTTTAAGTAGTTTAACTACAGTAAAGCTACTCGTTTAGAAAAGTAGTTAGCTACACTACAAGTTACAATCAAAAAGTAGCTAGCTACATTGATACTACTTTTGCTTTTTGAACAACGTATATTATAAATAACTGAATAAGTGTCTGAGGAATGTTTTAAGTTAAATATTTAGTGTTTAAAGCAAGGCAGTGCAATTACGATTTCAAAGAGAATTGTTTTATTACACACAAAACTAAAATATCTCTGACTGTTTGTCAAAAGTGCAACAATTAGCCTACAACATTGCAAGAACGAAATATACATCCAGCGTAAATTGCATGTAAAACATTTTCTCAAAAATACTGATTGAACTTGGACAAATGAGGCCATGGGTAATTAACGTTAGTTGTTTCTCCATCCTCCAAATCTGCCGTCACGTCTTGCTATATAATCATAATATGGGTGTGTCAACCCACTTCTGTACGTCAGTGAACCGTTAGCCGCAAGATGCGTGATTAAACAACAGGTAATGGCAAAAACTGAGTTTGTAATCTAACAAGAAGAATTTCCTTGCATCGAGCTGATTCGCGCAGGCTCGACAATGTAGCAACGTAGCTTTTGCTCGCGCTACACCGCTACTTGCTGCAAAAAGTAGTTAGCTACTGGAAAAGCTACACTGTTTAAAAAGCAACTGAGCTACTGCCAAGCTACTGAAAAATGTAGTTAAGTTAGTAGCTAAGCTACTTGTAGTTAACTACTCCCCAACACTGCCTACTAGGATGTTATTGCATAACTCATGTTCACTGTTTAATCTGTTTTGACGTGCCTTCTGAACTGTAGGTCCAGGATCCACCCCCCCTTCTCTGGCCAGTTATGA
Organism: Hybognathus amarus; assembly: GCA_030378365.1. Lineage (NCBI taxonomy): Eukaryota > Metazoa > Chordata > Actinopteri > Cypriniformes > Leuciscidae > Hybognathus > Hybognathus amarus. Next base: position 571,021 of record JAQIUQ010003539.1, read on the forward strand.
GTATCCAATTCTGCCTATTACGAAGAACAGACAAGAGGTACATGCATAGAGATACAAGGCACATATGAATGTCTTTACTCATTATTCACTCAAGGATTTTTTAAAAATATTTATTTGCATTTTTCTATATGTGCATATGTCAATCCCTGTCTGTGTTTATGTGTAGTTGATCTCTCTGATTGAGAATAACTCCGTCATCATCATTCGTGGAGCGACAGGCAGTGGAAAAACAACCCAGCTGCCACAATTCATCCTGGATCACTATGCGGAGAGAAATATGCCCTGTAATCTGGTTGTCACTCAGCCACGCAAAATCGGCGCCACCAGCATTGCCCGCTGGGTAGCACGTGAACGCAAATGCACCCTGGGAAGCTTGGTGGGGTATCAGGTGTGATGTGCATGCAGGAGAAACTATTAATGTTCGACTCTAGAATGAATTGTTCTTTTAGGCTGGTAACCGGTCAGATTCAAACTGAGGGTACGTTTACATGAGTGTTGTTTTAAAACGTTTTTCTTTTGCGTTTTTTGCGTACTCACTGTCAAAATGTTCACAAGGATTCACGAAAATGACTAAAATGGTGGATTATTCATGCCAGACCAGTAGTTGGCAATGTCACTTTTTTAAGAAACATTGCTCATCTATAGACTGAAAAAGTAATACACATGTGCATAACGTCACCGTTTTTACAATATCACGTTGTTGTTTACACAGAGACAATAACAGTATTGTTTTCAAAAACTTTCAAAAGTTTTCTATTTAAGTGTTTTCTATTTAACAGTGCCGTGTGAACGGCCCCTGAATCGAACTAAACTGAGGCTACTGTGCCTCTGTTAAGCACCTTAAAAGAATAAATATTTTGGAAATCGAACATCATTAGTAAAAAAATGTTTTCTTCAAAAAGTACTTACAACTCATCAGCTCTTTAGTAGAGACTCCAAGACCTGAAATAGATGGGTCAGATAAGGGGGACATCCAAAATGTGTACTGTTGGGGTGCCTCCAGAAAAAGGGTTGGGAAACACTGCAGTAAGGAATGGGAATTGTTAAGTGGAACTGGAATTGGACTCCCGTTTTGTTAAACTTGCTGTATAAAATATGCTGATTAAAATTGCAAGCATTACTGTAAGCTATTTGACTCACTGAAATTGTATACATTAAATATATGTTTTTTTCCCTCTCTTTTTCAAGGTGGGTTTAGAGAAGATGGCCACAGAACATACCAAACTGATTTATGTGACCACAGGAGTCTTGCTGCAGAAATTAGTAGCAGTCAAAACACTAACAGAGTACTCGCACATCTTCATAGATGAGGTAGGCTACACAATCTGCAATTTATAGATGCAACCGTTCAAGCTTTTAAATGAAAGAAGTCTCTTATGCTCACCATGGTTTCTTTTATTACATCAGAAATAGAGATTAAACAGTTATATTGTAAAATATTAATGCTATTAAAAAACCAATTTATTTATTTTAATACATTTTAAAAGTAATTTATTCCTGTGATGGCATGGATGAATTTTCAAATTACATTATATAATTTACTACCTAAGATTTTCTTTTTTAACTATTATCAATGTTAAAAACAGCTGTGCTGCTTTATATTCTTGTAGAAATGGTGATATGTATTTTAGTATTATTTGATGTATAGAAAGTTCAAAAGAACAGAAATAATGATTGGATGCAATTATCAGACCAGTGATGTCTCAATATAAAATATAAAAACTATTGTGCTATAATGAAAATGTTTAATATTAATATAAAAATGATTATATCAAATGTCAAATTAAATAACAATGACATGCAGACTTAATTTGTGTGTGATTATAACTTGATTCAGGTCCATGAGAGAACAGAGGAACTTGACTTCTTGTTGCTGGTTATCAGAAAACTGCTACGGTCCAATTCCAGATATGTCAAGGTTTGTTTAACATGCATACTTAAATTGACACAAGCATTTTTACACTCTCATTTTTACCCCTTCTCCATTTATCCTACCTTTCCTTCTGCAGGTCATTCTGATGTCCGCCACTATAAACTGTGCAGAGTTTGCCGAATATTTTGGAACTCTGATCCGCAATCAGATGAATCCAGCCTACGTGTTTGAGGTGGAAGGAGCCCCATACGCCATTGAAGAGTTCTACCTGAATGATCTCTCAACCATCCTGCCTTTTGGAATCAATGTATGGGAAGCAACAAAAATGCTATATTTTGACCATTTCTACTTAAATGCACTATATAATTGTGTGTGTTTGTCATAGGTTAACTTAAACCATCCTGGACGATCCTTGTATCACAGAGGAGATGTACAATGTTGCCGTCTCTCTCATCCAGAGCTTTGATGAGATGGAGGCTAAAGATCAAAGGTCAGAGATTACTGTGAGACATGCATACCAGTGTTTCTCACATGATTTTGTGTGTCTGTTGAGCGGACCTGGGTATATATAATATTTTGTACATTTTAAAGTTAAATGTATCAATCTGGTGCACTGAGAGTTCAAAATTAAGAGCTCCAACTCATGTTCAGTGTGCAAATTGAACAAAGAAATAATCTGTGAATTTAGTTTCTGAATTTTAAAGTGGACTCAGGCCTCGGATAAGTTGTGATATAGTGTCTGTCCCCATTTAGATTTGTACTAGTGTTTTAGGATGCCAAACAATGACAGTATTATTGTTAGTGATAGTAATAGACATATTTGTAAAACAAATACACTGTAAAATTGTTAAAAATGAATTACAAGTGGAAGTGAGAAAAGTGAGCCCTTCACTTTCACACGCAGCACAAATGGACTATATACTTATTTATATCAACTGTATTTATTTGAAATAGGACATTTATTAATGTCTTTACTGTCATTTCTAAACAATGTATGTTTGTTCAATTTAACGCATCTAGGTGCTCAAAGCAGACTGGAAGTGTTACTCATCCTGAGAGAGGTAGTGTGCTCGTCTTCCTGCCTGGGCTCTACGAAATCCAGTATATGAAGGAAGCCCTTTCAAAACTTGTGCGCAAGAGGTATGTTGGTGTGTCGTGTGTGTATACAAGCATGTTAGTATATAAAAGTGTTAATGTGTGTGTTTTCTCACAGGTTACAGGTGTATCCTCTTCACTCTTCTGTCACTTTAGAGGAGCAAAACGGAGTGTTCCTGGTTCCTGTACCTGGATACAGAAAGGTGAAATTGTCTCTGAAGTCATTGCTTTGTATGTTTATATGTTTGAAGGGTGTGATGGATAGTACATGAAACAAATTCCTGCTGTTTGTATTTACAGATTATTCTCTCCACAAACATCGCAGAGAGTTCTGTTACAGTGCCTGACGTTAAATACGGTGGGTGTTTATTTTACACCAGCCCTCAGAGTTCTTGAGATCATCCTAGTGTGAGAAGTATAAATTATGCAATGTTTTGTGTGTTATGCAGTGATTGACTTCTGCCTTGTGCGTCAGTTGGTGTGCGATAAGGAAACTAATTACAGCAGTCTCTGTATCAACTGGGCATCTAAGACCAGTTGCAACCAGCGTCGAGGTACTGCACATGTGGGCTGATGTTCAGTGCACAGCTTTATTGTAAAGATGCACTTGGTTTGTGGGTTTTTTTTAAATGCAGTTTATTCACGTCTCTTCCTGTGCATCCTCCCAGGTTCGTGCCGGACGGGTATTTAAAGGTTTCTGTTACCGGTTAGTATCCAGACATTTCTGGGAGCAAGAGATTCCAGATTTCACAATCCCAGAGATGCTGGTAAGAGAGCAATAGCATGTCTGCCAATGGCAGCAAAATGTGGAGGATCTTCTGAAATAATGAATTTTTAAATTGTAATTAACTTAAGTATTTTTAGTTGAGTGGTGTGTGTGTTTTGACTTGCAGCGGTCACCGTTGGTCAGTACCTTGTTGAAGGTGAAGTTGTTGGATATGGGTGATCCCCGCTCGGTTCTCTCCACGGCCCTCACGCCACCCAACCTCGGTGACATCGAAAGAACCGTCCTTCAACTCAAACAGGTCAATTAAGTTTAAACCTGACATTAAATTTTACACAATGTATGAATGCTAACACAGAACATTCTTTGAGCATATACGTGAATCCTATTTTAATTTGGTGAAACTGATTTGGTATTCTAGTTGATTACTTGTTCATTTTACTGTGAGTTTGTATGCATATTGTTTTTGCGGCAGCGTTATTTCAGTATTATTTACTAGTGATGCACCGATGTGAAAATTTGTGGCCGATGCTCGAGAACCGATATTAATATTGCTGTTATTGCCGATACCTAATGTTTACCGATGTCGATATCTCTGTATAGAAAACACATAGCGAGGATTAGGGCTGCATCGAAATTGGTAAAAAATTAAATTTTGTGATATTTTATTTTTCTGTGATATATATTGTGATTTGTGATAAAAACAATTTCACCAGATTACTTGAATATCTCTATTTGGAAAAGAATGAATAATTCTAGAATGACTGGGGTGGTTTTATCATGGAGTAAATCTAATATTATATAATATTAAATATATATTTAATATATTATAATATTAAATTAAACTAATATTAATAGAATGTTAATAAATTACACTTTAATAAATGGAACCTTATTGTAAAGTGTTTCCAATTTTATGTCTCTTGAGTTCAGTGAAGGACAGATCAGTTGTTTTAACCATTCATTAAAGTGAATCGGTTCAAATGAGTCATTAGTTCGCGAATCGGATGTGTCATTAACGGAGCACGTCACGTTGTGTGATTATCCAGGCAGTTTAGGACAACGCATCAGATATTGTGGCTTTACTGATTTTTTTATAGTTCTCTGAACACGGAAAACATTTCATCACCAGGTAAGTTTTATTTTTTGGTTTATTTTTTTTTAAGTGTGGTTTATGTCATCTGATTCTGATGTGTGGAAAGCTTTTCAGAGAAGATAAGGCAACGCTATTTTAGCACAATTCACAACCAGTAGTTCAGAAAAAAAAACTTTTACCATCGTGTATTCTCAAAGATATTCAGTCAACTCAATTCATAAAACATGCGCGATGTGAGGGAGAGAGAGACAGTTTGAAAATCGACGCGCGTGACCGGTGCTTTCACTCTCTCTCGTTTCCTCAGTTAAACAAGCGAAGCAGTCACTCATCTACATCACTTACCGGTCAAATATGGCTTTGGCGGGACAAAAATACGCATTAGGCTGACAGAAAACAGTGCGCCAGTTCCAGTCTTCAGGCGCTTGACGTTTTAAACGGACTTGCGCACGCTCGTGTAAAAACAAACATCCCAGCCCCCACACTCAAATCTACACGCACGTCAAATACACAGGAATGATCATCGGCCTGTTCACATCGGCCCTATTTTGACATCGGAACGATACCGATGTATAAAAAATGTACCAAATTGGCCGATGTTATATCGCGGTCGATATATCGTGCACCACTATTATTTACTGATTGTTTGATAGTATGATTGTTTTGTTTTTGTTATTTATATTTTTGGTTGTTTTGGTTTAATATTGATATTTAGGTTTAATTTATTTTTTAGTTTATTCATTTCAGCTAGAAATTGTATAGCTTCAATGTACATTTATTTCTAAATCTAATATTTTATTTTAGCTTTATTTTAATTAACAAAAATATTTTTTATTTGTTTTAATATTTGTTTTAGGTAATCATAAGTAATAACCCTGGTTTGTGGCCCTGTGTGTGTAGATCGGAGCTCTTTCTGTGCAGACCAACAGTCAGAAGGAGTTTGATGGCGATTTGACGTTTCTGGGTCGTGTGTTGGCTCACCTGCCCGTGGACCTGCAGTTGGGGAAGTTGATCGTTCTTGGACATGTGTTCGGTTGTCTAGAGGAGTGTCTTATCATTGGTATGATGTGTGTGTGTGTAAAAAATATCTGTATATCATCTGAATAATCTATAATATGAGGTTATAACATGTTGTCATGATAAATAAAAGATGAAAATGAAAGATGAAAAACTGTTTTTCTCTCAGCTGCATCTCTCTCTCTGAAGAGTTTCTTTGCCATGCCATCACTGCAGCAGCTGGCTGGGTACAGGTAGGTTGACCTTTGACCCTACATACTTGTCACAGGTTTTCTGAATTTGGCTTCCACTTGATTCTGATTATTCTTCTGTACTGTTGTCTCTGTTTGACCTCACAGGAGTAAGTTGAGTTTTGCACAAAATGTTCCAAGTGACTTCATTGCTTTCGTCAATGCCTTCAAGGTATGAACTGCCAGCTCTGAGCGTGATCAGGAGACTTGTTTAGATCTTAGATGCCATATTGAATTTAGTGCAGATGCAAACATGGCGGTGAGAGATCAGAATATTCTTTAAAATTGCTAGCACTGTTTAAAGGTCCTAGATTATGTAGTTCTCACAACTCAGAACTGTCTACCGAAATGTTTAGTTTTATTTTAGTTTTAAGAGTTTTCGTCAGCTGACTAATTGATATGGTTATTAATTGAATTCACTGTATTCTGTCCCTCGCAGACTCATTTACATTTCTGTCAAAATTAAATATGCTTCTACCCTGACTAAGGTCTATAGATATCAATCTCATAACATACAGTGTCTATAACAGTAAAATATTTGTTTGTTTTTTTTAATCTAACTTGATTGGACTTCTTTATGTATATTTTTTGAAGGCCTGGTACACATCTAGAGCTAAGGGAGAACTTAGACACCCAAAGGTAAGAGTATAAATATTGATAATATGTTTGAAGATGGAAAAGAAAACCTTAGGACATATAAACAAAAGATAAAACGTAGGAAGTGCACCAAAATTTTACCTGTCGTAAAATGAATTTTTGGTCGAAATGTTTCTTTGTGTCTGGTAATCAGGTTTCATTCTTGTGAAGCATGTTTGGTAACTTTAAGAACGGCTCTTTTCCACTCCACTCATGTACTGATAAAGCACTGGTAAAGCGAAGTCTGCTTAAATAACATGCTGACATTAAATTTCTCTACAGTAGACTTCTGTTTGCCCTACTGAGTTGGTTTTGCCATGATGGGCAGCCATGGTAAAATTATTTGCTTTGATATATGACCTGTTATTATAATAAAAGCTTTGTAGGACTGTACTTTTATTTTGATAATTAGTCAAAATAAATAGGAGTCTGTTGCATAGAACTCAATGAAGAATAATATATTCATATATTGATGTTTAATATTTTAACATAGGGCTGTTTTTGTTATTTTAGATAAGTGTGGTTATTTTATTGGCTTGTATGGTTTTCTTTTTTCTTTTTCGTGTTTTCCCCTGAGATTCCGTAAAATGATTGCATTTAATTTAAAAGACTAATAATTATACAACTTCACAAAAAAAAAAAAAAATTAAAGTATTAAATGTTATTTTAATTTTCGGTTTAACAAGTGCATCCAGAATTTTATTTTTCGGCTCAGAATTTTCATTTTGGTGTATTCTTATAAAAAGTTCTTTCCTACAAAAACAGCTAGATGTAAACAATATATGTCTTTTGAATATTCCATTTTTTAACAGCCCTAGTGCACATTGCAACATCTTTCCCTTTTTTACCAGGATGAACTTGAATGGGGCAAAGAGAACTGCATTCAAATCAAACGAATCAGAGAGGTAATCACTGCACACAAATGCGCTAATTTTGCACAGAATTTGCTCTAGTCTCATCGCATGTCTGTTACAGGTGGCAGAGCTCTTTGAGGATCTGAAGAAGAGAGTTTCCAGATTTAACATGCACATCAGCAGCTCCTCAAACCCCACAGACTACACCAGCCTGCACAAACAGAGATTCATCCTGCAGGTATAGATGCATAAAGCAATACACTACCTGTCCAAAAGCATGGTCAGTGATAATTTTTGTTTTGTTGAAAGAACAAACTTCTATTCAGCAGGGAAGCAAACTTTTGTTACAAATTTTCAAGTCATTTAAACATTTTTCAATTGATCAAAAATGTATCATGTGTTGCGGAAGATTTTTAAGCAGCACAAATGTTTTCAATATTGATGATGATAAAAAACATTTAATTAGCACCAAATCAGCATATCAGAATGATTTTTGAATGATCGTGTGACATTGAAGACAGGAGTAATAACTGCTGGAAGTTTAGCTTTAACATCTCAGGAATAAATAACATTCTTTAAAATGTATTAAAACAGTAATTTAAGAATTTAATAATATTTTGTAAGAATTACTGTATTTTTGTTTAAATAAATGCAGCCTTGGCAAACATAAGAGATTCAAAAACATTTAAGAATCTTACTAACCCGTGAACATTTGAACAGTAGTGGATGTTTGTGTGTGCTACTGTTGAATGTGTTCCGATTATCCTTTCTTTGTCTTTCTGGATTAGGTGGTCATTGCGGGTGCATTCTTTCCAAATTATTTCTCTCAGGCAGAGATTGATGAGCAGCTGGCATCAAAGGAACTTTCTGGAAATGATCCAAAGACCACCATTCTGGTACCAGTGTTTCCCTTTACAAAAGTCAGATTTAGTCAGAACTGAGATGCTCAGAACACACAAGAGCTGTTGGCTCATATTGAATATGACCTGGATCAGGTCCCTAAACCATTCCTAATCGTCTCTCATCCTGAATTTTTGCAAGTTATGCATTATAAACATGTATATAGACATGCTAGCTGACTGAGGCCCTCGGGTAAAGAGAACGCTCGCGGGTAAAAACGTAAAAATATTTTATCGGATGTGCCTTTCGTTTGCACGGCGACAGTGTTTTTGGGGCTTAAAACGCAAAAAAGTGAAACCACCCTCCAGAGTGGAAATCTTAAACGCTCCAGCAACGTGTTCCAGTGTAAAGGGTAAAAACGCAAAAGTCTGCTTGACAGTGAAGGTTGTACGTAGGCGCACAGACTTTGTGTTGCTGTGTGGCAGTGCTCCACATTGCCACCTAGCCGCCTGGAGTGCATACTACATTGAATTTTCTCAGACTTTTGCATCACCATGTGCACATGGATTTCCCACACAAAACGCTCATCTAAACGCAGAATAAAAAGTGATAACACAAAGCCAGTTTTGCATTTTCTCTTCAGAATCCTTTCCGTGAAACAGCCTGAATAATCTAGCCTTCGTGAGACCATCCTGATCTCGCAAGCTTTCAAGGTTTCACTCGCAGATCAGTCTGGATACTTTCCGTTAAAGAAAATTTGGGAGCAGTTCACCAAACGAACGTCCAATCAGCGTTGGCTTTGAGGCGGGTTGAGGTGTGACGCAACGAGAAGCGGGCAGTTCAGTCCAGAGTCACATGGCGGCTTCAGCGGATGAAACTAGCATCAGAGTGGCTATCGAGCAAGTTTTATGGAATTACAGAGTATTTCCTCACTGAAAGAAGAGCAAAACACTGCTCTGGAGGCTTTTCTCAGAGGAAAAGATGTTTTTGCTCTTCTCCCGACTGGTTTCGGCAAGAGTTGCTCTGATTGGTTGATTTGGCCCATCTATCACCAACATAGGCCAATCAGCTAACCAGTATTTTCGCCCCTTTCCAAAACTACTTCAACGGAAGGTTTCCAGATGGATATGCGGAGCAAATCCATCTGGCGGAGTCAGGTTATGAATAATCTGGTTTACTGACAGACAAGTTTATAGTATAAGCATTTAAAGGTTTCATCTTTAGAACTGGAACAATGCTATGATACCTTTTTTTAGTACTTGTGTAGTTGAGTATGTCTCTGGCTTAATGCCTTTTTCTCTCATTAGATTAGGAATTTGCCTCCGTTTGCATTCCTATGCTATAAGCAGCTCCAGTCGCTCTTCCGTCAATGTGGACAGGTCCAATCAATCGCTTTCGATGGATCCAGGTAACTTAAAAGCACAAAGACCAACAGTGTGTTTAGTATGGAATCTTGTATTGAGCACAAAATAAAGTAATTGACAATTTCTCATGGTTCTTCAATTTATTTCTCAGTTTTTGTCTTGCTGTTGAGTCATTTCACAGTTGTGACTTTTCCCCTGCCATTGCAAGTTTATTCTTGCAATTCAGACTTCGTCAGAATTTCTTTTGTGAAAAGTAAACTTGCAATTCCAAAGGAAGAAGTGTCAATTGCAAAATCCTAACTTGAAATTGTGAGAAATGAGTTAGAATTGTTATAAACGCAATTTTGTTAAAGAAAGTCATTATTACAAGATGTTAAAATTGTTAGATATAAACTTGGAATTGCGAGAAATATTGCGATTAACATTTTACAACAACTTTTGCAGAGCGTATGTGGAGTTTTATCGCTCGTGTGTGAGGGAGACGGGCGTGTTACCCGAGGTCTTGTTGGCACTGCTGCGAGCTCGCCAGACTCCCGGTCTCCACCTGCTGGTGCACCACACAGATGAGGTGGAGGCCCATGCTAGAGGAAAGCCCATCACACACCTGCGTCACGCAAGGTATTCGCAAGCCCCACCCCCCCATACAGACCTTGACAGATATGCGTTCAGTTTTCACAAAGAAATCTATTTCAGGGTTAACGTGGATGTTCAGAGCCATGCTGTGTGTCCTGTTGGAGTTCTGAGCAGCACCGTAAATCCAGAGACACTTCCATCCAGCAGGGTTTTTGTCATTAACATCACAGAGGTGAGGACTGACACCTGCAGCTTTTTTTAAGAAAGCTTATAAAGGCTTTTGAAAAATGTGGCCTAATTATGACCTACTCTGTCCATCTTTTTGAGCAGCATATGCAGGTTGTTAACATGTATGATTGTTTGTAGGTGATCGATGTGGGCCATTTTTGGGGCTTTCAGACAGATCAGAGCAGCGTTGAGAAACAGTGTCAGTTAACCGTAGCACTAAACATGAGGGATCTGAGACCGGTGTCTGTCTCACTCTATCCAAACCTGCTGTGTGTGGCCCCCTTCAAAGATGGACAGCAACAGGCCAAATACTATAGAGCCAAAGTATTGCACATACTGGGCAGCAATGTAGAGGTACAGCACACACTCAATGCTCCTTCGCAAAACAAAAGTCATATCCGTAATTATTGCTCTACATGCGCAGCTGAAATTTATTTCTGGTACAGATGCACATTTTTCCAATATTAAATTAAACAATTTTAAATTAGTTGAAGAATGTGTTAGACTTAATGTAATCAAAATAGAATAAAGCCACAAACCCAAGTCATCTCTTGTTTTAAAACAGATTTCTTAGGCCACGCACATTATGCTACGTACGTTTACACCATTACCTTATAAATAGGGTGGGCGATATGACCAAAATTGTGTTTCACGATATGACTAATTTTATTTCACGGTAACGATATATTTCACGATATAGTTATTTATATAGTTATTCTCAAAAAAAAAAAAAAAATCAACAAAAAGGGTTTTGTATAACAAATAAACCCAAATACTTCAGAAATGAAAGTACGTCACCTTGTTTTATTTTTATTTTATTTGGTAAATTATTTATTTGGTAAACAATTTTTATAGCAAAATATAGTAAACAAAAAAGACTCATCAACTTTTAGATGAACTTCCCACAACAGATTGATATTAAGTACAACTCATAGGTGCTTTTCAACTAATTTTTCAATCTTCTATGCAATTCAAAAATAATTTTTCAATCTCATGCATTGCTTTACTTCATCAATCAGTTTATAATTATAATGTATATAATATAATTATGATATATTTTTACCACATGTGCTTATTATACTGCGTTTTAAGGGGATTGTTTTGCTCTTTTTGTTTATATCTGGCAACCCGTCACCCTGAGCTTTAATCAAGAGGAGTTCAGAAGTGTCAAGTTCATCAAGTTCAGAAGTGACTAGAAGGAGAGCAGCAATATGAAAACCAAACCGCAGCTACTGTTAGTGTTGACTAAGTAGTTTAAATTATACACACCTTATAACAGTGCGTCGTTATTAGACCATAGCCCAGTAAACACCGCGCGCTCCCTCTCAGTGCATGTGCGCGCGCGTCTTTTGCATCAACAAAATGCGATCGATTAATTTGAGAGTCAAGTTGTAATCACGTATCGAATCAAAGGAAGATTTTATCAACTGGTTCGGTAGGCAATTGTTTGGAGTTAGATATATAACTCGCGCTGCATATTTAGTAAGTTTGCCTCAGAAACAGGATTCGTTTTAACAAGCAGGATGTTCATTCATGCTGAATATGATTTTCATGTTTAAAAAGTAACTATACATAAGAGAAGGAAAGATGTGGATAACTATACATTATTTAAGGTTATTTCTATTCGTAATGATATTGATGTAGCCTATGAAATGTTGTTATCAAGTAATGTCATGCTTTCCCCGTTGCAAACGTGCACTCCTCTGTACTGCTGCTCTAGCTGACGGCTGCCTTTCCCCCGAACATATCACGTTAACAACAAACCTTTAGAAAACGGAATTTCTTTGTGGATCCTCTTGACCTGCTTTCTCCATGTTCTCTTTGACAAATCTCAGCATCAGTCTCACGCGCGCTGCACGGGAGTTAACCACGGCCACTTATTTACATTTCGCGGTATACACGGAATAAAAAAATCTGTTACGGCTGACGTTTTTTACCGCGGTAACGATATACACTCACCGGCCTCTTTATTAGGTACCCCATGCTAGTAACGGGTTGGACCCCCTTTTGCCTTCAGAACTGCCTCAATTCTTCGTGGCATAGATTCAACAAGGTGCTGGAAGCATTCCTCAGGGAGTTTGGTCCATATTGACATGATGGCATCACACAGTTGCCGCAGATTTGTCGGCTGCACATCCATGATGCGAATCTCCCGTTCCACCACATCCCAAAGATGCTCTATTGGATTGAGATCTGGTGACTGTGGAGGCCATTTGAGTACAGCGAACTCATTGTCATGTTAAAGAAACCAGTCTGAGATGATTCCAGCTTTATGACATGGCGCATTATCCTGCTGAAAGTAGCCATCAGAAGTTGGGTACATTGTGGTCATAAAGGGATGGACATGGTCAGCAACAATACTCAGGTAGGCTGTGGCGTTGCAACGATGCTCAATTGGTACCAAGGGGCCCAAAGAGTGCCAAGAAAATATTCCCCACACCATGACACCACCACCACCAGCCTGAACCGTTGATACAAGGCAGGATGCATCCATGCTTTCATGTTGTAGACGCCAAATTCTGACCCTACCATCCGAATGTCGCAGCAGAAATCGAGACTCATCAGACCAGGCAACGTTTTTCCAATCTTCTATTGTCCAATTTCGATGAGCTTGTGCAAATTTTAGCCTCAGTTTCCTGTTCTTAGCTGAAAGGAGTGGCACCCGGTGTGGTCTTCTGCTGCTGTAGCCCATCTGCCTCAAAGTTCGACGTACTGTGCGTTCAGAGATGCTCTTCTGCCCACCTTGGTTATAACGGGTGGTTATTTGAGTCACTGTTGCCCTTCTATCAGCTCGAACCAGTCTGGCCATTCTCTTCTGACCTCTGGCATCAACAAGGCATTTCCACCCACAGAACTGCCGCTCACTGGATGTTTTTTCTTTTCGGACCATTCTCTGTAAACCCTAGAGATGGTTGTGCGTGAAAATCCCAGTAGATTAGCAGTTTCTGAAATACTCAGACCAGCCCTTCTGGCACCAACAATCATGCCACGTTCAAAGTCACTCAAATCACCTTTCTTCCCCATACTGATGCTCGGTTTGAACTGCAGGAGATTGTCTTGACCATGTCTACATGCCTAAATGCACTTGAGTTGCCGCCATGTGATTGGCTGCTTAGAAATTAAGTGTTAACGAACAGTTGGACAGGTGTACCTTATAAAGTGGCCGGTGAGTGTATATTCGTCATATCGCCCAGCCCTACTTATAAATGTGAGATTTTATTAATAATAATGTGTGTGATGTGTATAGTATAATGTTAGAAGCTAACTCAAAAAGTTAATGCTGGGTCTTCATCACAGTTGTGAAATGTTTGAGCTTTGTAGAGTAAAGCATCGGCATTTCAGATATTTTCCAGAAAACAGCCAGTCCTTCCAGAAAAACGCAGAGTTTTTTTGTAATTGTTGCGGGCAAAAATCCTTGATTATGCGGCCTGTTTTCTTTGAAAATCCAATGGAATATGCAGGATATTTATGCAATTTTATGCTATGAAATTGTGGGAATTTGCTGTGAAATGGTTACTCTTGTGTGAAGCAAACAACATTTTTTAACTTTCTTTTTTGCAACGAAAATGCGAGGATTATGATTACCTGCTAGTGCAACCTCGAAAAGACAAAGATGGAATTGTGAAAGTCTAATTAATCAACTTTACAGTAATTTAACTGAACTGAACAATCACGGAATTGACTTGAGCTGAAAAATAGCACTATTGTCTTTTTACAGCCACTTTACAGCAGAATTTGAATTTATCTCATATTTGATTTTATTCATCATTGATTGTTTCAAAGTAGCTTCACAGTAACAGGAAAATAACTATCTTTATTATATTAATTGCTATATAAATAAAGTTACTTGACTTAATATGTATGTGGACTTAGGTGTTTTTTGTGGATTTCGGCAACACCTCTACGGTCCCGTGCAGCAGTCTGAGAGAGCTCCCATCTGACCTCATGACTCCGCCCTTTCAAGTATGTACTTCTGATCCGTTTTTTTTTTGTTCTCTTTATTAAGTGTGTGCAATATACCGAAAACGTATCTTGATATTTTCAGCTCTTTACCCAACAGCCATTGTTGTCAAGGAGATTCAATATGGCACAATACAAATCTAGTAGTAGAATGCAATACAAATGTAGTAAAAAATAAAGGTATGTTTTTAATTTTTCAACTAAACACAAGAAGAATTTAATCATTTTAAATTTGGATGCATAAAAAAAAAAAAAAAAAAAAAATATATATATATATATATATATATATATATATATACACACACACACACACACGCACACACACGCACACACACGTGTGTGTATATATGTGTCCTTTTCGACATTTATAAGTTAATGTTCTTTTTTTATATTGTGTTTTTTTTATTTTTTATAAGTACTTGTTTTTGTTATTTAGTTTTTATTGTTATTGTTCTCTTACATCCAATGGTGTATCCATCCATAATTAAAGTGCTCCAAACAGCTCTGGGGGATTAATAAAGACCTTCTGAAGTGAAACGATGCATTAGTTTAAGAAAATAAAAAAAGAAAGAAAAAGTTAAGAAAAAGTTTTATCGACTAAAACAACTGTGAACTGAAAAAACTAATGTGAACGGGCTTGTAGTATAAACAGACTATTTTAGGAAAATAAGAATTCATTAGAATCATTGTGATATTCATAAAGCTACTTACTTTTGTCTCCAGCAAAGTCATTGTGAATATATGTGTGGTGTATCTTCCAGCTCTACTCTGTATCACATCTGGATTTTTTATGGATTTCAGTAAAACTGTATCTGCATGTTCCATTGCAGGCGCAGGAGTTTTGCATTGCAGGCATGGGTCCGTCTGCACAGTCGCTGATTCTGGGTGATCGCTGGAGCAGTCGGGCACGTAACCGTTTTAAGACGCTCACAAGCGGCCTCTCTGCTGTCGTGTCCCTCTACTCCATTCTGCACGGCGTCATGCGCATTGACCTGCGCATCTCCTTGGAAATAGGTGATGTCAGTGTTGCTGACCTGCTGGTGCAGGAGGGACATGCTTGCCACACCCCTGAAAGCTTTGAGAGCCAGGTAACCATGTCAACCCATTAGTTTTGATAAGTTTAGTTGGCATTGTATTAACATTTTATGGTCTGCTGTTGCCTGGTAACACAGAATGACTCCTGCAATATGCACTAAAATATTTCTTAAGATAGTTTGAAAATAAGAGTGTTTTAACATTTGTAAGTCTTATAAAACATCCTGAGAAGTTAAAAGTCCATGTGTGTTTTTTTTGTCTCTGCAGCAGTCCCATGAGGTTCTGTTATCTCTGTATGATGATATGGCCAGTGGCAGATTCACCCCCAGTTCAGCTAGTGGTTCCTTGAACAGCAGGATGGAGGAAGACAAGCAGCTCATCAACGAGCTCCTTCAGCACTTTTGTGGATCCAGCAGCAGCGCCCCCAAGTGCAAGGTTCTGGCGTAGAAGCCCTGTGATCACCTGCAGTTGAACTTGCACGCTTCTTTACTGATTATGGCTCAGTTACTGAACTTATACGTGCATTTCAGAGAGATTACTGATATGATTAAGCTTTTCTTTGCAGTTTCTCCAGTGCATATTAATTTGATTTAAACAAAAGTCCCTGTTTTCGAACACATTTACAGCTTTTCATATTGTGCTGTTAACAGAGGTGTATAGAGGTGCTGTTCTCCTTCTTTTGCAGGCTTTAGTTCACGGTCCCAGCAGCCCACATAAAATCAGCGTTCACAGCATGAGCCGGGTCAGCCACTTCAGGTAAGACCTGCCTGTCTATCTCACAGACCAGATAAGTTTCATTCCTGGACAGGATGCAGAGAGTGTTGAGGGTTTTTTTTTTTGCAGGTCTGTTGGCATTGAGAGGGATAGTATTAACTCTGTAATGGTGAATGAAAATCCACAGGACTGTCATGAGAGGATGTTGGTGGCTGCAGCCGTGTTTCTCAGTGCTTCAGGTGCGCACATAATCACACATGCTTGGTTGGGTTTGTCATGGTAAGTGCATTTGCTGAATACTAGAGGTGGCTGATATATTGGTAGAGACTATTAACTGGTGGAAATGTGTCTACCAGTCGAGATTTTGGACTATCATCTCCGTCACAGTTACACAAGCTTATTGTTTGCATGCATTTTTAAGGTTTTAAAAAGAAGTGATTCTAAACTGTTGAAAGCGCAGTAAGCAGTGAAAGACAACACGTTTTGCTATACGTGCTTGATGTCAGAGAAAGCCTAACGAAAGCCTGTCTAATGAAACCACTGCTCATAAAGTGTGTGAGAACTGAATTGAACAGTGCTCTTTGCAGACTAATTAAGCTTGAACTATTAAATACACATACAAATGTGTCAAAGTTACCTTTGCCAGTGCAAACAGCCATTTTTGTCTTGAATGTAAACAGAAAACTCACAAAGTATATTAGATCTGTGCAGACGGTCTTAAAGTGACCGCATCCAAATTTTCCTGCTGTTATTAATGTTGAGCAAACCTCGCTGCTCTTGACTGAATCACTTTTGTAACTTTAATAAGGATGAATGTACATTTAATTTACACTTGAAGACAATGCAGAGTTTTTTTTATACATTTAAATACTTAATTAAAATATATTTAGCATTTCTTATTTCTAGTGCTTAAAGCGGTTTTGTTTTATTGTAGTTCATTTTCTTATATGCTTGTAATCAGTTTCTTTGTTCTTTATCACGGTTAACTTGTCTTCAGTATGCATTATTTTAGTAGTATTTTATTTATTTATTTTTATTTGGGCTAGTATTAGTTTTTTGAAAATGACAAGAATTCTGAAATTTCACTGGTTGCCATTAACCTTATTTAAAGCAAAATTAACTATTGTGATCTATATTGTTATCGTCAACAAATAACTTGTATCATGATATAAGAATTTGGTCATATCGCCCACCCCAATACTTTATTCAGCAAGGGCAGATTAAATTGATTTAAAAGTGACTAAAGACATTTATAATGTTATACAAGATTTCTATTTCAAATTAATACTGTTCTTTTGAACTTTTAATTCATTGAAAATTTCCACAAAACTATTGTTTTATACTAAATGTTTCTTATTAGAATGATTGTTGAAGCTACATTAGTTTTCTTTCAGTAGTGGTAATTTGTTAATTAAATTGTTTATTATTATGATTTTGTTTGCATTAGAAATACATATATATGTATACATATTTTGATAATGTTTTTTGTTTGTTTAGTTAATTTTTATTTATTTATAAGTTTAGTCTTTATTTGTGGTTAGTTTAATAATGGCAATGTTTGATTTAGACACGTGAGGGCAGTAGTGGGCACAGGTGAGGGTAAGAGAGATGCTGAGAGATGCTGTATTGCTTGCTCAGTTGGAACAAATAAACCAGCCACAAACCCTGTAATCCAGCTTTGAATTGTATTTATTTTTTGGCTGCGTTCATCACCTGCCCAGGGTGCTAGAAGTTGTCGTTTGAAGGTTTGATTTAAGTTTAATTTTTTTGTTTGTTGACAAACGGCCACTACAATGATGTTTGTTTTTGTGTGTATATATAATTCATGTACAGGTTCTCATATCTTGCTGAAGGAAACATCTCTGATGCCTCATATCCACGGCCTTCCCTCCCTTGTTACTATGCTCTTCACCCCTGTCATGGAACTGCGGTAACAGTTACCATGCAAATGTTTTCTCACTTACATAAATATTTTCACATCAGTCTGTAAAGACAACAAAAATCTATTTCTTTTTGAGGGGATGTTTATTTAGCCCCACCAATCACAATACATTTTCACAACAAGATGTTAGTCCCCATGAAATCAAATTTGAAGTTTACTTTTTTTTTTAATGAATATGTTAGCCTTACTGTTAACTATAAGCTAGTGTGCACCACACATTTAGTATTTTCTATATGGTGAATGGCACATTCAGAGTAATGAAAAAAGGTGCACTTAATAGGGGAAAGGGAAGGATTCACGAGTTGGCGCAGAACAGAAAACATCGGACCCCTTTGAACAGAATATAGCACAGAATGCTATATTTTAAAGTGATGTGGAGGAGATGAGGAGAAACGGTTAGAGATTAGGAAACTGTGGCTTTACCTGTGCTCGCCGAAGCTGTAATATAATGATATTGGCTATTTTGAAAAGGGGGAGGAGCTTTTCTATATATTCTGCCTTGTCTTCCCGTTTCACTGGAAATTGTCAACACATTAAATAATGTTATGTGTTTTAAGGCACTTTAGTGGGCCTATAAGACTATACATACTTATGAACCCCTTTAGAATTTGTAGGTCTTCAACCCAGACTTGTTTAACTTCCTGTGTATATTTTGTCATATTTAAATGTTCATTTAACATGTAAGTGTCTAATGGCATGCACACTTTTTTGCAGCACTAACGAGGAAAGAACCTGTTTTACTGGTGCTCTGTGCGGCCTGGGCTGGAATCCCATTTCCCAAGAAGCAGTGCTTCCTGAACATGACATTGAGCTTGCTTTCGATGTCAAGTTTGACATTGAAGACATCACTGAGGTGTGTTTTGGTGTGTGTGAGGTAATGCACTTAACGATCATCTTTGTGTGTCAGGTAAGGCTGGGTGGTCTATCGAGTTTGTACGATATATATGGATTTAAAAAAAAACAATTGTGAGTGATACAGGATGAGGTAATACTGTTTATATCGTTATACAGTAGTGAAAAATAGTGGAGTAACCGGTGAACTCTGTCCTAAACATGAAACATGTTTTATGTTAACGGCTTCAAAATAACTCGTAAGATCAAGTTAAAGCATATAGTTTATGAAACTTAACAGATTTCAGTGAACAAGCACAGAGCACAATAATCCTGACTAAAATATAGCTACATATTGCTAAAATATAATTTTTTAATAGTTTTTAAATACTAGTAAATGGTAGGTTTTTTTTCCAAGTAGAAAGGGGTATAAAGTATATCACCATTCAGTCAAAAAATACCAGTATAAGATTTTTTGGCCATATCGCCCAGCCCTAGTGTCAGGCTCTTTGTTGTTTAAGTGAATGGGTTCTTGACCAGAATAATTTGTAAACTGTTTGGTTAAGCAAGACTATGCGTGTATGTTTAGATAAATGCATTGAGAAGCTCAATAAACAGGCTGGTGTGTGATGGACCACACGGCTTACTGAACCTGAGCCCTGAGAAGATCAGCAGTCTTCAGGAGGAGGCCCGGGAACGACTAGTTAGGTACTCTATCTCCATCCATCCCCCTCCAAAGACATTTTGAGAGTGTTTGTGACATGTAAAAACCTATCATTGAAGCATGTGACACACTTTATCTTTAGACTGTTTATTAGAAACCCTCCCAGACCAGAGTGCACACCTGTGTACTACGAGAAATTCAAGAAATGGAACCTGGTAAGGATCCTCCATTCCTAAAGCCTTCAGTTCATAAAGCCCCTCAGTAGAATTGAGTTCATTGGGTTCTTCACCATGTGTGTCATCAGGTGGATCGCTCCCAGCAGATGGAGCTACAGGCGAAGGATGATGGGAAATCCAAAGGCGTACTAGTTTCAGCTGCATCCCATCACCTTACTAAACATGTGATGAGCATCATTGCAGAAAATCCAGAATCACATTAGGCGGTTTCTGTTGGGTTTTCAGTGTTATCAATACAGTTGATGGATGGAAATTCTTGAATGTTATTTCTATTAAATGTGCAGTTTTTTAGTTTTATTAATTTTTTGTTACTTGAGAAAAAGAATTTCAGTTGCATCGATGCAGGGTTATTCAATCTATATTGCAATAAATAGCATTCGACTGCATTTTTGTTTTTTTTTTACGATTTTTTTTTCTCTAATTTTAGTGCTATGTTTGTAATGTTTTAAAATGTTGTGGGGTTGAATTGAGTTGTAATTTGAGTTTAATGTTCTGGCTGTAGTTTGATTGTATACAGTAAATAATTTGTTCAAGTTCCTTCGACTTCTTTTTGAAAAGAAAAAAAACAAAATTCCTTCAGAAAAAAAGTTTTCCATAGGATATAGTGCACAAATCATAAGTTTTGAAGCTGTACAATACCTTTATGTGAAGAATAGACCAATTTTTTTTTATTTATATTATTAAAAAGCTTATTTCCGTCCACTTTAAGCTCTTGAATTTCATTAATTTTTGATGTTGGTTTGAAATGTATTTTCACCCTCCTGCATGTTATTGATCTTATTTAGAAAGATTTATCCATGCACACAGTTCATGAATGTCAATCTTCCAGTTAAATGACAAGACTGGACATGCTGGACTCTAGTCTGATTAAACCCTGTCCATTTCTAACAATCAACTGCAAGCTAGCATTCAGATCTGCTTCCGTCCAATCAACAATCATAGAATAGAAAAAGTCCTGCAGCCCTCTATTTTTTTCTTTTTGACATTGTTTCACTCAGATATACATCACAATTTGGAAGACAAGAAGTCGCTACTTATGTTTAATAATGTTGTCTTCATTTTACACTGAGGTTTGTATTTTTAACACCATTGAATAGATAAAAAAAAAAAAAAAAACATGGAAACAAGAGGCTAAAGTTTGTGAACATACTTTGATGTTGGTTTAAGAAAGCCTGAATGGGAAGGTTTAAGTATTTTTAAAAGTACAAGAGTAAAAGGTTTTAAGGCCATAGTTACAAAAGGTGTTATGGTGCACAGCCTGTCCAAATCTATGATGGAAAAACACAAACAATACTAGGAGAAGATTCTACAATGTTTATTAAAACACCCAACATTAGTCCAACTCTATGTTAAATGATTGTTTTAATCCCTTGGAATTAAGAAAACCAAAATTTGGATAAGGTACTTTTTGCAAATGTATTTTATTATTTAAAATCAATATTTTTATTAATAAATATGTCCTCAATGGTGTACAAATACCTCTGCCAATTATCTGACATCCTCGTAAACGAATATATTATATACATAGGACGGGTAGGTCAAAAGAGGCTTAATGTAGTTCCGCCATCTTGAAAAATTATAATTTAGTATAACTATAATTAGAAAAACTATAATTTACATATATCGAAATATTCTTACATTGCGATTTCCCTTATATCTAAATATGTTTAGTGAAGGGTAAAACTCCCGAAATCTCTGTGGAAAACATTGCGTGACAGACGTGCGAAAGATCACTTCCTGGCTCAACGTTGGACTTCTGATTCAGATCAGTTCGACGGCTGTTAACAAGAGGTAAAAACTACATAAATACTGTTCGATTTCTCATTCGATTTCGTTTTGGTATTAGGCCATCAATGTGTACTAACATTTACAAGTCATTAAATCATCATGTTTAATTTTGACTTCTCTGTCTGTGGTTGCTCTTTGAGGTGGACCCACCCTGCATTATATGACTGACAGACAACATTGGTTTGACCGAAAAATGTCAAAATTGAAAATACTGTGGAAACAAAGACACCTACATCTTGGATGCCCTTGAGGTAAGCTAAAACATCAAAAATGTAACGTTATTTCAAAGTGAACTGCTATCCCTTTAACTTTCTCTAACTTTCCTATGAATGACAAGACACCAACCCTCTTACATTAAGGAACATTTATTTTTCTCATTCGTCAATTAAATACAGAGTGCAAATAGTTAAAGACCTTAAAATAACTGAACACTGAACATCGTACAAAGTTGCACAGAGTTAACTCTGCAGTCTGACCATCATTTGCCCTAGAGAAGGACCACAAAGCATGTCTTTAAACACCTACACGTATCCCTACAATTCTGCAAAAATTACAATTACACATTTAGTAATAACATCCTCAAATTATCATTGTGCTCGAATACACACACACAAAAAAAAATCCACAATTCAACTTGATATTAATAAGTATGTCTGTACACAGAGCCACTCTAGCAGTGACTTTGAATTAAGCGATTAATCGACATGGCAGCAGGAGATTATATGACAGGCATGATTTTCGTGTCACGTTTTACAGCAGGAAATATGCACTGCAAAATAAAGCAGAGAGAGGAAGAGCACTGCAGAGATAGCAAATATTTACTCAAGACTGGACTTCATGCACTTAAATCGGAAGCAATGAAGAGAGAAGCACTGCGTGTGTGTCCCTCTGGTATATCTATAACTCTACGATCGCCCACAAGGTGTCATTAATGTGAATCAGTGTTAGTTATTTATGCAGGGCTTCACCTGTGACTGGCAAAAGGGGAGGGGGGTTTATTGGTGCCGTTACATTAACATGATCATCTTTTTTTTGTTGATGCTTTTTATCATTATTTTTTGAGGTGATATATTGGCCTCCTGTGTAGTTGTTGTCCTTCAGTGCTGGCAAAAGTTGTAGTTTTTACTGGCTATAGTGTTTACTTGTACAGAAGCAAAGAGTTTATTCCTTCTTTTTGGCCCAGGAACCTTTTCTCTAATCCTGAAAAGCAAACAAAAAATTAGACTGCTAATTTTAACTAATAACTGAAATTTGTATCAAATTTATATAGACCCAACACGGTTTAACGTCGTTGAATAGTAATAAATAACTCACTTTCCCATTATTGAGTTAACCTGGGTGCGCACCAGCCCTAAGTACTGATCAATCTGCGTCTGAAAAGGAAGAGAAAGAGAATGAGGATTCGCAATAGACAATATGTAAGTCAAATACATTGGTATTTTGGTACAAAGTCCATTCTGAAACCATACATTTCCATACCTTATTACACATAACATGTAGTGACTGTATAATTACATGCAACTAACCTTAATTCAAAGAGTAAATATGTGTAGTTAATTCATATTGCAAAATTAAAAAAAAAGAAATACCATTCAGTTTTTTTTACTGACTGTACATGAATAATTTATGAAGTAATATAGAAAAGTATAGAGATTTTTATTTAATATAGAATTATAAGAATAATTTCAAAATAAACCAGTTTTATTTTAATGTAAGGTAACTTTTAAAAATGTTCAATAGCATTAGTTATTAGTTACTGCTCAAAATTTGCATTGAGCATCATGATATTGTACTGGTATAGCAATCAACATCAGGCATTTTGATATTGTGGCACAACATGGACCTTAGAAAGAAAGAAAATGTTTGTTGGGGGAACATTACCTGGTACTTTTCATAAACCACTGGCACTGCTAAACATGGAAACTACAGCTAAAAAACGAAACACAAAAGAGAAATAGTTAGGACAACAGAGAGATGGACAACTGAGCTGCCCTCCCAGAGTGCTGCATCATCATTTAAGGTTATAACACCCTGACCTACAGCAGTGTGTGTGTGTTTGTGACATCACCAACCTTCCTGACATAGAAGTGTGTACTTAAGATATGGTTGGAAATCAGACAGCAAACACTCAACACAATAGAAACTACTGAGCAGTTCATAGAACATCAACAACATTCACAAATCAGTGCTGATATACGAGAAAGGTTATCAAACATTTCTTTAAAATTTCAAGTCATTAATCAGCTGGTTTACAACAGTAATAGTGTGCACTGTGTACTCTACTGTTTTAAAGAAATTATCCAGCAAGGACGCATTAAATTAATCAAAACTGAGAGTGACGACATTAATAATGATATAAAAGATTTATATTATAAACAAATGCCGTTCGTCAATAAAACGAAACCAAACAAATATCATTCAGAATATTCTGTTTTCAATGTCGATATTAATAATAAAAAATGTTTCTTGAGCAGCACATGAGGATATTGGAATGATTTCTGAAGGATCAGGTGACACTGAAGACTGGAGTAATGATAGCCAACACAAGACATTTTAAAATAGAAAACAATTATTTAAGATTTTAATAATATTTCCCAATATTACCATTTTACTGTATATTTCATCAAATAAAAGCAGCGGTGATTATAAGAGACTTCATACCGACTCTAAACATTTGTATGTTTGTGTTGTATTCTTACCCAGAATCAACAGGGTCAGGCCATTAAACAGCGCTCCAACATACGTCAACAACCACATCAACACTGCAAACTAAACACAGACACATGATGTCAATTCAAAGGTACAGCTGTTTTCATTTGCTTTTCTGAATCTTTTAACTCTCACTAACTTTTTCCACCGTCTAACAAAATGAATAGTACTTAAATATCTTTAAAATGATACACACCTACTATACATGAGATGAAGACTGCAGTCATATCAGTGGCCTAAAACAGCTCTTTCATTCTAAATTTGGTGGGTGCCACTCATCTTTGAGATCACATGACTCATTGAAATCAACCTCGAAAATGATTGGCCACTTTTGGAGTTTAAAGGGGTCATATGAAGCTATTTCCGGTTTTCCTTTATCTTAAGGGTGTAGCTGTTTTGCATGTATAAGATCTGCAGAGTTACAAAGCTCAAACGCAAAGAGATATTCTTTGTAAAAGTTAAGGCTTAGCCACACCTTCCTAAAACGCTTCATTCAAATGCATCCACAAATTTATGTCAGTGAGTGGGGGCAGAGTTTCATAACACCACCCAAATGTATACGCAAAGAAAGAAGGCTTAACTTTTATTCTTGCTATGTTATTGTTGCTGCCATGTGGTGGAGACGCTGTGTTTTTCGTTGCAATAGCTGAACTACTTTGTTTGGCCTTCTAATTCGACTGTGTGCTATGCATTTTTAGGAGGACCGTTTCTAAAACCCGTACCAGTACAAGGCCAGCTGTGCACAAAGGCTGATTCTAAAAAGTGGGACAATTCCATCTTTGCAAACTGCAGTCTGGCGCTTCTGACTCACAGACACAGCTTAAGTATATTTTCATATTTTAAAGGTCCCCTGACATGGGGTTATTTTATTATTTTATAATGTTTCCTGGGTTGCCCTTATAATGTTAGTATGTTTTTTAGATCAAAAATAGTCATAATTTAGAAATGAAAGGAAATTGTCCTAGCCTGATTTTAGCCTCTGATTTGAACGCTCTGTTTGAAGGGGCGTGTCTGCTGTGGGATTCAGTGTAACCGGCCACTGCTGTGATTGGCTGACATGCCTGCGTATGAAATAGCTATGAATTACATGCAAAACTTTCTCGAATAGCCTACTTTTACTACAGCTATTATACGTTTTTACTATTACAGCTATCGAATTGTAAGAAGTTTTTAAAGTATTTAGATCTATTCCCATCACATAAAATGTTGCTGTGAAAATCTTATCATTGTAACACAGTTTCTGCACTCTCTCTAATGCTTTCACCAATGTAGACACGATGATGTATACAGTAAGAGCTTCGTTGTGCAGTGTAACATGCGTCATTGATTTCATAACGAGTTGTCCAGATAAACTTGCGCTGTGGAAAGATTGTTCTTTGATCGCTTTCTGTATAAGATTATTTTCATCCTACTAAAAGAAATGATGTGAAGTTGATATTTTAGTCACTGGCTTGACTTACTAATGCATAAACAGTATTGAACGATTTTGAAAGAAAGATTAAATTACCTGTCTGAACTTGAACAATTAGTCTACACATAAGAAATTGTTGCTTGATAGCTCGATCGATTTATTTTTAGTCGTTCATCGACTTGAGGAAACAGACTTCGAATGAAATGTTTGGACCATACAAAACTTTGGGAAGTTGTGTCGGCGCATTTCCAGAGAAAATAAAATTAACCCATTGTTTCCTCAGAGGCTCGGATGAAGGAACTAAAAAATACTTTTGTGTTCAATTTGTAAATCCTAACACTGATCAACTGCTATGCTTCGCTCATTTGCAAGCCATGATATCTCTCTAGGAAAAACTCATATCTCAAAGCTATTTCTCTAGGAAAAACTCAAATCGTGATCGCGCATTTGAACTTCCTAGCTAATTTTCTCATGGGCGAGCCAAATTCTTTGGGCGGGCAAAGCGCAAAAAGGGGAGGTAACCTTTCCTCGTTATGACGTAATAACGAGGAGATTCAAGATCAGCGCGTCTGAGCTGCAGAGAAGAGAAAAATAGCCAAAGCTCGGTTTACACCGATTTAAAATTCTAGACACGAGGGGACCAAATACAGGCTAGGGGGACTAATATTAATGTTAAAAAACCTCAGAAAGTGAAAATTTCCTGTCAGGTGACCTTTAAGAATTTTAAAGCGTTTCAGAAAAGCGGGGCATAGACTAGAGGAGCAGCATTAATGTACAGTATGTGTAAAATAATGACTTTTTGAACCTATAACCACATGAAGACATTGCATTAAACAAAATACACAAAATAATGATCTTTTTAGAATCATCATATGACCCCTTTAACAAATATGCATTGCCAGCACATCTCTAACTGAAACCTTTTGTGTAATACTACATCCATTCCAATAAGTGTTGGTATAAAGACTGCTGAGAAGCAAAATTGAGTGTCAAAAATGAAACCTGTATGAGTTTAATTTTCGTGATCAAATAGACAGAATTGGAAAGATTACACCTTGCTTGTTATCGAAAGTACCAAAACACAGAGCTTGATTTGGTGTTAATGGTGGTTAGGCTGCAAAACTGAATTCGTTACTATATACATAAGACATGAGGTCCATTGAGCCGGGCTGGGCGGGGCCGGGGTAGCAGGGGGCGGGGCGTGTTCGGTACGCAAAGACTGTATCGCGATTCGAAATCGTGAGTTCACTATTGCGGTTTTTCGGTTCGGTTTCGAAAATCGTTACACCCCTACTACCGACATTCTTCAAAATATCTTCTTGTGCAGAAGAAAGAAATTCGAACAGGTTTGAAACAACTTGAGGGTTTTTTTGGCTTTCAAATTGAAATTGCAATAGTATCATCGAAAACTTGATTATGTAATATTCGTAAATAAATAAATTAATAGCCGTTTTCACCTTAATGGAGTCGACCAGATCCTGAACCAGAAACAGCCTGCGAAGCTCCTTCACGGTGGTGTTGATGTACAGCTGAGTCTTATCCACATACTTACTGATCTGATCTGCAGAGAGAGCGATCTCCACCTCCAGATAGGCCCTGAAAAATAGAGAAGCCATGAGAATGGATGAACATGTTCATTGCTTAATACGCACAAATGAAGGCGACAAACTTGAGATTCGGACTAACTTAAAGGGGTGGCCCTCGTCGGTTTTTTGCACTGCCTGCAGGACTGATTTGTAGATTCGGAAGCTGACGGTAGCAGAGAGGACAGCCAGAGCGAGATACGCAATCACGCTCACCACACTGAACTGGGTTAAAGAGAACAGCAGCAGCAACACGCTGCCGAACACCAGTCCTGACTGCTTTAGATCCCGCCAATGTAACAGATCTACCACTGAAGAGACAGAGGGAGAAAAACAAGAGTTTAATCCACTGGTCAGTTCTTATGTACTTTTGTGCACAAATATTCACAGCATGCGCCTGATTGTTCATCACCATGTCTACATATTCACAGGATGCAAGTTTCTCTGCACTTTTTATATTTTAGTACAGAAATGATGTCCTGTGGTTATGTAGATATTTCTTAAATTAGCAGCAGTTTAGTACTTGTGTAATGCTTATCACTATGTATACAACAGCGTTAGCAATTAACTAATTACTACTGAATGAAATTAACATTTGTGTGAAATCTGCATACGAACGTTTTTGACAAACAAATCATGATTCATCAATTAATAAATTCACAAACCGCACATGTGCAAAAATTATATACTTTAGAAATGTGTTAAGAGATACAATTTTATATATTTTCATCTTAAATAGATTTCATCATATTCGGTAAAAGGTGCCTTATAGCTCGAGTTGCATGAAAACTCAGTTACAGCTAGCTAATCTGAGTCTGTAAATGGTGCTTACTGTGTTTGAACTGGTTTTGAGGATGGCACAATTGGCATTGCTCGAGGGTCTTTCTGATTAAAGCATGTTTTTAGAGACGCTGAGAGTGACAAAAGGTTGTGCCCTTCTATGGAGATGGTTTGGCTGTGTTTTATGTACATACTAACCTCAGGCACATGGTTGCTCATTTAGTTCATTTAGTTAACACTATAGATTCATTAGCAGTAGGATGAGGACAAACTCATGAGTGTATGGATGTGTTGTGAATTAGACTCATGGGTGTATGGATGTTAGAGCCAGACCGATATATCGGCAGACCGATATTATCGGCCGATATTAGGCATTTTCCAAATTATCGGTATCGGCAGTTATAATGGCCGATAAATGAATATTTCAAAAATAAAAAATAAAAACGGACAAAACACGCTTGAACCATGTCATGAGTGTTGGAGTTGTATAGTTTGTCCACCAGAGGGCACTCTACACCCTCCCTGTTGGCAACACTCGTTAAGTTGGTCACGAGACATACATTTCTTGAATAACAATTAAAAGAACATCCCCATCAGTTGCGGAATTAGTTAGTAATAATTACGTTACGTTGTTACAGTGTAGTTGGCTGACTGTCCTTTTAACTTTTGACAATGTGACTGAAGTATTTATTTAATAGCGCGTGACAGTTATAGCAATGAGACTAATCATCTCTCCTTGGCCTGTTATATTGAAAATGTATGTTTTACACTTTGCAGTATGATGTCATCAATTGCTAAATTATGGCTCATCATAGACTAGCTAATCACAAAGCTAGATAATGCCACTATCATCAGTCTGTTCTGTTGTGACAATAAAAGAAACAAGTTTCTTTTTAAAAAGCATTATCATAATATTTTAGTTAAAACTCATAAATAACTACAAATAACTAATGTTAGGAAAATCTGTTAATGTTTTGTTGCGCGTTTCGAAAAAAAAAAAATAAAAAATATCGGCCGATATATCGGCATATCGGATTTTAAACTCAAAAAATATTTGTATCGGTATCGGCCTTCAAAATCCTTTATCGGTTCGGGCTCTAATGGATGTGTTGTGAATTAGACTCATGGGTGTATGTGTTGTGAATTAGGTGGAATTGTTTGAGACACTTTCTGATCAATACATTTCCAAGATTTTTTTTAACGTTTCCATATACAAATAATTTTAAACAGAGATAGTATTACAGTACAGTAGAAATTCTGCATATCTTGCAAAAGTGTAACCTTGAGGCTATCAGTTCACACCTGTCTACCTCTCACAGCACCTGCTGTCAACGTATCTACTGTAACCCTAACCATCTGTGTGCACACACACTCTACTGGGTTAATTATTTACATTAGCTAAGACATATGCAGTGCAAATACTAGTCATGTTATCAGAAGTGCTGTAATATAATGACATTGAGCTATATGCCTTCACTGCATTAACTTCAATTTAAGAGGTATAACAGTGAAATGAAGAGGAGGCCATCAGAACCTGCTCATTATAAAATTGCAGGTTTAGTTTGCATATGGTAAAGTATAACCATGTAAAAGGCAGATAAAAGGCAAAACCTCATCTAACTGTTACTCTATTAAGGGAGTTGAATTTATGTTTGCAGCATCACTATAGAGTTATCCATCTTAAGTTACCAGAGTAATCCCCCTTGAAGCAACCTATTAAGTGTCTTGCTCAAGAACCACTAATAGCAGGGTTCAAATCTTTTGGTTGCCAGCCCAGACAACACACAGTCCTCCGCAAACCTACAAATCAGTCTCATTGTTCTCTTCACTGCATTTCTGTCATCTACCAAGTACAAAATAATTTGGAAAGTCTTTGAGCATACAGAAGTATATGAACAGATTAAAACCATGCGAGTGACCAAATATAATATTCAATATGGGTCGGAAAACACACTGCTCCACGGAAACTCAAAATATTCTATAACAATAACTAATGTCCTGTACTCCTGATTTTACATACTGCTTTTCATATAATATTTAGCAGGGAAGTAGTCATATATGGATGCGGGTTGGTTAAAGTCCTGTGTTGATTGTTTAATATAGCATTAGTACAAACTACCGTTCTAAAGTTTTAGGTCTGTAAGAATTTTTAATGTGTCTTGTGCTCATCAAGGCTGCATTCATTTGATCATAAAGAGTCATATTGTGAAATATTATTACAATTGAAAATAAGTTTTTTATTCTAATAAAATGTAATTTATTCCTGTTATGGGAAGTTGCATTTTCAGCATCATTATTCCTGTCTTCAGTCACATAACCTTCAGAAATTATTCTATTATGCTGATTTATGGCTCAATATATATATTTTTTATTATTATCAATGTTGATAAGGGTTGTACTGCTTAATAGTTTTGTGGAAACTGTGATATTTTTTAAGGATTCTTTAAAGAATAGATAGTTCAAGTAGGCTATTATTTGAAATAGAAATCTTTCGTAACATAAAATGTCTGTCAGTTTTAATCAATTTAACGTATCCTAGCAGAATAAAAGTATTAATTTGTTAAATCTTACTGACCACAAACTTTTGAATGGTATTGTATATAATAAAAGCTCCATTCGTCTGATCAAAGAAAATGTACACTACTTTGCAAACTTAAATTATTATGATAGCCTACTTCATAACCAAGCAGGTTTAAGACAATAATGGACTGGTTTCAAGCAGGTATCTAAGAAGACCAGATCTTTCTTCTCTGGCTACTAGAGGAAAAACAATCATCTTTTCTATTATTGCCCGGAAAAAATAAAGCGGAAGCAAGTAGAATTGTTAACTTGTTGCCATGCGAACCAGCAGATTGAGATCTCTGAATCATCTCTTCAGTCTCTGCAGAAACTGAGAGCTCCCTGCTGATGTTTTTTTACACCTGTATTTTTTTTACACCTTTGGTTGCAGCTTCGGAAGAAACAGTTACACACACACTCACTGAAGCAGGTCCGTCACACTCTAGCGTGTGCACGACATCTGTAGTCCCCTGCGTGATTCTCCCATTGGTCCCACTGGGCTAAATTTAGCCCGGCAGAGCTTAGAGTAGGGCAGAAATATCGGCCATTTTTATCTCAAGATTTTTCCAAATGATTTTCTCCAAGATGAAGAGCAGACTTTGGATTTGACTGAGTTGGATACACTATCAATTATGTTTTAATTCTAATTATTTCTCAGCAATAATAACGTTAAACAGCAAACAACTTAGAAATACAACCCTTGATAATGATACACTTTCCTACTCTGAGAAATCCTTCTGTTAACCACCTCTTTAAATAGAACAAGACTAAAAACAGTAATGCTCACACTCTTTCTCCTCACACACAACTAATGTCGACCAATATAATATTAGTGTTTAAGAATATACAGTAGTTAGGTGACTTAACATGGGCTCTATAATATGAACACTATAGCACCACAGCATTTAGTTATCCATCAAAACCAGTTAACTCCATCACTAGACTCATAAATCAATACTAATCACAGAGGCCCCTGGTTTTAGGTGTCAAAACACCCAAACTAACAGAAGACAGAGAGAGATACTGACCTGAACCACCCATGACTGCAGACAGCAAGAAAGAGAGAGAGAGACAGTGAGTGGGAACGCACACAAAGGAGAGAGAGAAAGGCAGGGAATGAGAGGGAGGGGGGCCTTCTCATACTACCATTGGCTAATAATGGACAAACACACACACACATACACACACAACACACACAGTATACCAGGTGACAAATAGCTCAGATTGAACAAAAATACAATCGAAAGCAGGATTATGTGTGACCCGTCATAGAACCCAATTTATCCATCTTGTTTCATCGATGTGTGTGTGAAAAGAAAGAAAGAGGGCAGCAGCAGTTGCTATAGATACAGTGTTCCAGTTTCCCTTACACACATTGCTTAGGGGGCCAGCTTAAAATACGAAGGTGGTGGTGGGGGGTAATTGTGTGCATGTGTGATGGTGTTTAAATGTCGGAGTGTAATTATAGCATCAGAGAGCTTGGCACCCAGGCCAACATTGTATCCAACTATTCACTTCCTAAATGAAAAGTCATTGCCACAAGCAAAAGCCTGAGTGCTATACTGTGGAGTTCTGGAAGTGAAAAAATATTTAGTAAATTTTATTTTCTCTGTAGGGGAACTGTTAACAATAACTTTAAAAAATACAGGCCTACTGTGAGATACAAGGTTATTAAGCGATGGCATATGCTTTTGTTGAGGCCACCCATCAGTCCACATTATTTCAACTTATTTTTTTAAATAATCATGTTCAACGGCATAATTCATTGTGAAACACTACATAGGCTTAATGGTTAATGTCACATGAACTAAAAAAACAGGTCTTATTGCATCCACTTGTCGGAGAAAGTGTTAACGGCAGAACGAACTGATGGTGATATCTATGAACTTTATAAGGTAATCAGTTAACCAAGCTAGCCTAGTTCTTTTATCAATGCCGTTTTATTCAATTTATGTGTGTGGGTGTTTTTTTGTGTGCTCAATGAATGTAAAATATCTATAATTTACATAATAAACATTTTTTAATCAATAGTTTTATATATCTCCATCATATTTATTTCAATTATGTCATTCACAATGCTCCATGGGACTGTAGTTATTTATTTCCGATAAAGAATTTCTCTTTCGGTGATTCACCTCATAGTTGATTGGTTTAATTCATAGCTAATAACTCTTAAAGAGTTTCTAAAAAGTCCCCATGGGATAAATGAATGGGAAAAATACTTCTATAAAAAACAAGGCTGCTGAGAAAGTCAGTAGCACCTCATTGCAGTACATGAGATCCAAGGGGTGGAGATGGGTAGGATTAGGGGTGGGGTTAGGGATCAGGGGGTGGAGATGGGTAGGATTGGGGTGGGGTTAGGGATCAGGGGGTGAGATGGGTAGATTGGGGTAGGGTCAGGGGGTGAGATGGGTAGATTGGGGTGGGGTTAGGGATCAGGGGTGGAGATGGGTAGGATTGGGGTGGGGTTAGGGATCAGAGGGTGGAGATGGGTAGATTGGGGTGGGGTTAGGGATCAGGGGGTGGAGATGGGCAGGATTCGGGGTGGGGTTAGGGATCAGGGGGGTGGAGATGGGTAGGATTGGGGTGGGGTTAGGGATCAGGGGGGTGGAGAATTGGTAGGATTGGGGTGGGGTTAGAGATCAACGGGTGGAGATAGGTAAGATTAGAGGTGGGGTTAAGGATCAGGGGATGGAGATTGGTAGGATTGGGGTGGGGTTAGAGATCAGGGGGTGGAGATAGGTAAGATTAGGGGTGAGGTTAGGGGATCAGGGGGTGGAGATAGGTAAGATTAGCGGGTGGGGTTAGGGATCAGGGGGTGGAGATTGGTAGGATTGGGGTGGGGTTAGAGATCAGGGGGTGGAGATAGGTAAGATTAGGGGTGGGGTTAGGGATCAGGGGGTGGAGATTGGTAGGATTGGGGTGGGGTTAGAGGATCAGGGGGTGGAGATGGGTAAGATTAGGGGTGGGGTTAGGGATCAGGGGGTGGAGATTGGTAGGATTGGGGTGGGGTTAGGGATCAGGGGGTGGAGATGGGTAGGATTAGGGGTGGGGTTAGGGATCAGAGGGGTGGAGATGGGTAGGATTAGGGGTGGGGTTAGGGATCAGGGGGTGGAGATGGGTAGGATTGGGGGTGGGGTTAGGGATCAGGGGGTGGAGATGGGTAGGATTAAGGGTGGGGTTAGGGATCAGAGGGTGGAGATGGGTAGGATTAGGGTGGGGTTAGGGATCAGGGGGTGGAGATAGGTAAGATTAGGGGTGGGGTTAGGGATCAGAGGGTGGAGATGGGTAGGATTGGGGTGGGGTTAGGGATCAGGGGGGAGATAGGTAGGTTTAGGTAATGTAAGGTGGGAGGAGATGGATCTGGATCCAACTCCTCCCTCTGGATTTCATGTTCTGCCATGAGGACCATCTCGAGAAAGTGGGCAGGTACTGATGCACAATATTGGGACTGAAAGCCTGAATGTTCATTCAAAATGGCTGAACATCTGGATACCGTTTTAGCGAATAAAAAAATTAAGGTTCTTCATAATCAGTCAGCACTATGCTAGTATGCTAAGCTGTGAAACAAATCCCGGACCAGAAAGAGAGCTTGCAGTAACCTCCTTAAACTCTTCTTTGCACTTCTGACCTTTACAATGCCCAAGCATGGCGATTTACCACACTAAATTCCCATTAGACACTTTATTATCCACCTTTCTAATATTGAATGTATATTTTATTTGGCCAGAGGCCACACTCACTGTGTTTGTTTTTGTTCACCCTGCCACAAAAGTTAAATATTGAAAAGTCTGTCATCATTGCCTCTTGCCGTCACCTGTATGACTTTCTTTATTCTGCAGAACACAAAATAATATATTTTGTATGAATGCTG
Organism: Hybognathus amarus; assembly: GCA_030378365.1. Classification (NCBI taxonomy): domain Eukaryota; kingdom Metazoa; phylum Chordata; class Actinopteri; order Cypriniformes; family Leuciscidae; genus Hybognathus; species Hybognathus amarus. Next base: position 605,634 of record JAQIUQ010003539.1, read on the forward strand.
GTAATCAAAACTGTATTGATTACCGTTGCCTTCCACTGTACAAAAAACAGAGACATTTTTCACAATACCTCAATTTATGCACCAAAGAAGAAAGTCATGCAGGTTGGGAATGACATGAGGGTGAGTAAATGATGATGATAACATTTTTTGGTTGAACAGTCCCTTTAAAACAAGTAGCACTTCACTGAATCCATACCAACAATGCTGTTTTTCAAATTTTTGTGCCAGTTTAAGTTTTAATTCGGGTTGAAGGTAGCTTATTGGTTAATGATCTGGGCTGCTGACATATAAATCTAAAAAATAGGTGACCCAGGCGGCAGACTTACTGAGATCCCAATCATGGTACTCATAGAGTATATTGGGCTCCTCATCTGAATAAAAGAACTGTAAAAACTATCCAATTTTCTGCAAGCCAAGATTTGTAATATGTTAGAATCAAGAGAATTGCACACACACAACCATGCAATTCCAGAGCTAAACGGGAAACGGAAGCCAAGTGGACAGGATGAGCAGCCGCGCCAAACAAATGATACAACAATAACTGAAATCTAGAGGGAATAAATGTTCCTAATGATTAATTTATTTGTTACACATATCGTGTGAGAGGGAAGGGATGGGTCAAGCTGATTTGAGGAAGAAAAACAGAGATATTTATCAGATGATTACTTACTACTCTTGACCAATCCCATTATTATTATTATACTGAATTTTCTGAGATGCCACTATATGTACAGATAAACACAACTAAACTGTAACAAATGCATTGTGTACACATTTCCATGTAAGTCTAAAAAACTAAACTTAAGCAGCGGTTTGTTAAGTGTAAATGTGTAATTAGAAGAAATCCATTACTTAGCTATTAATTATTTACTTGCTTTGATTTAATTAAGTTTCTAGCATACAGACGTATGTATATAAATGAGTTCAAAGAAAACAGAAAACATCGGCTTCAGGTCTGTGAGTGGTTTTAACAATACAGCACGAATGTTTTATCTCTGTGTGCATGAGAATGTATTTAGAAGGGTCTCAGTTTATTATGAATCATCAAAAACAAGAAATGATTTCATAGTGATGTCATGCTCCTGCAGGGAAAATAGTGATGTCATACAAATAGATGTAAATATAGAGAAAATGAAATTAAGAGTAAAGAGAAAATATGCAGAAAAGCTGCATCCTAAATGTGTGGAATGTTGGACACTTTCACGCACTTAACTATCGCACATTTCCTCATTAAATTTACATTAGACAATTGAGTAAATGGTCCATATATGACCTGTATAAGTTCATAGTGTATGTCATTTGGGACATGGCTCATGTTTTTGTTGTTAAATGACCATTTCCATGCATAAAGGTAGAAACAGATCAATGACCTATTAACTATGTATTGTATTGTAAAGGCTACATTAAAAGGGCCCTGCATGTGGCTGTTTCCTTTACTTTTGCCAGTGACCAACCAATTAGCAACTAACTACAACTAGGAATAACCTTTCACAGGTGATGTGTGTTGTGTTCATTATGTGTTGGTTTGTGTTTTATATGCATTTTAGTCAACATTACAGGTTTTAACTATGATACTTTTTAATGTTTTTACTTTAGATTTTTTAGTGTTAGCTGAACGCTGTGACCCATAGTAACAGCCACTGAGACATCTATGCATATATATACATACTGTATATATGACTAAAACGCCCTATAAAACAACTAGAGACCCCATAGCAGAAACACTCAGAACACCTAATACTGAGAATGTTTTCAGGCTAACTATAATGCTGAATTTCTCACCTAGTTAAAGACAACAAGTTCAGATTTAAACACAATCGTACACAATTACTGTAGCTTTACAAACACAGACTGCTAACATTCACACAATGCAGTATCTATAAATGCAATGTCTGCACTACCTTTATCTGTATGGACATTTGAGATGTGCCTGCCATTCTCCTGGAAAATACCAGAAACGTTTTCTGTTTTTTTTTCTCTTTCAAAAAGATCATACGTTTCTCTTTTTTTTTTTTGCAAACTCCAACTCTTCCATCCTCTCCCTCTATCACTCTCTAGGTATTTTTTCATCACTGCAAAAAATGAGATGACATGTTTATAATATTATCCAATACAATACACAGAATGTAATCAACAATAATGTCTTCCTTCTCTAGGTATTTTTTCTTCTCAAGGTATCATGGATGCCTGTTGAAGACAATGACGTAATCAGGATGGGTGTGACCTGGTTGCTATAGCGACAGCCTCATCTCTAGCGTTGCCGTTACCGAGATTGAATATAAAAACAGCCTGAACTCTGTAATGGCACCCGGAGCCTAATCTAACGACACAGCGGGGTTTCCATTTCAGCATTACTATGAAGCAGACAGACCACCTGCCAGCCCTCATCCCAAAAACAGATGCCTCTCCTCTCTTTGTCCCACCAGCGCAGAGACTGAGAGGATGCTGATGCTTCATGTAAAACGCAAAACCTAATACACACTCAAATATATGGCATAGAATACGCAAATCAAACATGGTGTTGTAAAATAAATACCATAAAATACAATTTTACACAGACAAACACGAAATCTCTGTACCCTGTCCTTTCCAGCTGCCCCAGGTGCACTTCCCTTTATCCATGTCTTCCCCTCCTATGTTGCTTCTCTCGCCTCTGTCGTCTTTCGTTTTTCCCTCTCGCTGATCTTGTGTATTCCCGAGACCCACTATCTCACACGTCCGAAAGGCATGAATGGCCAGAAAAGAGAGCAGGGGTGAGGGACGCTACAGCTACTCAGTAAAGAAACAGGCAGAGAAAGAGAAGGAGAGCTGGCGCTCTGCTGGATGAAACCGTAAACACTGCAGCCTCCTCCACCGCAGAGAGCGGATCGTACCATATGCAGCGCCCGGGGCGCGATGGGGGATTCAGATCAAAGAGGCCCCACCCTACCCAACAAAGCTCGTCCATAAAAATATGGTCATGTGAGCTCAGTGGTATTGTTGTCGGCTAAAATGGGTGGAGTCTGATGGGTTATTTATTTCTTGGTATCCGCAAACAGGTATTATTTTATTGCATTATGACTTAAAGGACAAGTTTGGTATTTAAAGCCATGTTTTAAGATCGTTTCTGATTAAATATAAATTTGGACACATGCTGCTGGCCCAGAATTTTCGGTTTCTGTGGTGCCCTTATATGATTTTCCCCCACAGCTCTATAGACCTTATTCACAGCAGCGCCATTTTTTAAAATGTTTTATTTTAACGGGCAGTGAGGATAGATAAATAGAAATATTTGAATCTACATAGTGGCTGTTTCTATTGGCTAGTTCTATGACTGTTCTATTACTGTCTATGATTGGCCGCCGTCTGCCATATTGGAACGGTCAAAGCACTGAAAGCAGGCCCATGAACACTCGAGAGCACGTCTGACTGAGCGTCTGCAACCGTAGTTAGATCTATGTTGAAATTTTAGTACACAAATAACTTCAGTGGAAGTTCAAGAAAACTTAGGTGATCTGGGAGCTTTATACAGCTTTTTACAGCAGATGCCACTGAAAACACGGTAATTTATCCTCTGTCTCGCTTTCATTACAGACCTCTTTTACTGTCTATGTTCCACACAGGTAAAAATTAAAGATGGCGGTGTAGTGAATAAGGTCTGAAGCAACTGAATAAAACGTTAGTTTAAAGTTGTTTCATATCCTGCAATTGGACTTTGAAACTAATAATTCCGTTGCAGAAACAAGCTGTAACATTTTCATTACAACAGAGAAACAAAAAAGTGTTTTTTTTTTTCCCAGAAGGTCTGGTATTTCGACGATTTCAGTGTTATTCATTTTCATCATCGTCTTCTGTTTCCCATAGGCCACATCATCTTCCCACAAAGCGCTCACCAGGGTAACAGTTTAAGCTCCCTGCCTCCCGTGTTACTATGGCAACAGGCTGATCTGCTGATCCACATCAGATTGTCTCGGTAAGGATTGCAGTGTGATAGTTGTTTTAATGGTTTAATATCACCATATTAAAAAAAAACACCCCACCCATTCACATGACGATATACTTCACCACTATAGAGCGATCTGTTGGTAATGTTCAAATAAAGTATTTCAATTAAAAAACCTAAAGCTTTGTTACATTAAACTGCAGTCTCTACCGCCCTCTGAAGGGCATCTACGGGAGAGCCGCAGAAAAGGCGTTGACCTCTTTTTCCAACATTCCAGAACCTTCAGTTTCACTCATCAGACAATGAATGGAATATGTGTGTGAGTGTGTGTGTAAACGCAATTCACAACATCAGATATACACAGGTACGTTATACTACATAATATATTATACCTTTAATATAAAAAATCACTGAATAAATGAAGCAACATAGCAAATTACTTAATCAACTGCTGTTTCTTAATCAAAATGATGAGGAAAAACATGTTTGTATCATCATTTGCGCATGCACTGCCCCCATTTTACAAGAGAGTTATATAATAACTATATAAAAATACAACAAGCTATAAAGTCTGCTTTTCTAGAGGGAACAACTTGATCCAAAACCACATTAATTTGTTCTAATGGTCATTCCTCCCACCGCTGTCATGATTGCATGGCTCTCAGGTTCACGCAAACACTTGAGTGGTGGACTTCAGAGAAGAGCATGTTTAAAGATGTGTGTTCTGGTTCTGGAGTTAGCAAGTGCATAAACCCAAAGAATATAATTTCACTCCTGCCACACATATTCAAATGAAGGCTTGCAATTGTATTCTCGATTAGTCTAAAGAATATGAGCAACCGTAGTACTTCATTCCATGTTGTTTAGATGTATTGTTTAGAATTTAACTCACAAAATATAATAATGATCAATTCCACACCACAGCAGCTGTAATATATTTTTAGGTCAGGGTACACTGAGAGCTTTTCTGCTGGTTCTTTGTTATTGAGAAGTTATGTAAATAAGCCACATTGCAGTTGTTTAAACCCACCACTAGAGGGAGATTATCCCCTAATTCAGACTCAATCGACCCAGTATGTGGCTGTGCCTGCCTGGCCAGTCAATGACTTCACAAACATGGCACTTCACTTTGAAACTGGTTTCATAACGTTTTCAAAGGACCATGTTGTCATATCTACGGTGGCGTATTGCATTCACTTGAAGAAAAAAAATCTACTCTGTTTTTCTGAATTAACGAGTTAATTTTTCATGAGAAATTTTTTTTTGCTGTTTTTCTGAATTAACGAGTTAATTTTTCATGAGAAAAATTTTTTTGCTCTGTTTTTCTGAATTAACGACTTAATTTTTCATGAGAAAAAAAGTTTTTGCTCTGTTTTTCTGAATTAACGAGTTAATTTTTCATGAGAAAAAAGTTTTTGCTCTGTTTTTCTGAATTAACGAGTTAATTTTTCATGAGAAAAATTCTTTGCTCTGTTTTTCTGAATTAATCGACTTAATTTTTCATGAGAAAAAAAGTTTTTGCTCTGTTTTTCTGAATTAACGACTTAATTTTTCATGAGAAAAAAGTTTTTGCTGTTTTTCTGAATTAACGACTTAATTTTTCATAAGAAAAAACACAGAGCAAAAAAAATTTTCCTTATGAAAAATTAACTCGTTAATTCGGAAAAACAGAGCGAAAAAAATTTTCTCATGAAAAATTAACTCGTTAATTCAGAAAAACAGAGTAGATTTTTTTTTCTTCAAGTGAATGCAATACGCCACCGTACATATCTAATAATCTATCTTTAGTAATAATCTTTAGTTATAAACAAGTATTTATTGGCTACAATGCATATTTATGGATAGAAAATGGGAATTTATTTATTCCAGTCGAATTGTTAACCTACCCTATACAGAATACTAAGTAATGTTCAAGTATATATTATTAGTATATATTATACTAATGTCAATATGTACTAGTAGTAAACTTGTAAGTGTACTGTTTTACCGTAATACTGCTTGGGACTAAATTGGCCCACTTTTGTATATAAAAGTATGTTTAAGTGTACTATAAGTGTAACAGTTCACAACTAGTTCATAATACCGTTGCTCATTCGTACTGCAAGTGAACTTGTGGGTACTAGTAGTGTACGTTTTTAATACTTGTAGAAAATGTTGTAAAACTAAATTATGTAAACTACCTCTCGTGTTAAGCCATTATGGTGATATACCGCGTCAGGATCTGTTGAAAAAATATATTTTTTGTAATGAATGATATTTAGATATGCCATTTGGTGATAAACAGGATATGAGCTGGTACTCCTACATCATCACTTCATCAGTTCAGGACACTCACCACCTCTCATCACAGCTGTCAGTGTAAGGCATCAGTGGATGTTCTCTGTCACAGTGATAATGTTAGCTGGCTTCCAATCCTGCTATCTTGTTGAGCTCTCAACCTATAGGATCTTAACCTTTTTGACTCCAAGGCCTCCCATTGCCACAACCCAATATGCAGAAGGACCCCCATATTGGCAAATATATTTTCTCTGGAATTTATGCTGTAATTATGATTATGTAATATTGATATATTAACTGTTTCCCGCCATTGACGGAATTTGGCAAGAAAGACTTAAAATTCGAATTTATGTGGTGACGACTAAATTCAATATTCAGATTTTTTTTCAGTTTTTTTCAGGGGAGGGGTATGAATATTCAATATGGTTTTGGTTTACATTTTGGATTTTTTTTTGTGTTGTGTTTTTTTGTGTGTGTTGTTTTTAGCATTTTAATTAATTGTTCTAAAAGCACCCATGGTTATAAAGCAATGTTATAGGATCGGAAATTAATTTTGTGCCATACCCGTACCTACTAAGTGAAAAACTAGTACTATTTTTACTTGAAACTCTATTAATTATGCATGCATTATTTGTATTTAAAACGCCTTATCATTATCAATTTAATATCATTATATTATTTAAATGATAATAAAACAACACTGCTTGGAGGAAGAATAAGCGCACAGCATCTTACCTTTCTGTCTGCTGAAGTTATGGAGTAACAAGGACAGATCAGCCTCTTTCTCTGTGGTAGAACTCACAATACTGCTTTTGCTTTTATTCTCCTTCTCCTGGCCGGAGTTCTGCTCCAGAGTCACTGTGAGACGTTCCCATTACTGCAGGCCTGGGTTTGGTGGACCAGCTGTCCTCTGGTTGCAGCTTGGGCTTCTCAACAGGCACTGCTTTCTCCTTTTCCTTCTCTTTTCTTTCTCTGTTTCTCTCAGGGTGTCGGCTGGGGGTCGGTGAAGGGAGAGGCCGAAGGGGAGGAGGTTGTGATGGGCTTCGAGGATGTGACGCTTGTAGTCAGGGGAGATGATGTTTCAGGAGGTTTTGGGGCAGAATATTCCTGCTCCCTCTTGGGACTTTCTTCAGAAGCTGATTCGATTAGCAGGTCGCTGTCGAAGCTCCGCCTCCCTTTCCTCTGCGTAACAGACTATAAAGTGGAGGGTTGCTGGATTGACCGAAGCCCACCTTGGTTCCCCCAGATGGCTCAAATGGGTTACTAACACTGACCTTGTTGGTTTGTGGCTTGTCAAATGGGTTACTAGCTTTATCAGTGGCAGATGTATAACTGGTCTGCTCAAATGGGTTGCTTGCTGGACTGAATCCGCCTTTTGTGGGCGGGGTCTTTGATGTCAAGTCGTGTATCGGCGAATCAGAATCTTCAGCCACTTGCTCAATTTCTGAATCTCCAGACTCGTCTTCACTGCCGTGAAGGTCTCTGATCCCACTGGGGATGAGGGTTTGGCTGAACTCTTGATGTCCTGAGCTGCAGGAAGATTGGGATGAGAGCTGATGCTGCTGGAATCTTGGGTGGAGCTCACAGACTTCATTCCTGCAGGCTGGAAAGCACATCAGATGGAGACTCGCGACCTGAAAAAGAGGATTGAGGAAAATTTAACGAATTTAAGCAAGATTAAAATATGACGGAACAAAATATAATATGCATTATAATTTTTAAATATGTACTAAAAATATTAATTAGAGGCAAGACCATAACACTCCAGATGACTCTAATACCCATTTATGCCTCATTTTGTACTCATTTAGAGTACAAAAATATTATTGAGAATAAAGTAATTTGTTGCAATTATGAGAAATAAACTGTTTAAAAGTTTTGTCAACTAACTAAATAAATACAAAATATATTTGTATAAATAATTATCCAAAATATAGAAATCACAATAGAAGAAATGTCTCACTTATAACTCACGACTCTGAATTTGAAGATTAAATGTTATCTATCTGTCTGTCTGTCTGTCTGTCTGTCTATCTATCTATTTTTCTATGCAGAGTCGTAGAATTTTACAATTCCTCCTGAATCAAAACAACGAGCTTTATACGCCAGGTCATAACCGTAATTACAAGATGGCAACCAGTGAAGTTCTCCCCAAAGCGGTCATGTCCTCAGACTCAGCATTTATGAATTGCTCTGGCAACACTATCAATGGCAGAACCTAATCTGCAGCAGTCAGGGTGGTACAAGTCCAGATTGTTTACGTTCATTATTAGTTTTTTTTATTCACTTTGGTACTATTTTCACGAGTAAGTTGTACATTCTCAAAACATCTTAGTGCTAATATGACAACAGATCATCAAAAGTGCATTTTTTTCAAACATTCTTGCACTTTTCAATTGTGTAAATACAATACACAAAATCACAAATTTTCCTCTTCACAACAAAAAAATAATTGGGTTACACTTTATTTTAATGTGTCATTGTTACACTGTAATTATACATTTAAGTACTGAGTAATATTAAAGGAGCATAACGCAAATCTCAGAGTTTTTGCAGAACTACGCCCCGTCTGGCGACAAACGAAACTGCGTGCGCGCTGATGGAATACACGCATACACGCACGTTCTGCACGAGCTGTTCATAACCAAAGGACTGGAGCATCAGCCGCACACTGTGCGGCACACATCTTTTGTTACAGTCATAATGAGGTAATACAGTTATAAATCTGCAAGCCATTTAAAATATATGAAAGGAAAGGCATTTGAGTAAATTACACACTTATGTAGGCCTATGTGTGTGTGAGGGGAAAACAGGGTAACGTTAGTAAGAAAACTTAGGCTTTTGTTTCCATCGATCTCCATGTTGAACTGTTTTATGTGCTTACTGTATCCACTTATGATTGTGTTATTATGGAAACACGTTCATGAACACGTTCGAGCCCTAGAGCAGACCGCCGAGATCTCTCCGTTTGTTGAAAGCCTTCCCGATGTTGACTCTAGTCTTATTCCGACGACTGGCACTGGACAGACAGAAGTTTTATTTTCTTTGTCTTACGTGGAGTTTGCGTTGGGGTTTGTAATGAACTACAAGCCGGTCTCTTTGGGGCTGTTTTTACACCTGGCCACAATGCGTTTTCTCAGATCTATCTGATTTATCAAAACGATTCCATTACACCTGGTCACATAAATGTGTTTTTGCAAAACGGATATTAATCTGATATTCAATTCCCGCGTTATATAGATTTCATGAAGTGCACGTCACCGAAAGCAACAGATGAGCTGCATTTATTGATCATCGGCTTCGGCTATTTCAAAATCAGCAAAGACAGCAATAAGAGAGAGCGGCAAAAGCTCTGGTATGAGATCATTTCATTTCTTAAGGCTACTTTTAATGAAGATAGTGGAGGTAGAAGGTAACTTAGTGATAATCGTATGCGTCTTACTTTCACTTTCATTTGCGATAGATTGCGGCGCGCTGGTTTGATGAATACACTCGCCTGCTCAGGTGATGCACGTCGTCATATATGACTAAAACAACATGACATAGCCTGTTTTCAACAACCAGATGCATTTACACTTGTCCAGTTTCGTCTGGAATACGGCCCAGACCACATCCTCAAGTGGTTTGAGCTATCGGATTCAAATCCGTCTGGATTCAACCTGGTCTTTTCACGATCGAATAAGTTATCCGATCACAGAAAACGCATGAAGTGACCAGATGTAGGCTAAACAGCCCCTTTGAATCCATCTTCTACTTTTGGGAAAGTTGACTAAAGTTGCGTCGCTCGAGTTGTCTTCTCTGATACGGAGAACGGCGGCGAATACACTAACCTGCAAAGCATAGGCACATAGCCAGGCGAGCGTGAACGCGCATGACGTCACGCCCAGGCTCAGATTCGAGCCCGAATCCCTCTTATTTATTTCACTGTACAGGATTATAGAGGCGATCGCAGTGATCAGAGAAGGGCTCATTCAGCCCATCAGACGATTGTTTCAGCATGTATGGGTTAGAAAACGGCTATTTTTAACATAAAATGTTGCGCAATCCACCTTTAAGGAACTACGTGTACTTACTAAAGGGTTAGGATTAGGGTTTAGGGTTAGTTGCATGTAATGCATAATTTATAGTTATTACTATAGTAATTACATGTAACATATGTAACAATGACACATTAAAATAAAGTGTTACCAATAATTGTTTCATATATATATAAATGTTTAATTCATAGTAACTGCCTTTCATAACGCTCTTACTAAACAAACATTTTATTTGCATCTCTTCTCGTTTAAACTGCAACTCTTCAGTATTTAATCCAACTGAACTTAATGATTAATCAATTAATCATTTTTGTACACCTATAGATTTCTATAGATATTGATTCCATAGAAAGTTTCTATATAAAACTTTTCTGATATGAATAACCAAATGTAATAAATTATTTTTAGAAAGTTGACCACCGAATGTGTGTGCGTGTGTGTGTGTGTGTGTGTGTGAGAGAGAGAGAGAGAGAGAGAGAGAGAGAGAGAGAGAGAGAAATTTGCCATTTGTGAACATAAAGCAATATAGTTGCTTAATTTGTTGGTCAGTGACCAACAAAAACAAGATTGAGCAAGATAGTTAACCTGGCTAGCAAGGTTGCGGGGTACAATCTAGACAGTATGGCTATTATCTGTGAAAGAAGGGTGTTGAGGAAAGGTTTAGCTATCGAATAAAGATACGTCACATCCCTTACACCGGGCATATGAGGTGTTGCCATCAGGGAGAAGGTTTAGGTTACCTTATTTTCCAGACAAATCAGAGCCAGTAAGTCATTTATTCCAACTAGCATTACTTTGATGAACAAGAAGTTACCTGCAGGACAGCACTTTAAATAGCACTATTTAGCACTATTTAGTATTTAGAGTTTTCTGTCCTGATGCTGATGTGTAGTGGTGTGGTGGGGATGAGTGAGGGGGGTGGTTGGGGTGAGGGAAATTCTGTGTACTTTGTATTCTGTTTGTAAAAAATGTATCAGACGTACTGTAGGGGCAGAACAATTTTCCGAGAGGATAAATAAACTTAATCTTAATAGATTACAGGGGAGAGGAAACAGTCAATGACTACGTGTGTAACATCAGCCTGATCAGAGATGCATCAAGGCCCAAAGGAGACAGATGGCATCAAATACATCTTTTTACATAACAGTATGCCAGATTACCATGGTAGAGACTGCCACATTCCTGAAAATCACCCTTCATCTGTAAAGGTCAACTACAGTATAGATTCAGTCATATGGTATACAGCGAGAACATATTGCCAGCAAACTCTGTTCTAGCACAACCACATGGCAGTGTCATACTTCATCACACCTTTTGATAACACACTGAATAGACACTATTACAAACTGTGTAATGGATTATGATTTACACAAGTTATGTAATGTAAGTGTATTTTCTAATGTGGCATCTGAAGCTTGAGTTACTGTAATTATTTTAGCAACAAGGGTGATTTTAAACATATATCTTGCATGGTTTGCTGCGGAATGAACTGATTGTTAAAAGTACTAAGTTGAAAGAAGATCATACTGTTGCGTTTCGGCGTTCATAGATCGACTGGTAGAGACTATATTTCAAAGATGGCTTCTTCCTGTATTCGCGAAGTTGACTGTGTGTATAAAATATCTTCTTATTAAACTGTATGGACACTGACAAAGTTCTCAATGCCTCGGTTTGAATGTAGGGACCCTTATTATGCTACCGTGTTACTGTGGGGCTATTTGGAGCCTTGTTAGTGGTAATAACAAGCGATTTTTATTTGTCATTACTCTATGCCCTATATACTAGCGTTATACTAGCATTATAGGCTAAACTGTTTTTATAGATAAAACTATTTACATTCGGCAACCATGAAAACAAATCTCAGATAACGGTTGACTAGGTAACAATGTGTAATTAGACCAAAGGTTCATTTTGCGCCGGAGTTGTCCTTTAATATAAAGAGCATTCTCAATTCAGTTCAATTAAATTCTCAATCACAAGTAGGAGGGATTTACCTGTAGGGGAGTGGTTCGGGGAGTGGTTAGCTGACGAGGCTGCGCTGTCGTCCTCTGGTTCTGACAGTGTTACAGTGGGAAGACCCTGCTGACCAAAACTGAGCACGCTCTCTCTCCGAACATGCCCCCTTGTGGAGACACTCTCACTGGCTGAGTCGTAGCCGAGTGGGACTCTGTTGTCACAGTGATCTTTACAGGACTGGCACTCTGTGGCGTTTCCATCCTACGGTACGATCTGGAAATCTGCCATCTCTTCATCCGAAGGATCCTCCACGTATGGAAACGCATGCTGCCCGCCGGCCGATTCCTGACTGTTCTTCACCTTCGTTTCTTCAGATCCAAGAGGGCTCTTCTCAAATAGCGACCCAGATCGAAGGGGTCATGGCTGGATTCCTTACTTTCCTTTTCATGAATCTTAGACTTGAAGTCCTGGATGTCATCTTCGTCTTCGTCCTCATCATCTTCGTCATCTCCATAGCCAGACATTGGAGGCTGCTGCTTGTTTTTGGCATTGCCCACACTACCAAAATCACAGAGATCATCCCCCATGTCCATGTAGCTGTAATGGTCAGCCTTGTGTGAGCCCTGCAGGGTTGTCTGATGGTCTGAGGGGTCACCTGGGGTCATGCCGATTCCAGAGTCGGTTCCAGTGGGAGCAGGTGGAGAACGGTTGCCCTCAGAGGAGAAGAGAGAGGCACCATCATTAAAAGGATTGGAGGAGGACTTTGAGGAAAGAAGAGAGGTGTATAGATCACCCTCTCCTGGCGATGACTTCATAAACATGTCAGACAGAGAGTCATCTACAGAAAGAGAGAGACAAGAAATGTCATTAGTAATGGAAATCCATATCTGTCTGGATTGAAATTATTTTTCAATGATGTTCGTTTCCATTATTGGTTCAAGAATGAGTGCATTTTTCTGTTGATACACACAAAACACTATATTAATCTACCCCGTTCACCAGTAACAGTGGATTATCGGTGAATCCCAGTTGTCTCTGAGGAAAGTTTATAAAACGATCCCTGTGTAAAACGATCACTGCAGAGGCGGGTGTTGGCAGTGATCCTCAGCTCTTCAAAAAGCAGTATGACTTTTGCATGTATGACACAGTAGACTCAGCCATGTTCAACGGTTAGAGGTCAGATTTACTACATTTAAATATGTAGATACTCATGGAGTTTTAGAGTATATTTGTGCATCTGAACTCAAAAATAGAAAAAAAGACAATAGACCAAGACACAGCCCTACACAGAGATATTAGGCAAAGGACAGAGAGAAAGAGAGCTGAAAAAGATTCTGTGTAGAGAATCAACATGAAAGTCAATTCTTTTTCCTGTAAATCTGATTCCCACTGGACTGAGAGAAAGAGCAGATAGGAAGTTTGAACATGTTGTGACATTCAGACTGGTTGGCCACTGTTAACCCCAAACAACCCTCTGAGACACAGCTGTAAACATCTGCTCTCTCTGTGAAATCAGCCGAGTCTTAAGAGGATTAATGGAAATTGACAATGAACCCTGTGACTGTTAAATCTACAATAACAAGTACACACTTCTATTACATGCCCATCACCCTGCACTAAAATTACTGTGGGAAATAACATCATAATAGACCAATGGCAGACCACAGTGTAAAGAAGGTAATGATGAGATTTCAAACCTACAGCCTTAGATGAAAACATTGAATGAAAATGAGAAATGTTGTCTTGGCAAGTCCTAAAATTACTAAAACTGAAATAAAAATAAATTAAAAATAACATTTTTACAGTATGTGTCAGAAGACACCTCAACATAGGGATACTTCAGGATTTATCATTAAGCTTTGTATTAGTAGAAAACCTGTAGTATTTTCAAATTACAATGCTTTCCACCTCATATCTCCCTGAGACTGGGAGATTTATGTATTTTTTGTCTGGAAAAATCCCTCAGATGATGCAAAAATCGTCATTTTGCATCATCAGAGGATTTTTTGGCCAAAGGCTAAAGACTACAGTCAGTAGTAGAGGCTGTTCCGCATGTTCTCAACCTGCCCATAGAGAGTGGGATCTCACTCACAGAATAGTGTCATCTTTTTTTGGAAGCTAAGCTAGCAGGCTCCTGTTCTGTGGAGAAAGCCGAATAGTAGGGGTTACCATCCTCTTTTTCCCGGACATATCCAGCCGTCGATATCCAGAATTCAGCTTTTGCTTTCTGCAGTCGCCATTCATTGTTTACATGCACACCTTTTGTTTTAATCTAACTGAATTAATTCCGAATGGTGAATCTGAATGTAGTGTTTACATGAACGGAACACTAAACAAGTGATTGGTTGATGTGCGTTTTAACATTGCTCCTCCGTGAGAGATACGAGCAGTACGTCGTGTTGCTCATCGGTAATACGCCATCGGCCTCGTGTGGTCTCCCACACGGCCCTAGCCTCATCCTGCTCGCCACAGTAAACAATGAATGGTGACTGTAGAACGCAAAAGCCGAATCCTGGACATTTTGGGCGATCTTGAAACACATTTTCGGGCAGACTCATCACGGAGACTCTACTAGTAGCCTAGACTTGTTGTTTAACTACTGCGCTCTGTTACCGGTAGGTGTGGCCTCATAGGGCAGCGAAGCAAGTGCATTCTGGGAGTTGTTGTCTTCCACATAAGTCAAAAATACTTTATCTAGCTTTTCTCAGTCTTGAAAGCTCCAAATTCTAAAAATTATTTCACATTTCTTCTACATAAATTACCCATTTTGTATACACATTCATCTTTCCAGAGGTGAAGTTGTCCTTTAAATGTGTTATTATCATACATATTGACAATGCCAATGTCTTGCCAACACATAACAGCAGAAAAACAGAATGAGGTAAATGGAGGACCTGCTCTCTCTCTTTTAGCAGAATGCAAGAGTAATTGCCTGTATTTCAGCACCTTTGCTATTTCTGGAAATATTTTCCTCATTCATTTTAGCCACAGATATTTGAAACATTCTTCAATACAGAGTTCTAAGCAACAGACCAAAACAACCACACAATCTTTCAAAGTGACAAAGACAAATTTTGTTTTATGGGTGTGGCTGAATTCAGTATGTCAAGTGAGTATAGTTTATAGTAGCCTAATTGTAGTATGCTATTCTGAATTCACCCAGTGATATATACTGCATCCCAATTTGCCTTATACTACACCTTAAAAATATGTATACTCTTTTTGTGATTTTTAAAGTGTGTAGCATAAAAGTAGAAACCTTGGGACATAATTTTATATAATTGCATCTTTAAAAGGTGCTCTTTACATGCATCCTGTCACCATAAACTAGCCTGTCAATAAGTTTCTAACACTTAACATCCTCCACATTTAATTTAATTCCCTGCTGTACTGGAGAGAAAATAAGTAGCATTTGTCAGTCGTGGGTCTTTCATGGGATCTCTCCTCATATTTTTGCATAATGATGCATTTAAAAGTTAATGGCCAAACAGATCTTTATAAAAGTTCACATTGTTGTTGCAGATGTAATATTACACAGATAACAAAATATATTTTTAAAAATCATTTATTAAATGTTTCAGTATTAGTCACTAACCCCTTTATCTAAACCTCTCTATTTAACCGTCAGTCGCTCACATTCACCATTTTCATAGCTTTTAACACTTTTTATTCATGTTTGTTTTGTTTTAAACTGAATCCTCCTTCAAAGCACAATGGGTTGTGGATAATATTAGCCGTTAGTGTGTAAGGATCCACACTTCAAAAATAGTAGACCATTTTTGGCATACCTTTTTCAATATACTATGCTTTGGGAGTTATTCTAATCCCACATACTATAGTATGTAGGATGCATACTATACATTGGGACGCAGGGTCAATTATGTCATTAGCAATGCTTGCTGGGAGTAGGCCACTGCTGAGCTTTTTTGGCAGGACTCACATTTCCATGATAACAGTGACTTCTCTGATTGGTTAAGGATCATGGGTAGTTTAGTTACTAATGAAAGGGACAGTTTACCGTCATTATTTAATCAACCTCATGTCATTTCTGAACCTGTGTCATTCCTAATAGGTGAGTAAACAACAGGATATTTATATTAACAATTAACATGGCACGGCTCTCAGAATACTTAGTTGAGCTTATTAAGCCTTATAATTCAAAAGTAAGGATTAGATCCTCAAATAAGCTCCTGTTAACTATTCCCCGAGTGCGCCTTAAATTGAAGGGTGATCGGGCTTTCTCTGTCACGGGTTCAAGATTATGGAACTGCCCTCCATTGTTAGATCTTCCCAACTTTAATTATCTTTAAGTACCGTTCAAAGTCACACTTGTTCTCTCTGCATTGTACTTCACTTTTTGAATGGGTGTTGTATTTATTGTATTTAATATTTTAGTTTTATATTATTTGCACTGCAGTTTGGAGTTACTGTGTAGCCCGGAAGGTGCTTTATAAACAAATAAATACAAATACAAAAAATGTAATTCATTAAAAATGATGCTGAAACCAAATTGACTTTCATGCCACCATTTGCCAACCTCAAAATTGTAGAGAAAGGTTTATACAATCAATTTCTCGATGGAGAAATATTGACGCGCTCTATTTGAGTGGTCCTTGTATGCTGAAAGTGACAGAAGAAATGCTCTTTTCACATTCACCCTGCACTGTTTGTTGATCTCGCTTGGTCTCTCTCTCATGCCCAAATGACTTTGTGAATGCAGACAGACAGTACACTCCAGCATTCCTCCTCGTCTAGGCCTTTTCCCTCAGCGCATTAGACAAGCAGACAGAGAGAGAGAGAGACAACTAGGGGGAGAGAGACCATCAGAAGTGGATTACACTGGACATATTGACATGTGTGAGTGATGGTACAATCAGAGTATGGGTTTAATGTTGTGTTGAGCTGCTCACCATGCGGACAGATCCTTTTCCAGCTTTTTTTTTTTAAGAGCTGTAAGCTCACTGACTTGGCTACTGTAAAAATACTGAGCTATGTCTCACTCTCACTCAGCCTATAAATAGACCTCCCTCTGTTTGTTTAAAAAGGGAGAATGCTAAAGACAGAGCCAACTACAGCCCAAACCAACATGAAAGACAGGAAGAGAGAGAGAGAGAGAGAGAGAACAAGAGAGAGAGAGGGAGGGAGGGACCATAGCCAGAGTGTGAAAGAGGGAAAGAGAGAGAAAGAGTCTTTGTGTGAGTGCATTTGAATGCCTTCAAGAGAATATGCGTAATTGGGCTTGCATCCATGAGAGGAGGAAAGACTTTGTCTGCATTCTTCCCAGGTTCTTAAAGACATTGACAAACATTCTTCCAATAATGTTAATCAAATATTTGTTCATAGTTATCTGGTCTAAATGATGTTCTCAAACCGGTAGCATGAAAATGTTATTTGTACATCGTTCATTAAAACGTTTTTTTTAAACATTACTTTTTTATTTTTGTTCTCAGAAATCGAGAAAATGCATGGCCATTTTGAACGTTCCGAGGACAAAATGTTTCCAAAACTTAACGGGAACAATGAATCTCAAAATGTTCTTTGAACATGTTTTTTTCAGCTGGGTTTGTGTATGCACGACTGTGTGAGTGAGTGTGTGTGTGTTAAAGCTAACCATGCAGTGCATAGGGGGAGCTGAGGATTTCAGGCCCCAGCTCATGAATATTTGAGCATGAGAGAGAAAACTGTGTATAGGCAACTGTGTGTATGTGCATGCCCATTTTCCCCTAAAGGTGCAAAAGTCCAGGTTCAGAAAGCAAAAGTCCTCCTCAGTATTTTGTTCCAATCACCTTGGTAAGCACAGTTTTTCAGCCAGAAGATATGAAATCAGATGGCTGAGTCAATGGGTGGAATAAATATATTTTTTACTTTCTGACCCCTGGACTTTACACATTTGGTTCCCCATAGCTAATAATAGCGCTCTGAGCCATAATGGCGGCTCATATCAGACTCTTAATGTATCGAAAAGTACCTGCAGCAGCAGATACTGACAATTAGCAAAAGTGAAAAGCTCTGATGGCTTTCTATGAAAGTTTGAATGCATTTGTGAGAGTGTATTTCACCGTGATGTACTACTATGTGCGTGATATGCTTCCGCTCTGAGAGGGTTTCTATAGATACGTTGCTACTTTATCTGTCACATCGATCCGGAGAAACACTAAAAGCACATTTAACACTGCAGGATGACTCACAATTTAAGTACCATTATGAGTGCTTGAATGCCTGCCTCCAAACCTGCAATCATGTACACTTCCTTCTTGATATGGCAGTTCTGTGTTTTATTATTGTCCAGTATTAAATCCACATCATTGTCTGAGGTTTAGGACGCCAGGCCACCTTATCTTAATAAACCCACTGTCATTATTTGTTACTGTCAGTGAAGGTTTAGTTTAAGCAGCTCAGAAATACGCAGAAAAAGAGAGAAAACTCCTGCTTTACAATGCAGGATAATACTTTTTGATTAAATGTTGTTCATAGCATCAAAACAGCTACATAGGTTGAAACAAATGTGTCCATAAATGTTGACATCCTGAACAAATCTGTAGCCAGAACCTTTCTTCCATTTCTTTTTGGCATATTCAATCATGGCAAACTCTAATATACTCAATACATAAATCTCTAAGATAGTTAAGGTAGGGATTTGCCCGTAAGCCGAATACTGTGTTCGGAAAGGAAATAACGCATAGTACCTTAAGAGACATAGTAATGGGGAAAAAATATGAAATGAGAGAAAAAAAATATTTAAATGCTTTTGCATTCTCTCACAATTATATAGTTGGATAATTATATTGTATATAATCTGACGGCAACACGGAGCTCCTATCAAAATGTGGGTTATTGAAATAGCTTTTGAATGCATGTGCTCTTTTTACTTTCACTTTCCAATTTGCAATCACACATGCTTGGTGTATAGGGAGTGGAGGTACTGAGCACACATTTTCCAGGACATTTGTGGCGCTCATGATCTGTTGTGCACTAAATTATCCAACATAGTCCTGTCAGTCATCTCTCCTTCCTCTCTTCATGTGATAAGTGAAATCTGTAACTCTAATGATACATGGATTAATTTTCCATGACTCTCCAAATTCGGATCTAGGCTTCAGACACATCCCTATTGCACTTTATGCATTAACACTGGCCAATAGGGTGGTCATGTTAAGACTTTTCATGCAGCAATATTTTATTACCATATGCCTTTAAAGAAATGAGCAGTGCAAATTAATTTATTCAGCAAGAAAAACTGTCATATAACAGGAGTTTATCAAGACAAAATGAGTAGGGCAGGATGGGGAAAAAAATTAAAATTCTGTCATCCTTTACTCACCCTCAATTTGTTCCAGACCTGTATGAATTTTCTTTGTTCAGCTGAACACAAAAGAAGATATTTTGAAGACTATAGGTAGCCAAACAGTTGACGGACAGTCAATTTCACCATTGACCTCCAGCATGGAAACAAAATACAATGGCAGTCAAAGGGACCCATCAACTGTTTGGTTTCCAACATTTTTTTTTTTTTTAATCATCTTTTGTTCAACAGAAAAAGAAAATGCATACAGGTTTTGAACAACTTAAGAGTGAGTAAAGGATAACAGAATTTTCATTTTTGGTTGAACTATCCCGTTAGGACTAGGTCATTTTTTTTTTCTGTGAAACAAAAGTTAAATGTGTCTAGATTAGTTATAGTTTTCAGTGCCAATGACAACTATAACCCAAAGTAGGAAAAATGTCCAGAGTTTTCATGTTATTAATATTTAATAATAATATAATTTGTACCAACAGGGTACGTTTTTCCCCTAGGGTGGGGTAAAATGACCCCACTCTGCCAAAGCCATTTGATTTAGGCCTATACATTTTAGCTTAAAATTAAAAGAGACAAGCCAAACCTAACAGATAAAAGATATTTATTTATGAACCATGCTGAAAATCATTATAAGAGCCTATTTTAAAATATTGTTAGCTGATGCTAACTGGCTCGCTTACTAGCTAGCTGATGCTAACTTGAGGTATTTTTGGCTGGTCATGTGATCTCAACATGGTGGCCCCTGAGGTGGTTCCATGCAAAATAGATTAGGCTACTGATGTTACTGGAGTCATCATTTGAGTGCATATCATGTTCAAGTAGTCTCATTTCTTTCTCAGTAAGAAAAAAACATACTAAGTGCACTTTAAGGCCAGACTGAACACACCATATACAGTAACTGATCATAATACAGAATAAAATACTAATATTAAATTGAATGTAAAGGTGTTTTTCAAAAGTTTGATGCACAAGGTGGAATCAGCAGGTATGACAACACACTCATGGCAATTCAAAGCTAACTATTTTATATTTAGTTTAATTCGTATCAACTCTTACAATCTTCAAGCTTACGTTTCTTGTAATAATTCATAAGAACTCACCAGCTTGTAAATTAGTTACATTTGGGTTGGGCCAGAACTGTGTACAGTATGGACAGACATATGAAATAAGTTTTCATTGTCTTGCTGTGCTCTGAGGTCTTATTAGAGGGTGTTCAAAGCCCAATTATTGAGCCATACACCCTGCGATTTAGAAAGGCCAGAGGAGAAAGAGGGCAGTAAGACAGAAAGAGAACAAAGACAAAGAAATGATGATTACATTATTGTGGCTTTATGAACACGCATCATCCTCATTCAAGTTCTTTCATCATCATTGCGCAATTCTTGAAACCATTAGAGAGCAGCACAAGAATGTTTTTGTTTGTTTAATTGTGTGTGTCGTTTGTTTGATCATGTTGTTTGAACTACCACAGAGCACACACTGCGAGTCTGTGTACGCAGAAACATCCAGGCGCTGTCACACCCATGGCCTGGTCTGTCTCTCTCTCTCTTCATCTCCAATTCATCATCATCATCGTCGTCGTCTTCTTCTGCTTCTTCTTTCTTTTTATACCCGGTACAACAAAATGCGAGAGTCGCCGCTAAACCACACAAAGCGAAATTATACAAAGACCAAATTTACCTGTAGATGCAGTTTCCATGGCAACGCCGCTTCCTTCAAAGGGATGGAATTGTTGCTTGGGCGCGAGCAAATCGTCCCGCATCTCGTCGAAGCGGGGCCCTGCGCTCCCAAACATCCCGTTCTTCTCCTCCTCCTCCTCGAACCATTTCCCATCCAAACCCGGCCCCTCGCTCGAATTGGCGGACATGCTTGCAAGTTATCTCACGCAGAGAGCTTGTTCCGAAGCGAGAACGGTTCTGTGAGATCGCAGAAGGGATTGAAAGATGTGACGCTTAATATGGCCGATCCTGACCGATGCTTTCCTGTCTCGCAGCAGCGGAGCCAGTGGGCTTGATGTGTTTGGTTCAGTGTCTCGGAGCTGACGTCACTGTATCTGTGCGGCTCGCGGTTGGCACGGATTTACGGACGGAGAACGAGAGCGACATTCCGGTTAGAGGACAGTCCGTGTGCGCGCGCCTCCACACCAAGGGCGTGGTTCATGCTACACATCAGACCCACGCAACATTTAAGCTTTTTAAATGGACGTCAACGCAGTGACAAAGAATTCATTCAGCTATTCATAAAATGATTAATAGACATGTTTTTTTTTCTCTAGTTATTGCGGCTGAAATTAGTTTTCCGCAGAAAATGTGTTCCTAATTATGTTGATGATAGGCACAAAATTGGTTCATTTTGAATTAATTTTAGGAAGACACCCTAAAGAACAAATCAATTTTATATGGAAGAAAAAATGGTCCCATTTTATTTATTTTTTTTCGGAATTGTAATGATTAGCCTACTTTGCCCTTTGCCATTCGAGTCTTACGCATATCCCTATGGCTTTGAGAATGGGAGAAATATTTTTATTATTATTATTATTATTTTAAACTGATTGGTATTATGTTGCTATTTATTTTACTTATTTGCTTTATGAATAAAGTGTAATTACACAATTTATTTTGTGTGAATTCCAAATAAAATTTGAAATACGGATTAACCCGGGTTAATCCAACCCTCATTTGATGTATTTTTTTCTGTCAGAGTTGGCTAAAACAACTATTCTATGGTATTCAACAGTGAGCAGGTTATTCGGGGTTGTACCGTGTGAATGAACGGGTGGATGATCCGGTGTTTTAGCCCCGTCTGCTGGAGGACAGCAAGCAGGGCTTCCCATGGGCTTCTTTAGCACCGGCGAGCCACACTTCCTTAGCAACGGCCTGATGTAAACATTGCAGTGACTGAACATAAAGAGAAAATCAATACAAGTGCGGCTCGATACTGGAGAGTTGATATGTCCTCACTGTTGAAAGGTATGTTTACAATTTACCGGCATCATGCAGCTGTTAAACTTTATGTTGGAAAGAGGGTTATCTGTTGGATTTGTAGTTCTAAATCATGGAGTGTGAAGGAATTTGACTTGGTCTTCATCTGGTCTCTGTCTGGACCAGTATAACTTACAGCCAGACATACGCCAACTGAATATGCATTTATACCATTAGTACAAATTAATGAGAAAGTCTATTTTTGTCTGAGATATTGTGAGAGACTGTTTATTATAATATATAATTAAAAGGTTTTTGTAGCATTGTAACATTAGGCGTTTGAAACTGTTTCAACTTCTTCATCTTCAAATAGAAGAAGCAGATTCGTTTTATTTTACAGTTTAGTAGTAAATACAATTTAAATGTTTAGTAAATAATTAGTGACTATGTTTTCCATTGTTGCATTTGTTGAATGAAAAATACAGTTTTTAGGAGATCATGACACAGAATGAAAAAGCAGAGTCTAAGCTGGAGATGAAGAAATTATAAAAGAGCTGGTGAGTTTTTTTTTTTTGTGTGATGTTTAATTTATGTGCATTTAGTAGGTTGTCTAAAGTTTGATTAATCAATATTAACTTCAGCTGTATTAACGTCAACTGTCATGTGTAGTTTACTCCAAAGATTTTGTTTTCTAATCTAAGCCACATATGCTGGTCAGCACTTAGGTTTATCCGGGTTTGTTCTCTGTTTATTCCCTCAGTGTGTGTCTAATGGACTCTGCCATGAGAGGGTCTGTCAGGAGGGGGAAGTGGTGAAACGGTTCTGGAGATGTGTTTCTCCGGGTTCCCGCGTATGGTGGGACTCTCTCTCTTCCCAGACTGTCCAAGACTGACTATTGTTGGCCAAAGCATCAGCTCAATCCAGGACCTGGAGTTTTGTCCACTCCTCAAAGAATTATGGGTAGTGGAGTGCAAACTCAGTGTAAGTTACTGAAAAGTATTTAGAATATTGTCTTTATATTTCTGGAAATGTTTAATGTTGTTTCATGTAGATTTTAGTGTGAGCACTTTTTTTTTTTGCCTTTTTTTGTGCAATTTTGTCAACATGTTTAATTTCAAAATACTTTATTTTATTGATTACTAATTAAGCAAATAAACTGATTTTTTTTCTCTTATCTGTTATTGTTTGTGTGTTGTAGGAAATCTCAGGCCTACATAACTGTGTGCATCTGCTAAAGTTATATCTGTATGACAACAACATCCAGCAGATCACAAATCTAGAGATGCTGGTTGACCTTCATGTTCTGTGGCTTAATAAAAACCAGATCTCGGACATACAGGTAGCCTATGTTTATGTGTGAGAAGATACTGAATATAGAATTTTAAAGTATAATATTTGTCTTTTACATTGATTTAAAGGGACTGAATTCACTTGTAAACCTTGAGGAGTTAAATCTGGCTGATAATGCTATAGAGACTCTTGGTAGGTTCATTGTAAAACACCACATTTTGGCAATTGTAGCATTTATTTTAATATTATAATAGAAAACACTTAGACATTCAACATCTGTTGCTGAATACTCTAATATTTAACATTTTTATCTCTGAGGTCATAGCCTGGATCCTAACATCAACCTCCAAAATCTTAACCTCTCAGGGAACAAAATCAGTTCCTTCAAGGTATGAGAAATATAACATCATATCAACCTGCCATTTTAATGAACTGTATCATAATCAATTGTATTTTCTAATCTTTGCTACTCATGCAACCCTACTATTATTGCTGATATTTACATTTTTAATATCCTTTTTTAATAAAGTGCGTTTGCATGTTCTGTTTCTCGGCAAAAATTTTGCATGCAAAATTCATTCATTTCAATAGGAATAAGATTGGGAGTTTCTGGATTTCACTCATGTTCAGATTCCCACAAAGATTCCCTATGCTTACCAACAGAAAGCTGCTTGGTATGAAAGTGACTTTATGAATCGCTTTATGGATGCATCCTCTCATAGGATAATGAACATGCAGTCTCATCAATAATAATGAGACATTGATGTACTATGGTTCAAGAAACGTCACATCCTGTGACATTGACTTGAAGATGAATTTAAAATTAACAATTTAACTCAGAGGAAAAAAAGCTTACAATTAACTAGTTTTCTCCTACAATTAAAATTAACGTATTCACATTGTCTTCTTTGATGATAAACACACATAACTCTGTTAAAATCTCAGAAAATGTAGTTTACCCCTTTATGATTAATCATAAACTTTGGTTTTGCTGCAAACATTAATTATACCTATAATCATGTGGCTTAGAGTGTATCTATGATCTTTCTAAAGAATTCCAACTTATGACCTTTCCGTGGTTTAAATAAAATAGGCAATAAATCCTACACTGGCAGCGAGTTTTCAATGAGCAAGTAGTGTACCACTCACATTTTCTGTAAAAATTCAGCTTTCGTGAGTTTTCTCTTATCAGGTTTTCGAATGCTCTTTGTGTAGAGCCCATTTTGTGTTTTGTGTTTGTTTGTGTCGGAGATTACAGTCGTAATAATTTCCTTCTGGCCGTCACACCGTTATTACTGCAGGCCTGTGTCAGCAGGCCATTATTGCATCCTCTTCTCCTGCTCACTATAGATCTGATAACTGTTATTTCTGTGCATACTCCTTACTTTCTCATCTACCCTTGAGAGACCTGATCATTTCAGTAATGACAAGATTCAGAGCTTTTGCTTTTCAGTTCATATCATTATTGTAATGTTACATCTCTGCCCAAGTAGTTTCATCTGTCTTTCTTTTTTCCACCAGTCTCCCGGAAGAAGAAGCTCTTTTTCAATAACACATAAATAATTTTGTTTTCAAATGGTGTGGAGTCTGAACGGGGTGTGCCTCTCTAAATGGGAGCCTTTTGCTTTTTTTGTGTGAGTCATGATTGAAAGCTTCTCTGTGTGTCTGACGGTCCTTCACAGCTCTTTCTGTCTAACACACACAGAATCATGACATGCTTTTTGTGCTGTTCATCTGTGGGTTCATTGTTCAGGTGAACTGTCTTTGAGTTTTTTCTCTAATGGGAAACTAACGCACTTCCATTTAATGTCCAACATGAAGCAAAATGTTTAATTTGTGTAGGCGAAAGTTGTTTCCTAATATTTCAGAAATATTAATACCAAAATAACAATAACAAACAGCATTTAAACATTCGTGCAAAATATACCAGCATGATGCTACTGTGTTTTGGGTGGTTGCCAGTAACAAAGATATTCTGAAGGATATTTAGGACATTGCTATACGGATTGCTAAGGTGTTTGGGTGGTTGCTAGATGGTTTCTTACTTGCCCAAGTCAAAAATGCCAAGACAAGCCGTTTTGGTCCATAAATACAGCTCAGGTCTTTCCTTCCAGGATCAACAAAGATGTTGATACATGTTGTACACGTTCACCATAAGGTTCTAGAGTTTTTTCAGCTTATTTATCATCCACCAGGTAAAAATCACAAGTTGGATCACACTTAAAGCTACACTGTGTAACTCTTAGTTTATTCTTAGCTAAAAATACTTAGTTCTTTCAAAAAATATATGTTGTCATTAATGTATATTTACTTCGTTCAAGTAATAAAGTATTCTCGTGAGTGTATAATATGCCATTGAAAATACATACGGGTAAGGGGTTCTAATGTCCGTCGCCATGTTGCCCCTCCATCTTGAAAGTACATTAGCCAAAGAGGGACATACCCGTTAATTCAAGCTTCGCCTTTCGCGTTTACGTTCGAGTTAACACTCATGGACGAGTTCGAACTGGAAGCCATGTTAATCTTGGACTACACTGGCCACCGTAGAGTTAAAACGAAATCGGAATTGAGAGGAACAGAAACTAATATTCACTGGATGGTCATATACCTTTTCACCACTAGATGGGGTGAAAATCACACAGTGTAGCTTTAAAGATATCATTTACGCCCATAGTGTAGTCAAATATACTTTAAGGATGAGTAATAAATGTGATGCTTGACAACTAAACATAAGTAAAAAAATGTATGGTTTACTCACTTATTGTAGAATATCATAATTTTTATGAATAATCCTGATCCCTTAAAGAAACACATGTAGTATGTGAAATTATTTTTTTCCTTATAGGAACTGACCCATCTGACTCGGCTGCAACGACTTGACACACCTGAGTCTGAAGGACCCTCAGTCTATTTCAAACCCGCTGTGTCTGCTCTATAATTACTACATACATGTCATATATCACATGCCAAACCTGCAGTGCCTGGACACATATGACGTATCCAGTAAACATCTCAAAGACTTTGCAGAGGTAAGAGAATGTGTATTTTATGCATCTGAAAATGTGTCTTGTTGGGTGGTCTGACCAAGAGAGATGAGAATTATGGGAATGTGTGATTGTGCGTCAGTCTACAGTTATGAAGAAAGTTATGTATTACACCATGCGGGTACGTTATGCACAAAGACAGTTTGATGATCTCAAAGCCAAGCTCAATCAGCAGAGGAGAGACCAGACACAACTACCAGAGGAGAGAATACGAGTGCTAGCACACATGCTCAGAAATGTGAGTATATACAGTGTGCAGACGGGCTGAACACATTTTTATTTTAAATCCCTAAAGACATCCTCAAATCCATATTCACCTTCTGGGCACAAATTTTCCCCAAACTATAGATGAGTGTTTGCGCTAAATTTCATTTACTCTCTTTGAGCAGCTAGAGTGTGAGCTGTGCCTTGTTCAGCGTTCTGGGAAGAAGTCAGAAGAACCTGAAGACTTGACCTCTGACCTTCATCATGACCATAGTCATGAGCAGAGACTGCAGCACAAGCTGGATGCTCTTAAAGACAGACTGAAATTCTGGGAAGGGCGTTTGGAGGAGTGAGTGTGCATCTTTCTATAAGTATGATTACTGTGTGCAAGTTTATTTTTTAGGTTTTGCATGTTTGTGTTTTGTTTTCTCAGGGATAGTGTCACGTCACCAGCGTGATGTAGCTGTGGCCTCAGATAGAAAGGAGATGATGATGCACTTCCTGCTGTTGGAGCTGGAAACCGTGGGGAACATTCGCTTTGAGGAAGGAAATAGCAGCGAACCTTGGTACCACATATATGTATAAAGATCTGTTGTATAATTACACAACATGCAGGATTACTTATCTACACTGTTTTCTGCTTCCTCTCTCAGGTTCACGTCCTGTTATGATCTTTTGCTATCTCGTTTCTGTGTGTGGGATTATAAACCTCAGCACATCACTGGCATTAAGATCAATCAAATTATCCGGATTCATAACCGTGCCCTGCGGCAACGCTTTCAGGACAAAGTGCAGTCTCTGCTTTGCAGACAGGAGTCTTCACCCTTCTCACAGTGAGTCAGTCAGATGCTAGTCTCACAGATCCTGACTTTTTACAATTTTTAAAGTCTTTGTATCTTATTTGAGCCCAAAACACCCACTCAGGCAGTCTGACTTGCATGTAAAACTCCCAGAGGTTTAATATCACACAGCTAAGTCAGATTAGAACTTTGTCTTGCCATTTTTTTAGTTCAGTATGCCTCAATAATAAATGTCAAGAACATGTGCAGGTTACATATAGATATTTGGCCCAAATATTTTTAGAGCCTTTGAGATTTTTTTTGCATTGTCACATGAATTTGATCAAAATTACATTGTTGTTATCACAATTAAGCATAGCCCATTTTCATGTAATACTTTGTCCCTAATTAAAAATGTAAATTTATTTTAAAATAATATATATATATATATATATATATATACACTCACCGGCCACTTTATTAGGTACACCTGTCCAACTGCTCATTAACACTTAATTTCTAAGCAGCCAATCACATGGCGGCAACTCAGTGCATTTAGGCATGTAGACATGGTCAAGACAATCTCCTGCAGTTCAAACCGAGCATCAGTATGGGGAAGAAAGGTGATTTGAGTGACTTTGAACGTGGCATGATTGTTGGTGCCAGAAGGGCTGGTCTGAGTATTTCAGAAACTGCTAATCTACTGGGATTTTCACTCACAACCATCTCTAGGGTTTACAGAGAATGGTCCGAAAAAGAAAAAACATCCAGTGAGCGGCAGTTCTGTGGCGGAAATGCCTTGTTGATGCCAGAGGTCAGAGGAGAATGGCCAGACTGGTTCGAGCTGATAGAAGGGCAACAGTGACTCAAATAACCACCCGTTACAACCAAGGTGGGCAGAAGAGCATCTCTGACGCACAGTACGTCGAACTTTGAGGCAGATGGGCTACAGCAGCAGAAGACCACACCGGGTGCCACTCCTTTCAGCTAAGAACAGGAAACTGAGGCTACAATTTGCACAAGCTCATCGAAATTGGACAATAGAAGATTGGAAAACGTTGCCTGGTCTGATGAGTCTCGATTTCTGCTGCGACATTCGGATGGTAGGGTCAGAATTTGGCGTCTACAACATGAAAGCATGGATCCATCCTGCCTTGTATCAACGGTTCAGGCTGGTGGTGGTGGTGTCATGGTGTGGGGAATATTTTCTTGGCACTCTTTGGGCCCCTTGGTACCAATTGAGCATCGTTGCAACGCCACAGCCTACCTGAGTATTGTTGCTGACCATGTCCATCCCTTTATGACCACAATGTACCCAACTTCTGATGGCTACTTTCAGCAGGATAATGCGCCATGTCATAAAGCTGGAATCATCTCAGACTGGTTTCTTGAACATGACAATGAGTTCGCTGTACTCAAATGGCCTCCACAGTCACCAGATCTCAATCCAGTAGAGCATCTTTGGGATGTGGTGGAACGGGAGATCGCATCATGGATGTGCAGCCGACAAATCTGCGGCAACTGTGTGATGCCATCATGTCAATATGGACCAAACTCCCTGAGGAATGCTTCCAGCACCTTGTTGAATCTATGCCACGAAGAATTGAGGCAGTTCTGAAGGCAAAAGGGGGTCCAACCCGTTACTAGCATGGGGTATCTAATAAAGTGGCCGGTGAGTCTATATATGTATATATATATATATATATATATATATATATATATATATATATTTACAGTGTGTCTACACACGCACACACACACGTGTATGCTTTATGATTTTTTTATTGTCCTAAAATGTTGTCTTACTTTTATATTCATGAATTAAAAAATTGAATAATCCATATTCATATAGAATTTTAATTTCATGAGATATGATTCACAATGACTGTGGAAGAGATTAACTGTATATATCATTTGTACAGATCATTAATATCTGTACATATCATTATTTATCATTATCTGAGTTATCATTTGTGTATGTGTGTGTGGCAGGAACTATAAACGCAACATGGAGTATCTGTTCTATGTGCCCGATCCAAGAACATTCCTGCGAAAGTGATG
The DNA here is from genome assembly GCA_030378365.1 of Hybognathus amarus. Lineage (NCBI taxonomy): Eukaryota > Metazoa > Chordata > Actinopteri > Cypriniformes > Leuciscidae > Hybognathus > Hybognathus amarus. Next base: position 635,422 of record JAQIUQ010003539.1, read on the forward strand.
AAATACTACAAATCCCAGAAAAGGGTTTTAAAACTGCTGATGCATATAAGGTACAAAACTCATAAAGCTCAGTGAGGAGTGGTTATGAGTTTCTGATGGGTGTAATGTTTTTAAACCTTGAACATAGATGTGTGTTTCTTGCCTTCAGGCATTAGGCAGAGAGAGAGCTGTCCCCCTCTCTAACAGTGTGAGTGTGTCAGATCGACTGAGAATGACATTCATGCAGAGGAAGAGCTGCTCAACATCGGAAAGAAGCCCTGCAGACCCTCTACCTTACAGACATGGTCTGTATTTTCACTCACAACCACTCATTTCTGCACTATTAGTGGCACCAAACAATAATACAAAAATAATGACTGTATCCCTTATATGGACAAGCAGGTTGGTCTTTCTTGTCCCAAACACAATCCTGTCAGGCCAATGAAATAAAAATTCTAGTGGCACAAAAATTATAAAATGCAATTAATTTATAATTCAATTGTAAATTATATGCACTATAGAAAGTTTTCTAAAGAAGTTTCTTCTGCCTCAAATATTATTAGAATTTAAAATAACTGTTTTTTATTTTAATATATTTTAAAATGTAATGGATGGAGCTGAATTTCCTGCATCATAACTCTAGTCTTCAGAAATCATTCTAATATGCTGGTTTGGTGTCTAACAAACATTTCTTATTATTTTCAATATTGAAAACAGTTATTTAGCTTAATATTTTGTGTTAAAACCAAAAAAAGAACAGCGTTTGATGAAACTGATATCTTTTGTAACACTAAACTGATCAGTCTAACATGTTCTTGCAGAACAAAACTTTTCAACGGTCGGTAGTGTACATACATGATGAATAATTCAATATTATCACTAATATTTAAATGCGTTTGCTTTTGTGCATGTATATATGTTTATAGGTCAGTTGATCATTTCTAAAGTGTTCCTGGGCCGCAGTGTTGCAGTGAAGGAGGGTCTCCCAATTGATTGTGATCATTACCCCAAAGCAAACTCTGTCTATCTCAGTATCAGCTCTAAACAGCAAAAGCAAACTGCAAAAACAGGTGAGTTGGAGTGTGTGTACCCATGAGAGAAAAGTGTCTTCAGGGCAGCAGTGATCAAAGCAGCAATGTGTGTGTTTTTGTTCATCAGACATGCTGTGTCCCTCCAGCCTGCCAGACAGGTGCGACTGTAGACACCAGCAGAGACTGTGGTACATTTTTGACCATGAAATGGTTATGCCAGAGTATCTTGTGGACTTTGAATACGTATCACAGGTATATGTGTTATAGTGACACGACATCCACCGTTATGTCCTCCAGAATGCATTATCCAGTAATCAAACCATCTTTATATTATGGCATCTTTCTCTAGGACACAACCCAGCCTTCACTAGACTCCCAATCCAGTTCTGAAACATCCTCTGCTGATGCTCCACCTGTGTCCCGTGCTGAGCTGGACCTGGATGAGGAGGCATTAAATATGGAACCCATCCTGAAGCCAAATCCTAAAATGCTCAGCATAGAAGAGAAATCCATACTGACAGTGGCCAGAGCAAACATCCTCAGTCAGATCACAGTGAGATTTACAATACCTAACACACATAAACCCATTTGTTTGTAGCATGAATAGGTCAGTTAGTGACGTCTATCATAAGACTTTATTCAATGACCAGTGGTGGATCCTGACAGTATAGTATAATTTGATTGACTTATTTCCTGTAATACAGGTGCTGAATCTTCATGGCAACAGTCTGAATAAACTGCCTGAGATTTCCCGACTCACGGCTCTGAAGCATCTGACCCTTAGCTTCAACGAGTTCACTCATCTGAACGATATTTCACACATGGTGAGGAGATCATCCTATTAAGTCTAAAACATGACATTATCACTAAACCAAGCAGAATGATAATATTGTTATCAAATCTTCTGCCCTCATGCAAAATTCCTAATGGCTTGTTGAAATGACTGCATTTCTCCTGCAATAAATTTTCCAAACATTGTAAATGTGACCATACCTTAAGCCATATTTTTTAATCACCTGTCAAAAAAAACTATTCATCTTTTCATTTTATAATCAATTAAATCAATAATAAAAAGTCCTGTGCTATTTTTCTTTTCTCATTTTTGACTTTTATCGTCCCTCTGTCTTTCTCTCAATCCTTTAGCCAAATCTGGAGTCTCTGGATGTTAGTTTTAATCATATATCCTCTTTGGAGGGACTGCGTGGACTTGGTCGGCTCATAGAACTGGATCTTCGCTGGAATCTGCTGACCCGAGTCAGAGATGACATGAACGTTTTGCGTAACCACGCCCCGGCCCTGCTTCGAACTGGACACACGGCACAATCCTTGGCACAGGGTATAAGTCACTTTACATGAGTGATCTTCATATTAGGCAGTAGAAAACGTGAAGCATCAAGATCAAATGAAGATTGACCAAGGCTATACTTACACTACTGTTCAAAAGTTTGTTTTTTTTAATCAAAATAATACTTTTATTCACCACGGATGTATTAAACTGATCAAAAGTGACAGTAAACATTCATAATGTTACAAAATGTTTATATTTCAGAGGCTGTTAACTGCTGTTAGTTTGAGCTCTCTATTCATCAAAGAATCCTGAAAAAAATCATCACAGTTTCCACAAAAAATAGAATAAAAAATGTTTCTTGGGCACCAAAACAGCATATCAGATTTCTGAAGGATCGTATTAAACTGAAGTAATGGCTCACAGTAATCACAGGAATAAACTACATTTAAAAATATGTTAAAGGAGTAGGAGTTCACTTTTGAAAAAACTTTTGCTGATAATTTACTAACCCTCATGTCATCCAAGATATCCATGTCATTCTTTCTTCAGTCAAAAAGAATAAGGTTTTTGATGAAAACATTCAGGATTTTTCTCCATATAATGGACTTCAATGGGAACCAAATGGTTCAAGGTCCAAAGACAGTTTCAGTGCAAACTGCAAACTGTTCAAAGGGCTTTAAATGATTCCAGACAATAAATAAGGGTCTTATCAAGCGAAATCGATCACTCATTTAAAAAATAAATAACAAAGTTTAAGTTTTATAAGCTCAAATGGTCACCTTGCTCTGTTCTGTGATGCGCGTCGTGACTCTCCTGTTCAAACTGGTTCATCAAAATCAACAAATCTTTTTAAATTTCATTGATTTTGTTCATTGAAAGAACCAAATGACTCGAAAAAGATTCTGATGAACAAGTTCGAACAGGAGAGTCACGAACGTGGATCACAGAACAGAGCAAGACGAGCATTTGAGCTTATAAAACTTAAACTTTGTTATTTATTTTTTAAATGAGCAATCGTTTCGCTTGATAAGACTCTTATTCATCATCTGGAATAGTTTAAAGCCCTTTGAACAGTTTGCAGTTTGCACTGAAACTGTCATTTGGACCTTGAACCGTTTGGTTCCCAATGAAGTCCATTATATGGAGAAAAATCCTGGAATGTTTTCATCAAAAACCTTAATTTCTTTTCGACTGAAGAAATAATGACATGGATATCTTGGATGACATGGGTGAGTAGATTATCAGCAAAAGTTTTTTTAAAAGTGAACTACTTCTTTAAAATAGAGTAGTTATTTTAACCATATCTTCAGAATATTATTGCATGTCCTGCAGCCTTGGTAAGCATAATAAACATCTTTCAAGGACATCACCAACCAAGTTGAATAATGTCTTGCTGACATGGTGTGAATATTTAATTTATGTTTACATTTAAATGTGAATATAAATACATTTCACTTGTGTGTTGCAGAATGAGTGCGTGCGTATGCTGGTTCTTGGCCAACTAAAGACTCTCACTCATTTGGATGATGTTTTGGTGATGGAGGAAGAAGCGGCTACTGCTGTACAAGTGGTTGCCCGATCTAGAATCAACCAAGTATGTATATAACTGGACATTATACGTAATGTTAAAATCTGTGTCCACATTTGTTCTGGAATGTGTGTGTGTGAGCAGGCATCTCTGATGACCCACTCTCGAACTGACAGTGAACGTCCCCGCAGTCTGAGTTTGCTCTCTACAGCACACCTGCTCACACAGATCAACCCGTCTCCATGGAAACTCTCGCAAGAGCTTGAGTCAGGCTGGACCTCCAAAGTATGACATATATAAACTCAGATTCTCTCATCCTCTCTCTCACATACACTCTTTTAAAAGGGTTAATTTGGCTAAAACCAAAACTGAAACTCACGTTTACCCACCCACATATCATTCCAAACCAGTATGACTTTGTTCAATGCACTACTTTTGTGTTTTTTTTCTTCCTTTTTTCATTTTTGGTGCTAAATAGCCCCACTTCCCATTCATTTCCATTATGAGGAAATAAGCACTCTAGACATCTTCCTTTTTGTTCAGCAGAAGAGAGAAAGTCATATGAGTTCAAGATGACGTGAGAGTGAGTAAATGATGACAGAATTTTTGGGTGAACCATCACTTTAACTGATATACTTCCCCCTTTGTCATCAGATCACAGCGCTGAATCTTGATGGCCAGCGGTTGACCCGGATCAGTAATTTAGACCGGCTGGTGAATCTACGCTGGGCTTCTTTTGACAACAATGAACTAACCCGAATTGAGGGATTGGAACACTGCATACTACTGGAGGAACTTTCCCTTAACAACAACAGTATCAGTAGACTTGAAGGTATCAGTAGACTCTCCATCTCTCTCTCTCTGTTTCTTTTACACTCTCAGAAAAAAGGTACAAAAGCTGTCACTGGGGCTGTACCTTTTCAAAAGGTAAACTTTTGTCCATTTTAGGTGCTAATATGTACGTTTTAGGTGCTAATATGTACATTTTAGGTGCTAATATGTACATCTTAGGTACTAATATGTCAATTTTAGGTGATAATATGTACATTTTAAGTGCTAATATGTAAATTTGAAGTGCCAATATGTAAATTTTAAGTGCTAATATGTATATTTTAAGTGCTGATATGTAAATTTTAAGCGCTAATATGTATATTTTAAGTGTTAATATGTACATTTTAGGTGCTGATATGTATGTTTTAGGTGCTAATATGTACATCTTAGGTGCTAATATGTACATCTTAGGTACTAATATGTCAATTTTAGGTGATAATATGTACATTTTAAGTGCTAATATGTAAATTTGAAGTGCCAATATGTAAATTTTAAGTGCTAGTATGTATATTTTAAGTGCTGATATGTAAATTTTAAGCGCTAATATGTATATTTTAAGTGTTAATATGTACATTTTAGGTGCTGATATGTATGTTTTAGGTGCTAATATGTACATTTTCAGGTGCTAATATGTACATCTTAGGTACTGAATATGTAAATTTTAGGTGATAATATGTACATTTTAAGTGCTAATATGTAAATTTGAAGTGCCAATATGTAAATTTTAAGTTCTAATATGTATATTTTAAGTGCTGATATGTAAATTTTAAGTGCTAATATGTATATTTTAAGTGTTAATATGTACATTTTAGGTGCTGATATGTACATTTTAGGTGCTAAAATGTACATTTCAGATGCTAATATGTACATTTTAGGTGGTAATATGTACCACTAAGGTACCAATATGCAGCCTTTGGCTACAAAAGTGTACCTTTTGAAAAGGTACAGCCCCAGTGACAGCTTTTGTACCTTTTTTCTGAGAGTGTACTGTTCAATTTATTTATATAAAACCAAGGACAAAGCTGTGTAATATAACCTTAATTAGTTCACCGTACTCTTTTTTCTGTGTTCATAGCTGCTCTTGTTTGTTTGCAGGTTTGTCTGCAATGCATCGTCTGACACGTCTGAGCATTAATAGTAACCACCTACAGTGTTTAGACGGGGATGTGTTAGACCGGCTACCCAACCTTCACTTCCTGTCTGTTGAGAACAACATCATCTCTTCTCTACATGGACTCCAAAGGTCACGATCCTTATTCGAGCTGTATGCCGGCAACAATGACATCAGCACCACCAGAGACATATACCACTTTAAAGGTCAGGAGATTTAAATATCATTTTGTGCAATTAATTATTTTTTCAAAGCATTCATTCAATACAGCTGGTGATGAGAATCATGTGCTGTAGGTGGGGGAATGTTGAAGGGAATAGAGTGAGACTGTGGTGGTGATGCAATGTCTGTTTCTTTCAGGCACTGTCTAGTTTAATTATTCTGGATCTGTATGGGAATCCCCTTGTGAGCAAACTGGAGAACTACCGGATATACATGGTTTTCCATCTGCCATCACTCAAAGCCCTGGATGGAGTAGCCGTGGTAAATATATATGATGCTTCTGTATGCATAATGTTTGTTTTCATAAGTATGTACACTTTAAAATGCCTTAAAGGAACAGTTCACCCCCCCCAAAAATGGTGTCATCATTTACTGTCAACCATCTCATCTTGGTCCAAACACCTAAATGAAACATTTTGCAGAATACCTGAGCTGCTCTTTTCCATACAATCAAAGTTAAAAGGGATAGAAATACAATGAAACAGTAACATTGGGAAATGTTACTACAATTAATACTTTTATAGTGTAATTTATTCCTGTGATGGCAAAGTAGTTACTTAGCGTAGTGTAAGTTTTTCAAATGCAAACATATCTGTCTGTGTAGGAAACGTGTGAATCAGAAACGGCTAAAGACGTGTTTGAAGGGCGACTCAATGCAGATATGGTGGCCGAGAAGCTAGGCCATACTAACTACAGGGAACTGTCAGAGCTCAATCTGCAGTCCAGCTCAGTCAGGTTCATTTCAACTCTCACTATAAGGCTTTCAGAATTACGCCAACATAACAAAACTGGATTTTTTTGGATTTACTCTTTATGTTTTCTGTTTTTCTCTGTGTTTTAGGATGGTCGATCTCATTCCCGCTGATTTGTTCATTAATTTACGCAGTATTAATCTAGACGGCAATAACCTCACCTCATTTAGCGGTCTGATCTTCCTGGCCAACATTAAGGTATGTATGTATATAGGACAGAGATGCTCTTATATGGCAAGCCATTTGAATTTTTATTCCTTTCCAGGGTATGAATTGTTGATATCAAGAATTAAATTGTGGTATCATTTTTGATATCAACAATTATATTTCTGATATCAACATTTTAATTGTTGATATCAAAAATGAATTCTTGATATCAAGAATTGATTTCTTACTAGTAGAAAAATAATCAATAATTAATAAATTACATTGTCACTAGTAAAAATGTGAATTCCTGATATCAATAATTCATTTGCCACTAGTTGAAATGTTTATTTTTGTTATCAACAATTGAATTGCTACTAGTAAAACAATCATTTTTGATATCTGAAATTGAATTTCTGATATCAATATTATTTCAGATATCTAAAATGGTTTTCTTACTAGTAACAATCACATTCATGATATCAGAAATTAACATTGTCACTAGTGAAAAATTAATTATTGATATCAAAAGTGAACATTGTTACTAGTAGCAATTAAATTGTTGATATCAAGAATAGACATTTCAACTAGTAACAATTGATTTCTTGATATCAAAAATATAGGTTTTAACTATAAGAATTGTATTTCTGATATGTGATATTGGAATTTCAACTAGTAAGGAATCTATTCTTGATATCAACAATTGATTTTGAATGACAGCCTATAGTGACATTTCACTAGTGAAAATACAATTAAAGATATCAAAAAATATAGTTTTTACTAGTTGAAATTAAATTGTTGATAACAAGAATGATCATTTTAACTAGTGAAAATGTTATTGTGGATATCAAGAATTAGCATTGTTACTGGTAATGTAATTTCTAATATAAAAATTTACATTGTTACTAGAAGAAATCTAATTCCTGATATCAATAACTATAATTTTAACCAGTGAAAATTGAATTGTTAATATCTTAATATTCTGGAAATGAATGAAAGTTAAAAAGGCTTGCCATAGCACTTATGTCTATCTTCGTCTAGTATAGTATAATAACATTACAGCCACTGTGCATCTATGTACATATACATGCATGTTGATGTGTTTGTGTATGTGGTCTCTGCAGGTGTTGTCTCTAAACTATAATCACATTGAGTCAATTCTGCCTCGTCAAAAAGTTCAGAGTTACATGAGCAACAAGCAGATTCTCCATCATAAAGTCAGTTCCAGTGGATATGGGCAGCAGAACAGAAGGCCCAGCAGGTACACATACACAACATCACTCCATCGTAATCCATTAGTGTTATTATACTGTAGTTTCTTGTCTAACCACTAGAGAGCGCCACAATTACATTTAATAAAGCATTCTCAGACAGCAGTGAATGTCTTTAGGTGCTCAGAGAACAACTCGCATCTTCTGCAAAGATTTGAGAGTGACAGTCACATTTAATAACAGAATATTTATACGTCATGCACTTAGTATATTCAAAAGGGGCACCAGAGGGTTGTCGGATTTACAACGTGTAGCTAAATTCATCCAGTCTCCCAAAGACACGAAAGTAAACTTTATAATTACATTCACATTGTTTATCTGATATCAGTTAAACACGTTGTCAAAATATATTTGAAAAGATTATTATTGCCGCTAGCAGATATCAGTGTGTACTTTACAAACTATCATTTATTTTGCAAGTACTAGGGGTGTAAAAATATATCATGCCACAGTATATCGCAATACAAAAATGCAACAATACGTATCGTGGATAGTGAAAACACGTAACGTGGTTAAGTTCCCCCAAAACAAAAATGACTGTGTGAGAAAAAGTTTTAGTGTCAGTGTTGATTTTAATGTATAATAATGCAATGGGGGAATATTTGTGGGTCCTGGTAATGCCAAATATCTTATGGTACCAGTAAAAAGTGGCCTACATTTATTTTAAAATATATCTAGTCAGTGACCAAGATCAAGCATATTCTTCTAAACTAATTTTATATTTTTAGCTTCAGAATCATGAATATTTGTTTTATCCTGGTGTCACCATTGTCCTGTGCTTACAAGAACCAAGTCCAAGCCTATTCATTTAAACCCACAATGTAATATCAAAGTTTGCATTTTAATCAACAGAACACTTTTTGTTAACCTTTTTCATATGTCTTGGAGTATTGCAATAATATTCGTATTGATGAGTTCAGTATCGTGATATGTATCAAATCGTGACACGAGGGTATAGTTACACCCCTAGCAAGTACTATGTGTATTTAAATATCAGAAACATAAAATAAACATTATATGGTTGAAAACAATGAAAAGTTGTGATCTATGATACATGAAAATTGAGCATGCCCATCTCTGGTTCAGCACCACCAGCCAAAGCGAGACAGGTAGCTGCAGGCATGGAGTGATTGGTGGGCCACGTCCCACCCTACCTTTCAGCACTCCCATTCGTCACACCAATTATTATCCCGACCTGCAGATACCCTCAATTAGTCAAATCACAAATGCCGTGCCGCACTGAATCCCACCTGTGTAATCGTATCCATGGGGGGTTCTAGGATTTGATCTTCAGGGAGTCAATACAACATTTTTATAAGTTCTATAATGATACATTAATAGACATTAATAAGTAGTTTATAAATATAGCTATAAATGTTTTTTTCTTGATTTATAAGCATATCTATAATGTGTTTAATAATTGTATTTTTATACTTTGTTAATGATAAGTTAATAATTTCTAAATGAAGTATAGCATTATTTACAAACCAGTTATTTAAGAGTTGTCAGTCATTCATAAGATCACTTAGAAAGTGTAAGTAAATGTAGTAAATACAGGTAGTTATAAAGCATTTAGTAGTGGTTAGTTAATTATTTTTGTGAGCTAATCTAAAGTGAGGACTATTCATTTATAAAGGAGATTTAAAGCCTTGTCAATCTTCTAAACAGTAAAATGTAACAAACACAACACAATGATACAGAACATAGAAATATTTAACAGCCTTTATAAATGCTTTACAAGGCATGAATAGTCCTCACTTTAGATTAGCTCACGAACATAGTTAACTGACCACTACTAAATGCTTTATAACTACCCAAATTAACCCTGAATTACAGCATTAATACATGTTAATAAAGCATTTTAACACACTAAGTAACCATCACTAAATGTCTGAATAATAAGATGTATGAATGTACATTTAAATAGTTTATTAATCATTTACTTACACGCTCTAAGTAATCTTACGAACCACTGACAACTCTTAAATAACTGGTTTATTAAAAATGCAATTCTTCATTTAGAAATGATAAATTAATCATTAATAAAGGATGAAAATACAGTTATTAAACCACTTATAGATATGCTTTTAAATCAAGAAGAAAGCATTTATAGCTGTATTTATAAACTGCTTATTAATGTCTATTAATCCTTTATGAATGATTAATTAATGGTTTACTCATACTTAACTAATGCTTATTAGTGTGTAGTTATTATAAAGTGTTACCGAAAATTGTCATCATATCATTATTATTAACATAATAACTAGCTAAAAACCAGTTATATGGACTCAGGGCAAAACACTAAGGCTTCTTTTTCTCCTGACCTGGTCTGGTTAATTGATTAACATTATTAACATGAAATAGAAGGTAAACGAGACTGCTTTCACTTTAAGACCTAATGCATAAAGCCATTATATTGGGACACATCCAATATTTGCTTTACTGTTTTCATTAACTTAAGACAACTGACTGTGTTTACATGGCTACTTGTCAAGACAGGCATCTATCACAGCGCGAGTACCCAATGAAGTTACTTTCAAGGCTTCTTGTGCTTGAATGGCTTAAATTACTTGAATGCTCAAACTGATAAGTCTTAAAAACATGTGAAAATTATAAACTTTCTTGAAGCAATACTGGCCCAGTCTTTCAGATAGGTGATTATAGTTTTAGGGGGTGCTGAGATGACAAACAGTAATGGTAACAGTATCAAAGCGAAACTAAAAACGGCCTAGAACCGCCCCTTATTGTATCAATTTTTCTCTTTTGGAAGCGGCATTCAATATCCATTTGACTCAAAATCTGAGGGGACACGTGAATGAGCCGTGTTGATACAGTGTGTAGGTGCTGCACTTTTCTCGTCAACACACTTCTACACTGCGTTTTTCACTTCCTTTTGAAATGTCTCACTTCTTTCTTTCTTCTTTGTGTTTGTAGGGAGGGATTAACTGGTGATAATGTAGAGCCTCTGATGTCCAGTTTAGAGGTTTTGCATTTAGGTCATAATGGCATATCCAACCTGATCAATCTTCAGATCAGCCGACTGACAAACCTCAGAGCACTGTTTCTACAAGGTATTCACAACCTCTCCTGTATAGCTTTTCCTATCTCTCTGTCTGTCTGTATAAACTCACAGAGTAAAGACTGTAAAGGTAAAATAGAGGGAATGCATTGACGTCACTTTCCTGCCGGAACAATCCCCCTCAGCCTGACTGAGTGGCAAAAGATCTGCTGCGTGACTGGATTTAATAGGGGAAACTGTGAAAATGCGACTAAAACGAACAATTTTATCAATTTAAACTAAATGTTGGACTCAATATAGTGTTCCTTACAACTTACTAAAGATCCAGTGATCCATGGATATTGACATGCAGCCAGGAATCGTGTTGCCTGACATTTATGTTTGCCTGATTTCGACGCCGGGGAAATAAAAGCAATATAGACGGTAAACATAAAGCAAATTTGCCTGTGAACGCTTTATATAAATACAATATAGGTAGGTCTAAATCCAGGTGATCACTTATATCAGTGTTATATATAGCCTATATATCATCATATCGTCCAGCCATAAAACTTTATAGTTTTTTTTGGTCAGTGTTTATTAAGAAACATCCAATAATGCAGAATATGCAATGATAAATATTGAATTGATGAGTTGTTAATATATATAACAATACAAAATATATGGGTATGGTTTTACAGCTAAATTCAACTCACAGAGTAAAGACTGTAAAGGTAAAATAGAGGGAATGCATTGACGTCACTTCCCTGCCGGAACAATCCCCCTCAGCCTGACTGAGTGGCAAAAGATCTGCTGCGTGACTGGATTTAATAGGGGAAACTGTGAAAATGTGACTAAAACGAACAATTTTATCAATTTAAACTAAATGTTGGACTCAATATAGTGTTCCTTACAACTTACTAAAGATCCAGTGATCCATGGATATTGACATGCAGCCAGGAATCGTGTTGCCTGACATTTATGTTTGCCTGATTTCGATGCCGGGGAAATAAAAGCAATATAGAGGGTAAACATAAAGCAAATTTGCCTGTGAACGCTTTATATAAATACAATATAGGTATGTCTAAATACAGGTGATCACTTATATCAGTGTTATATATATATATATATATATATATATATATATAGCCTATATATCATCATATCGTCCAGCCATAAAACTTTATAGTTTTTTTTGGTCAGTGTTTATTAAGAAACATCCAATAATGCAGAATATGCAATGATAAATATTGAATTGATGAGTTGTTAATATATATAACAATACAAAATATATGGGTATGGTTTTACAGCTAAATTCAGCATATTGACACAAAATGATAACTGCAGATCCACCTTTGGCTGACTGGAGTCCAGTTGTTTCTGTGAATTGCAGTGATCCATTTGCTCCTCTTTCTATAGCAGTCTGTAAAAATATACCTCCGATTTTTTGTCAAATCTAGTTGTACAGTCATTCGCAAAGCTCTTTCCCACTTTATACGTGTTGTGTTTGTTTTTTGCGGCATTCACGCTGAAAACATATACAGCCGCTCAGTCTTTTTGCCACTCACTGTGAGAAACTGCAGGCACGTGACCGGACGGTGACGTCACGCGCATTCCCTCTATAGAAAAGTTGCATTGTGATAATATTTCACAATATAGCATTTTACCGTGCTTTTTATTAAATAAATGCAAACTTGGTAAGCATAGAGGGGACTTAATGTTACCAACCCTAAACTTCGGAACGGTAAGGTATGTGTAGTCTTTATATCTATGTATGTATCTTCTCTTTTTTTAAGGGAATGATATCAGTCAGGTGGAAGGATTGGATGGTTTGCAGAAGACTACGTGAGTTGGTTCTGGATCGAAATAGAATTAAATCTTTGAGTGAGAACTCATTCAGTGAACAGGGAGTTCTGCTGGATTTGCACTTGGCAGAGAATCGCATCCGTGAACTGAACCACCTGCACCCTCTCAAAGGGCTCCAGAGGCTGTTCTTAGACATGAACAAAATACAGGTACACAATAAACATCTTCTCAAAATATACAATAATCATGTATACATGTACACTAAAAACAACTTCTCAAAATGCACAATAAACACGTATATAATACAGACACACAATAAACATCTACACAAAGTTAATGCTCCACAAATTACCTTTTGTTTGTAATTCAACCATTTGTAAAAACCTTGCTAACCACGAAAACATTACGTCATGGCATATTTCTAGGTAAAATAAATGTGTGGTTTAGTTGACATTCATAAGTTAGACAGAAATCTCTGTCAGATATAGTTAATCTTATAGTAGCTATAATGTATTGTATTAGCAGGATATATTTACGTATCGTAGATCTGTGTTACACTAATTTCATTAGCAGCTAATGTGCAGTAGTAGCCTATCTACCAAGAAACTTAGGAACACTGTTACTCTCAACCACACTGAGATTGTGTGTGTAGGTTTGAGTGCTTATTATTTCACCTCTCCATTCCCATCTATCTGTATGCGTGTGGCTGGCAGTTTTACCATAATGACTAAATTACAGTAATTCAGTCACTTAGTGTGTTTGTATTAGTGCTGTTAGGCCTGCCAGAGCTCTGCCTTTCGCCTGCCCCTGAATATAGAGTAATTACAGACAGCCATTATTACTGCACCAGCACAGCAGCCCAAGGGGACAATTAAGCAGTATTTACATTGATTGAAGGTCAGAGGTGTGTGTAGGTTTGTTTGTGTGTGTTTTTGAGACTCACTGATCTTTTATTCACCTCCCCATTTCTTCATCTCTGACATGGCATGTTAACAAAAATCTTTAATTTGATGTTGCTTGTGTCCTGCCCATTTCCTAAAGTCCATTGTTCAGTCTCCTCTGTATTTGATGTGACAAAAACTAAAACTTTTAAAATATTTTAGATTAAAAAGCACTGATATACGCCATTTTAATCATTTTAATAGACAAACATTTGTGGGTGAAAGACAAAGGGAAAATTAAGAATGCAGGATAAATTAAGGATAAATCTATTAAAATAAAAAACAACAACAGGTTTTTAATTTAGAATGAACAGCTAATGAACAAATAATTTTTTTATTTTTTTTCTGGCAATACATGGATTATCCATAATCGAATCAATAGCAAAGAACAAAGGGAGGAAGCACCTCATAAGTCAAACATACAAGTGAAACACATTAAACCTCTGCCTGAATCCTTTATTTGTTATCCTTGAGTTGGAAGTCTGTTCATATACATATCAAACTCCGAAGGAAAAGGATAAATTACAGAATACATCAACAAAGAAATCAAAGAAGTCTTTAAGGGAGATACATAACAAACAAATTAACGATGGCACTAAACACAAATGTGACCAGATCTCAAACAGAGGAAAAGGAGGAACTTAAGGACAAGCCAAATGAACGAAATAATGATAAACACCATGTGCTGATTGAATTAATTACAATGACAACAAAAGATTGGCGGAAACTTAACAAAGGAGCACATGTGACTGAAAATAACAAACTGAAAGTCCATGAAAACAGAAACTAACTGAACATAATTGTGACCCCACCTCTACCCCTAATTTAGAAAGGGGCCCCAGATCATTGTAGAATTTAAAGGGTTTATCTCTTAGTCTTAGTGCAGTGGAAAAGGAATAAAGCCCTTAACAACAGTTATACACTGAGCCACAGATTCATTTTAACAAAATACATTTGTGTGCCGAATGTAACAATATTTGCTAGAGATGATTGCCCTTAAAACCATGAGGAGTTCCTGAGACAGAGTTCCCAAAAAGAAGATCTTAGGCCGTAAATATAAAGAACAGGAAAAAAAAACTGTATTCACTTCAAGACAAACCCCTGCCCAGAATTGCTGGACCTTACATACGTATATGGCGAAAGATAGCATAATCCTTTGTTTTGCAAGCCAACCTCCATATTCATCATATTATTAAGAATTATGTTGCCTTTGATTGAAACAGACAACTTTGTGGATGACATGTATAGTAAATTGCGAAGAAGGTTTGAACCAATACTTGCTGCTTCTGCACTGACCCAGGTTGAGTTTGGGTCATCTAGATGCCATTCCAGTATACACTCACCTAAATAATTATTAGGAATACCTGTTAAATTTCTCATTTAATGCAATTATCTAATCAACCAATCACATGGCAGTTGCTTCAATGCATTTAGGGGTGTGGTCCTGGTCAAGAAAATCTCCTGAACTCCAAACTGCATGTCAGAATGGGAAAGAAAGGTGATTGAAGCAATTCTGAGTGTGGCATGGATGTTGGTGCCAGACGGGCTGGTCTGAGTATTTCACAATCTGCTCAGTTACTGGGATTTTCACGAACAACCATTTCTAGGGTTTACAAAGAATGGTGTGAAAAGGGAAAAACATCCAGTATGTGGCAGTCCTGTGGGCAAAAATGCCTTGTTGATGCAAGAGGAGAATGGGGCGACTGATTCAAGCTGATAGAAGAGCAACTTTGACTGAAATAACCACTTGTTACAACCGAGGTATGCAGCAAAGCATTTGTGAAGCCACGACACGCACAACCTTGAGGCGGATGGGCTAAAACAGCAGAAGACCCCATCGGGTACCACTCATCTCCACTACAAATTGGAAAAAGAGGCTACAATTTGCAAGAGCTCACCAAAATTTGACAGTTGAAGACTGGAAAAATGTTGCCTGGTCTGATGAGTCTTGATTTCTGTTGAGACATTCAGATGGTAGAGTCAGAATTTGGTGTAAACAGAATGAGAACATGAATCCATCATGCCTTGTTACCACTGTGCAGGCTAGTGGTGGTGGTGTAATGGTGTGGGGGATGTTTTCTTGGCACACTTTAGGCCCCTTAGTGCCAATTGGGCACCATTTAAATACCACGGCCTACCTGAGCATTGTTTCTGACCATGTCCATCCCTTTATGACCACCATGTACCCATCCTCTGATGGCTACTTCCAGCAGGATAATGCACCATGCCACAAAGCTTGAATCATTTCAAATTGGTTTCTTGAACATGACAATGAGTTCACTGTACTAAAATGGCCCCCACAGTCACCAGATCTCAACCCAATAGAGCATCTTTGGGATGTGGCGAAACGGGAGCTTTGTGCCCTGGATGTGCATCCCACAAATCTCCATCAACAGCAAGATGCTTTCCTATCAATATGGGCCAACATTTCTAAAGAATGCTTTTTTCATTGCAATTTCAGAATGCAATTTCATTTTTAAAGGCAATCCAAATTAGGAGAAATCTTTATACCCTATATGTAAACCCAGAAGGAGACCACCTAAACAGCAATTACACTTCCAAGCCCAAAGAGTGAGTAATCATTTAACGGCATAGCCTCCGATTTTGCTAAATTGATCTTATATCCAGAGAAGGCACTACATTCAAAAATCCAATTTGTTAACTTTGTTTGGTAACAGAGTTTTGGCAGTGAGTCGAGATAGATTAAGACATCATCCGCATTAAGTTAGATTTTATTGGTCTTTCTCCCTAAGGAGATACCTTTAATATCAGAGTCTTTTCTGATGGCAATTGCTAATGGCTCAATAGCCAGTACAAATATTCAATTTATTTAATATTAATTTAATGTGTGGTGGTGATGGTGCAGTGGATAAGACACATGCCTTTGGTGTGAGACCCCTAGTTGCTCCATTGGCGTGCGACTTCTGACATTTATAGCAATTGGAAGTTGCTTTGGATAAAGCGTCAGCTAAATGAATATGTAAATGTATTCCTGTGTTGGCAAAGGTGAATTTTTAGCATCACTACTCAGTCTTTAGTGTCACATGATCCTTCAGATATCAGAGTCAATTTATTTTTTGTTGTTGTAAAGTAAATGTATATCAAAAGCATCATAAAAACTTATGTTTCTTTTGTTTGTGTTTCAGGATATTTCAGAACTAGAGAAACTGGAGGCAC
>JAQIUQ010003539.1:657500-757500 GCA_030378365.1 Hybognathus amarus
TTGTCACGGCGATGTATGCCTCTTGTTGTCATAGCTGCAGTGTTAGCATGTGAACAGATCAGAGGATTCAAATCAACATGAATGCATTAAAAACCTAAGTCTGAGGATTATAACCACAAATCAAAGGATAAAAGCACATAATTCAGAGGATAAACGCCGCATCAACATCAACAAACAGGTAAACTGGGAATCAAGTATAAAAAACAAAATTCACAGATGCTTTGAGCTTATTGTGGAGGCAAGACACACAGTGTCACAGTGAATACTGTAAAAACAACAACCATAATAATAACAATATCAACCTAGATCACCAGTTTATTAACGTAACAATTGTTTATATTTCAGGTTGAAATATTGAAATTCTAAATATGCTTTTTAATATTCTGTTAAATGTTTAAACAAGCAACTGATTTATTATCCAATTACATTTCCAGAACATAAATCTAAATATTGGAAAAAGCTATGTTGACATATTAGTTAAAGATGATACAGATGGGGTTTGTATATCTCTTTTATCACTTCATAAATACTGTCATCAGAATAAAAACCATATATTTTAGGAATTAAATGTTATATAAATCAGATAAACGATATATGAACAAACCCACCTGTAAAAGCTAAAATAAAACTGAAAGTGGAGATTTATGTCTCAGTCCAGGATAAAAAACGTGTTTTATGTGTTGTAAATTAAGACTACAGACGCGTAGATAAAGTGTAATAAAAGGAACATGTAAATGTGTATTTTGTTAGTTTTCTTTCCTCTTATTTCAAGACATAGTATAGAAGCAACATAACCTAAAATTAAAATGTGTGTATGTTCCAGAGCAGCTGGGGGAGATGACCGAGCCTGTCCCTCCCGTGCTGCGTTCATCATGGGGCCTGATGTGCCCCTGCTCAACGACTACAAGCAGGAGTTCTTCTGGAAGCGTTTCCCTCAGACTATCTTAGGGGGGCCGAGGCTGAAACTCGGTTACTGCGCCCACCATATATCTATGTGCACCAGCTGGTGTTATTCCTGACACCATGGCTGTTGGGAGGCATCGGGACCCTCCTGTACCAGCTGAGGGTGCTGGATGAAGCCTGTGCGGGCGTTGTTTCGGGTGTGTTCATGCTAGGTGTGGGTGCCACCCTTCAGGGACTGGCACGGTGTATGGCACGTAGGACCGGATTGGTACAAAGGCTGCCCGCTGCCAGTAACATCCTTGCAGACGAGGAAGAGGTGGAGTTTACTCACTGCGTGGCCCCTGAGACGGTACAATTTGTAGTGCCTGGAAAGAGGTTTGTGGGTAATATAGTTTTGCACACCTTTCTTGCCGGCGCACTCTGTGGGTTGTCTACATGGTACCTGCTGCCAGACAGACTGAGCAGCCTGTATGGGCACCCGGGTGCAGGACTGGGAGCTGTCGTGCCGTTGTTTGTCCTGAGCTGGGTGACTGTTTGTATTGGAGAGTATTCGCTCATCGTCAACACGGCTACAGAAACAGCAACGTTTCAGCCGCAGGACATGTATGAGATCACGCCGCTCAACAGACCGCTCTACATACTTGCTTTCGTCACCGTGGACCTGGCTCTAAGGTACAAATCCAACAATTCACCACTACTCACTCTGACAGCATAGGTCAATGATAAGGAAGTCTGTCCACAATAAAGGAAAGAAAGCAACCTTTATTTTTTTTGTTTTTTACACTACTGTTTAAAAGTTTTGGGGTTAATGCAATTTATTTTTATTGTTTAAGTGTCACATGATCCTTCAGAAATCATTCTAAAATGCTGTTTTGGTGCTCAAGTAAAATTTCTTATTATTATCAATTTTGAAACTTCTTAATGCTTTCACCATCAAGATACTCAGGATTCTTTGATGAATAGAAAGAACAGTATTTATTTTAAAACAGTGAAGGCATTTATAATGTTACAAAAGATTTCTGTCACTTTTAATCACTTTAATGCATCCTTGCTAAATACAGTATGAATTTCCTAAAAAACAAAACAAAAAAAATCGTACTGTTTCCCAACCTTTTGAGTATATATAAAAAATGTTTTCTGAAAAAAATAATTTGCCAAACTACTTTATTAAGGGTTCTTTATTCACCTTCATTATTTTTCTGCCCCCAACAAAATATTGAAAATATTGAAGGGGTCATGAACTGCATTATAAAATATATATTTCCTGAGATGCACTTAAAGGGTTAGTTCGGTATTTTACTCTTAAAGCCCAGTATTAAGATCGTTTCTGATGAGATGAAATTTGGACAAATTCTGCTGTCCCGGGAATTTTAGGTTTCTGTGTTAGCACCCCCACCTACACAATGGTTGTCTATGTGCACTGGAACAATCATTCATAAAACGCATTAAACTTTAGTTTACAAAGACTTGAAACTCACTGAGTGGTCTGGGGTGTTCACTGATATGCTAACACAACAATTTCTACAAAAGATACTTTCCAACAGGTTTTATCGTAGTTTTTGTACCAAGTCAAGTCAATGAAGTCTGACAAAAACTACAATAAAACCTGTTGGAAAGCATCTTTTGCTGTGATTTTTTGTGTGAGTATATCAGTGAACATCCATGTCAAAAGATTCTTTGAATTCTTAGTTTATCAATTCTTTAAAATAAATATTCTGAAACTTAAAAACTGCTCATCATGTGTGACAAGATGTGTGTCATTCATTGTATGTATGAATTACATTTTTACTTTGTTTTTTTAATAAATTAATAGATTACAGACAAAAAAATTCTGTTTTTTTTTAAACAGTTATGATGCAACCTGAACTGTGAGTGAAAGACTGATAAACCTTATGTTTGAGTGTGAATGTCAAGGGTCATCTCCCGGATCTCATTCTCTCTCTCCTCTCAGGTTTTCAGGTTCTGGTGTGATGGAATTGCAGGTGGCAGCTCAGGTGCTTCACGTGGTGTTTGTGGCTTTGCCAGTGCTTTGGGCTTTGGGAATGCTCTCTCCACTGGACGCTCTTCTGCTGTGGGCCATGGAACAGATCTTGGTGTACGGCCTGGGTGGGTCAGCCATGTCCACCAACATCAGGTGAGCACTGAACCCTTCTCTCACTGGTTCCTTGTTTTACATTACTAAACATTAGACTATCTTCACTCTCAAAGAATCTCAAATGTAAGATTAATGTTTTTGAATTGACATTTTCATGCATTTTTATGGATTACTTAAATAATCTACTAAATTTAACATGCATATTTGTCAGTCATACGAAAATGCATAATATCTGTAAAATGAAATATTCTACCTAAAACGAAATATACGATTTCTGTAATAGTACTTGTAATCCTATTATGTTTTAAATACACAATAACCAATGTCATAATCATATATGCATCATCAATCAATCCAGTTTTTTTCAGTCTCATACATTTTAACTAACTGAATATTGCTGAATACATTTCATTGTTTTTATTATGAACATATTTATGCTGATTCTAAGCAATTTATAACAATATAATAAATGTATTTTGAAACTATGATTTTTTTAAATAATATAATTATAAAATTATAATAATTATAATAATATTATTTAAATACATGCAAATAGTTAATAAACTATGCCATGATTTTTTTCTTCCCCATTTCATTTATGTACGACTGACTAATATGCATCACATTGTGTTGATTCGTTTGTGTATGATAAAACGGTGTAATCCAAATGGATGATAATATTATGTAATTCATATACATAAATATATACATTGAGCGCGTTAATTCAGGTCTACATTGGTGTAAAGAACTACACACTTAGTTCAGACTTCTGTGTTACAAAATCTTTTGCTTTTCTTTTTTTTCCTTCAGGCTCTTGGTGATGTTTCTGTCATCCGTGTGTGTTGCCATCTGTACCTTCTTCATTCCCTCCTCATTGGGTGTGGTTCCATTCACCGTCGCCATGGGTTACCTCCTCAGCCAGGACCTAACTCAGCTGCTGGTGCTCCTGAAGGGAACTTCTCCAACCTTGGGTCTGGGCTGGTGGGGGCTTCCTCTTTCCCTGCTGTTCACAATAGGAGCCTTGACTGAGGCTGGACTCCTTCATCAGCTGTATCTCATTGACCCAGGGAATCTAACGTTGGGTGTGAACTCTGTAGAGCATTGGGAGTCTTCTGTGGGACCTCCAAGCCCACAAGAGGTGATCGGCTGGCTCCTTATTGCTCTGTTTCTCATCACCCGTCTGCTGAGAGAGCTCCAGGGAGCTTGCGTGCTGGGAGGTGCCATGCTCAACCCACTCTACCCCAAACGGGTCATGACTGCCCAGGCTTTCAGGTGGAAGACTCGTGGACTGCGTGTCGCAGGAATCATCTGGAGGATCTTATTGAACCTGGGTGAGGAGATATTTGCACTTTACCAACTAAACAATCCTTTGTATCTGTCATATATGTGCTTTCTGTTTGCCAGTATGGTCTGTTGGAGTGAGATGTTGTCTTCGCATTGATAAAACATTAGAGCTGAGAGAATTGTGATCCTATTTTATCCAGAATTGTGCTGCTCTAATACACATATGAATGCATGATATATCGATACAATATCAGTTATCTTGTTAGATTATTATTTTCTTTTACATTAATTTCTATTTAGCAGTATTGAGTATGTAATGGTAAATATTTATTGTGCATTTACATTTTAAATTCCATTTGCTATGATCTAACACGTAAATATTTAAAAAATAATTTAATAACACTGTTTAGCTAGTTTCAAAGTGGATTTTGTAATGTGGTGATGGTTAAAAAAAATTAATTGATTTTATTTATAGCATACTACAAAATAGTATAGAATTAGTTTTACTTGTATGTATTATGTTTATCAGTATTGATCAGAACTTTTATATTTATTATATGATGTCAATGCATTTCCTCTATTGGTGCATCGATTCAGTCAGTTTAGTTTTTATTGATTTTATTTATTTAGACAGAATAGTGTAGAATTCATAAAATATATTGCGAATTATAATTATACTAGGGCTGTGCAAAAATTAATTGCGATTAATCGCATCCAAAATAAAAGTCTGTGTTTACATAATATAATTGTGTGTGCTTCATATAATTATTTAGTATATATAAATACATACACTTGCATGTATATATTTATGAAAATGTGTTATTCATATATAAAATATTTATATAATATAGATTATGTATTTATATATATCAGAATTTAAGCGCAAACAATTCCTAAATATATACATGCATGCATAGGTATTTATATATACAAAATAATTATATACAGCACAGACAAATATATTTTGTAAGCACAGACTTTTATTTTAAAACTTTTTGATCTTTTGCACAGCCCTAAATTATACATAATTTATACATTTCTATTAATTTTAACTTAATTTAGAAATTTTTATAATATTTCTATTATTATTTAACACATAATATGCCTTTATTGTGTGTATTTTGATGTTAATGTTCATGTTTGACTTTACAGTGAGTCCATTGGCTATGATTGCGTTCTTGTCAGTGGATGAATCTCTAGAGAAGTTGCACACGGCCTCTCTCGCCATTGGCTTTACACGGGCATTCAGAATGGTAAGAGAGTTTATCAGTAGCCACCTTAAAGAATTATGAGGATATGAACTGATCTATTTGCCCCTTAATCTTTGACCTCTGACTCATTGGGCTTTGTCCGGTAGGTGTGGCAGAGCTCTGAGGCTGCTCTACTGCAAATGGTGCTGGTGGTGATCATCAGACTCGCAGGGGGGCACAGAGTCGCACGCTGGCATGATTTGGGCACTACAGTGCAGCTGATTCTGGTGAGCCAAATGTAACTCTGATGCCTTTACTGTAATTAAATTGCAGGGACGTTTGTGTAATAACCTGTTTCTTGCAGGTCTCCTTGGTTGTGAATCGTGTGTCACAGTTTGTATGTAAGCTGAGTTTCGCTCTTACGGTGTTGATTACATCCTGGACGGAGAGTAAACAGCGTCGTCAGTCAGCGGGCACTTTGCTGGCACTCAATGCTGCTCTCTGCCCTCTTCTGTTGGCTGTTGTGGCTCTCTCTGCCCTTCTGTCTGCCCCTCTGCTTCCTCTCTTCACACTACCTGTGTTCCTGGTGGGATTCCCCAGGCCGCTCCGCTCGTGGCCAGGCACCCCAGGCACCGCCTGCCCTTGCCCAGATTCTGTTTATTACCAACAGCTCTGCAAAAGACTGGCATCGGCTCTCAGACCTGCACTCGCTAATGGTGCATTTGGTGAGTGACACCAGCTGAAAAACACAAGTATCGCGATCTCTATCAAGAGATTAAAGGGGAGTCTAAAGTGACAGTTAATACATATTACATTGCAAAATAAGAAAAACAAAAAGATTGTTTCCACAAAAATATTGTGCAGCAACAACAAAATAGCACTACTATTATCAACTTTGATAATAATAATAAATGCTTTTTTGTTTAGGTATTAGATAAGTCAGCATATTAGAATGATTTCTGAAGGATCATGTGACACTGAAGACTGGAGTAATGATGCTGAAAATTCAGCTGAACCTTCACATGAATATTATATATATATATATATATATATAAAAATACACTACCGGTCAAAAGTTTAAGATCGGTAAGTCTCTTTGCTCATCGAGTCTGCAATTTTTGGATAAAAAAATACACAAAAAACACAGTAATATTGTGAAATATTATGACAATTTAAAATGAATTTTTTTATGTTAATATATATTAAAATGTAATTTATTCCTCTGAAAAAAGCTGAATTTTCAGCATCATTACTCCAGTCTTCAGTGTCACATGATCCTTCACAAATCACTCTAATATGATGATTTTATGCTCCAAAAACATGTATGATTATTATCCATGTTGAAAACAGTTTTTTACATTTTTATTTCAGGATTCTTTGATGAATAGGAAGTTCAAAGAACAGCATTTATTTAATTAGAATCTTTTCTAACATTATAAATGTCTTTACTGTAACTTTTCATCAATGTTAACTCCTCCCTTGATGAATAGAAGTATTGATTTCTTATTTATTTCCCCCATAAATAAAATACAAATTCTTACTGACCCCAAACTTTTTAATGGGTAGTGTTTAATGTAACAAAAGCTTTCCATTTCAGATAAAAGCTGTTTCTTTTGAACTTTCTATTCATCAAAGAATCCTGAAATAAAAATGTAAAAAACTGTTTTCAACATGGATAATAATCATACATGTTTTGGAGCATAAAATCATCATATTAGAGTGATTTGTGAAGGATCATGTGACACTGGAGTAATGATGCTGAAAATTCAGCTTTTTTCAGCCTTGGTGAGCAGAAGAGACTTCTTTTAAAAACATAAAAAATCTTACTGATCTTAAACTTTTGACCGGTAGTATATATATATATATATATATATATACATATATATATACATATATATATATGAAGAGTTCAGATGCAAAAGCCTCTAAATGCCATTTGAAATTTTCTTCTAAAATGACCATTTTTATCAAGCTTGTATATTTAAGTTCAGTAATTTCACTTAAATGACAATTAATAGGTAATCTTCATTGCCATTTAAGTGAAATTACTGAACTTAAATATACAAGCTTAATAAAAATGATCATTTTAGAAGAAAATTTCAAATGGCATTGAACTCTACATATACATATATATATATATATATATATATATATATATATATATATATATAGAAAACAGCTGTTGCAAATTGTAATAATATTTTACAATATTATGGTTTTCACTGTATTGTTGATCAAATAAATACAAGAGCATAACTTCTTTCAGAATGATTTAAAGTATTACTGACCCCAATCTTTTAAAACGGTAGTGTAAATGTAAAGATTTTCTGAGAAAAAGCCCCCTAATTAGATCGATTAAAACATTATTGTAGCAGATATGAATAATCATTTCAAAAAATGGATTTGAAAGTTAATAGCCTATATTGTTTGTTGTTATTATTGCTGTAGTGGTGTACATGTTAAGGAACCTGATTAAATATTGTTAAAGCTATTTTTATTTACATTTGCAGCTAATTTTCATGCATCTGGTTGCAGGTTCCTGTACTCCGGGATCTCATTACCTCGGTTCGCTTTCAGGGTCGACTTCTGTGGATCTCTGTTCTAGAGAAAGGCTATGGCTATTGCACTGTCAACATTAAGGTATACCTGCTTTATTGCCTTTGAAACAAATCAAATGCTTTGTTTGGAGGTCTACATAACACCAGTTTATGAATTCTCATTGGCTGCCATGTTTCACCACAGGGACTGGAACTACAGGAAACATCATGCCACACAGTGGAGGCTCGGCGTGTGGATGAGGTTTTTGAAGGAGAGCGTTCGATCACGTGGAGCGGCCCGGACAGTGTTTCCGACTATTGAACCCTCACTGGGGTAATGCTCTGACCCCTTGCTCTATGTTGCCTGTCAGGGTTTACTCTGACGCCCAGAACGTTCTAACAGGAATCATTGACTCGCCTGACCACCTGCGTCAGCTCAACTCTGACTTCCTTAAAACGCTTGTCTGGATTTTATTGCGTTACTGTGTACAGGACTTGGCACGTGGTGCTCCGCAAACAAAAGGTCAGTCTCAACAGACCTCTGGACGCAAATCGCAAAGCTCCCAGCATGCTGTGCCCTCTGAGCCAGATCCAGCTGTGGTCACGATTGCCATGGACTCTCAAGTACGCCCTGAATCCTCCTCATCCTGTCACTTGAGGGGGCGAGACAGCTCCAGCCTCTCATCCTTTGCTGATTGGTCAGACGAGGACGATCTCTTGGTCCAGTCACCATGCGGCGACCGATGAGAATGATGGTACGGACAGATGAAGGGCAGACCGAGTTAGGGTTGGGAGTGTCTCTTCCAGGTTCTGTTGAAATCCACAGCCTGTATGAGAGCATGGCCCTTTCTTCTCTACCTACCCTTAGACCTCTGGGTCTGGGTTTGGAACTCGGCCTGCCCATCGTAGATAAAGGGAAAGATAAAATCCCTGCACGCACTTCGACCACCGTCCAGAGTAACTCCCAGCCTCTCCACTTCACTAGCCCTCACTCAGAGCTCTTCTCTCTGCCCTCAGAGTGGCGGACCGCCCAGTTGGCTTCCTCCAAACTCCAGGTACTGCGACCCTGCTTCCCAGAGGCCTGGTTCTGCTTCTGTTTGTCCCAGTTGGTGGTGGAGATCTTTGGGGAGGGAGAGTTCGAGCAGGTGACACTGGGTTTGCAGGAGGACCGTGCCCTGCAGGAGCTTTATACTCAGGTGGTGCTATCATGTTGTGTGGCGCTCAGGGCGGATGCTCAGATGTTCAGCCCCAATCTGCTGTTTAGGCTGTACTGCGGGGACGGCCCCTGGACCGAAGGACTTGAGTGGCTCAGAGCCAATAAAGAGCTGCATCAGCTCACGCTCAGGGCTTTCAGGTAACAGACAAGAAAGATTCGAGTTCACATTTTACATCAGAAAGAGGCCTTTTATCAGCTGCGTTTCCTGAAAACGTGACCACTGATGATTCATTCTGTGTGCAGGTACAGTGTAAAACTGTTGGTGGACCAGGCATCTCTTGGTCCGGTAGAGAGTCTGGATGAGCTCTACACAACTTTACAGGATTACCATGACAACTGGTTCATCGGCCTGGTTACAGACCACAGTTGGCAAGAGAGTGTTGTCCAGGAGAAGCCCTTCCTATTCTCTCTGGACATGACCTCACTATGGTAAGCACCATATTTACTGTAATGTAACCATGGCAACCAAACATTAACTGTTAGACTGTTTAGACTGTAATGTGTGTGCGAGAGTGCTCTATTGCTTCTTACTACTGTGTACAGACAAATTACTTGTCATGTCTGGTTAGGAGGACACAGTGTTGTATTGACACTTTCTGAACTATATATTTGTACAATATTACTTATTTTGTTCATTTACCGGTATCAGTAAATATTGGATGTTTAATTGTAGGTTATTTTCGCTGTCATCTAATCACATAGCTTAATTTGATTAATTTAATTATAATATAATTAGATTCATATAATTTATCATTTTAAATGCAATTTTAAATCTCAAAATGAATAAAAGGAAATTCATACCGTATATTTGTAATGTTGTAAAGTGATTCATTTTAGTTTAAATTTTGTTAGATAAAATATTGTTGAATTTAACATCAGACATATTGGTCATAACATAATGACCAATAAAATGGTTATCAGCAAATCGGTATTGACTAGAAGTTTAATATTAGTCTCACCCTGCTCTTCATACATAATCATTTTCCTTCCTTTTACAGTCCAGTTACCCATGTAAATACTATGTACTTATTCTAGTAACTACAATTACTGGGTAGTAACTAGTACTTACCCTGAACCTACCCCTGAACCTACCCCTGCTCCGTGTACTTACCTTATATTAGTCAGTACTTTCTAGGTAAGTACACTGTAAATACTGTACTGTAAAAGGAAGTGTTACCATTTAATTTCTTAAAAAGTTTCTATATGATCATTTTACAGATGTGGTATGCATTTTCTGTTTTTCACAGGGGGCGTATACGAGCCGTGTGTTTGTCTCTGCAGGAGAATCTGGTCCAGGTGGGAGTTTTGAATGAGGAGGGTGTGAGGGGCCAGTGGGCCAACCTGTCATGGGAGCTACTGTATGCCACGAATGACGACGAGGAGCGTTACAGCATTCAGGCCCATCCTGTGATGCTGAGGAACCTGACCGTTCAAGCAGCTGACCCACCTCTGGGATACCCTATCTACTCATCCCCACCCATCCACTTACGGTGTTTATGATCGCCACCTGCCCCACCTTTCATTTTTGTAGGCACACACACTGACGCTACCAGCACATGAATTTAAAGAAAATTCATAGTCGGATGTTTCTGCACACAGCAAGTTATTTTATTGCATTTAAACTTGCTACCATTGTAGTGACATCTGGCTTCTGAAAAAAAATACATGAATTGATGAACGTCAGAATGAAGTAAATGGGATCTGTTTAACGATCAGCAAAATCCACTCCACACATAATAAAACTGTAAACTCATTCAGACAGAGCCCATATTTATTATTTTCTCTGGGAAGTGTACTCTGTTTTCTCAAGAATGGACCTCTAGATGTCCATGACTGAATCTCAACTCACGCTGAGCTTTTTTCCCCATTGTATTTTTTAGTTTTCCACATTCTTGTTAAGCATCCTTCAAGAGCCTTGTAAAAAGGAAGAGAAACAGGAAAAGCATTGCCCTTTTAAAAAGCCTGTTTGTCAAATCTCAAGGATGTGCCTTGGTCACTATTTCAGTGGTTATGAATGTGTTTTTGTTTTTGTGACCACCTTGTGTTATAATTATCAAGGTAAATTGGCCCTTGCACCTCTGTTCATCCTACTTGAGCTTCGGTCTTTTTATGGTTGTGTAATTGTATGTATAGAAAAAAATACAGATGTTTTATATAAATCATTTACAATCAGTTTTGTTCACACAAACTTGAAATGTTACAATTTTAATTCCTATTTATAATATTTTAATACAGAAAAAACTGAGAATACATAAATCAGCTTTTTATTTTAACAAAGTGCCATTAGTCTTTATTTATACAGCAAGCAAAATGAAAGATGTTTTCATATTTAATGACATATTGAAATACTGTGTGGCACTCTTCAGAAAGTAATGGAGTTTAAAACTTCCTGGGTCTTTCTGCAAAGGAATGCTCAAATCACTGATCCTTGATATTAGATGTTCAAGTTGTCTTGACCTTCGGCTTGCTGAAGTATGCGGCATCTGCGTCCTAGGAAAGAGAAGATGATTCCCAAAAGATATTATTGCAATTGTAGTGTAATTAAACCAGTTTGGGGATCTGTTTCCAGCAGGCTCCCAGTACTCACCAGCCCGGATTTGAAGTTCTGCACACGTTTTCTGCCTAGAAGTTTAGTTGTGTACCAGGCCAGAGTGGGAGTGTACTGCCACAAATAGCAGAAGAGTAGAAAGGGCTGCTCAGCAATCCACATCTCTTTCACATGATTGGCCAGGCCTACCAGAATGAGGTGAACACAGCGCTCTGTAGACATCTTATGTGTTTGATCACCAGCTGAGGCCACAGGCTACAGACAAAAACAAGTACTTTTTAGTTAAGCAAATGCAAAACACACTGGTATTTTGATTAAATGACCATTGAATTTTTTGTAGTGCTGATCAGTGCTATTTCAGTGTATTTACATAACAATATACCGTGGTCTGTCTGAAAACGCGACTGATTGGCTGAAGGGTGTGCAATAAAATAATTTATTGCATAGGTAGTTCCAGAGTCAGTTTAATCGCCATTCTTTATTAATGCAGTGTTTTCAATGAAGCGCGCACAGAAACTTACCAACGCTGTCCCGCCACTTTTAAAAATAAAATAGCTTCAGTAATGAATCGCTATATTATATTTCTCAGCAGCGAAGTGTTACGTAGTGTACATTGCTATTTTGAAGAAACTCACAGCTTCGAAACGCTGAACAGACGCAGATCTACAGTATCTCACGAAAGTGAGTACACCCCTCATTTCAGCAAACATTTTACCTTATCTGGTAATGCTTTATTTGAAGGGGTGTGCATAAGACTGACATGACACTGTCAAAAACATGACATAACACCTGTCATGAACATGAAGGAGTCTTTATGAATGTTTATGACTGTTGTCATTAAGTGTCATTCGGTAAATTATGACACTTTAAATGCAAAGTTGACATTATTTAAAACGTCTTTGTTATGACAACTTGACATTAACCAAGAAATCATAACCTGTCACAAATATGTCATAACAGGTCTTATTATCATACTTAAAGAAGTTATTTAGCTTTGTGTTAACATTACATTACCCTGTGACCTGTCATATGTTATGGTTGGTTTTAACTTTGGTTGTCATGACACCATTATAACTGTGACATGAATATTTGACTTGTCCTCAAGTAAAGTGAAACACATTGTACTAGTTATAACGAATGTCATTAAGGGTTATTAGACTGTCAAATGCTTTAACAACAGTATCAGTATTATTTCCCCTTACCTCAATTAAAGTGGAACACGGACTAGTTATGTTATGGTTAATGTCAGAGTTGTCATAACAAAGACATTTTAAACAATGTCAACTTTGCATTAAAAGCGTCATAATTTAGAGAATGACGCTTAATGACAACAGTCATGAACATTCATAAGACATGTTCATGACGGGTGTTATGTCATGTTTATGACAGTGTCATGTCAGTCTTATGCACACCCCAATTCAAATAAAGTGTTACCATATATCTTCTCAAGGGACAATACCATAGAAATAAAACTCAATGTGCTGCTTGTATAGCAGTATATATTTACTGTCCTCTGAAAATAACTCAACATACTGACATTATTGTCAAAATAGCTAGCAACAAAAGTGAGTACACCCTGAGTACATCCTTTTCTGCATTCACGAGTCCGCAGTGATGCTGGTGATGTAAGACGCTGCTGACGTGTTCTCTGGTTACCAAGAATACGTCAGCAGTGTCCTGCAGAACAGAAGCAGAAGACAATACAATGTTTAAAGGGGTCATGAACTGGCTTTTTAACTTTTATTATATTGTTGTCTGAAATCAACTTATGACGTTCGCTTGGTTTTTGCATTCAAAAACATCAAAATGAATAAGTAAATAGGCTATTTTGTACCCAAGTTGTGAGCCTACTTGAAAAACGGTCGGTTTTTATGGCGTGTCGCACTGAAGACTTGGAAATAAACGCCCACTGCTGTGAGTGGATAACAGTTTTGCATATTATAATGAGCTTAACTCACCCGTTGGTGCACGTGGGGAAAACATCCAATGTTGTGAAATGGCAACCGGATTCGCCCATACATGTTCGACCAAGAGTCCGTGTGTTGAACAATTCCTGTCAGATCCAATATCGACGGCACAGCACCGTTCTTACTCTTAATCGGATCTGCAAATCCAGTCTTGTTTACAAAACAATCCTCAGTGAAATGAAGCGAACAGACGACGATATTTTACTCTCATCAGCTGGAACGTCATTAAAAATAAAGTTTATCTATGCAGTCCTATTGGAATCCAGCTATGCGTGTAATGCGTGAATCGGTGGGCGGGGCTAAACCGGCCGTGTTGAAGCAGGCGTTGATCTTCTTCTGCGGGGGTGGTGTTTTATCCTCTTTGACGTCATAGTTCCCCACTTTTATAAACGAGTCGTTTGCAGAGGCTGGTGCCAATAAAAGCTTTTATTGGACTAACAAGGACGTTTTCAGTTCTGAAACTTACAGGATATTCTTATAATATGATGACCTCTTAGATGTCAAAAGCTCAAGGAAAATTTTTATTTCTCAGTTCATCACCCCTTTAATAAAGTCATAGTTTTTGTTATTTTTGGACCAAAATGTATTTTTGATGCTTCATTCTAACTCACCCACTGATGTCACATGGACTACTTTGATGATGTCTTTATTTCCTTTCTGGACAAGGACACTATACTGTACACGTTTTCAATGAAGGGACAGCTTAAACTGTGTTCCGAAGATGAACGGAGCTTGGAACAACATGAGGGTGAGTCAAAATTTCATTTTTGGGTGAACTAACCCTTTAAAGTGCTGCGAGCATTGCTTTAGAAGTTGCATAAGCGGAAGGTCAGCATGTTAGTGCTCAGACCATACTACAAGAAGTCGGTTTGCAACAAGCGCCATTTGTCTAACAATATGGAGAAATGGGAGAGGATCCCAGCAACAACCTTCGCAGCTCTTGTTAATTCCATGCCAAGGAGGATTAAGGCAGTGCTAGATAACAATGGTGCTCACACAAAATATTGACACTTTGAACACAGTTGTGACTTGTTCACAGGGTGTACTCACTTTTGTTGCTAGCTATTTTGCCAATAATGTCAGTATGTTGAGTTATTTTTAGAGGTCAAGCAGCACATTGAGTTTCATTTCTATAGTATTGTCCCTTGAGAAGATATACTAAAATGTTTGCTGAAATGTGAGGGGTGTCCTTTTGTGAGATACCATCTCTCTATATAATTAATTCAATTAAATGCAATTCATTCATTCAAATAAATGTAATCTTCCCGCACAATCTCTGTGTATGATCCAAAGCGGACAGAATGCTTACAAGCCGTAACTGCTTAAAATACCCATAATTTAACCTTCCGATCAAATCATTCCGTTTCCCTTATTCATATTTTAATTAGCTTTTTTATCTTTTCATTTGTTGTATTTTCTATCTTAAATATTTCAATTTAATTTTTATTTCAGTTTTAGTTTTATCTCAGTTAGATATCAACCAAGGCGACCCCTAAAAATAACACTTGTGCTGGTACCGGTACCTTGCCCAGCTCCTCTGTGATGGCGTTCTGAACGATGCTTGATACCACAGGTCCGGGGCAGATGGTACTGATCGTGATGTTTGGAGAATCAGCGAGTTCTGTTCTCAGAGAGTTAAAGAACCCCTGCAGAAACACAAGTCAGGAGATGTTTTATGAGCGTTTTCCTTTACCAGACAATGTGGCATTAGGGTAGGCAGATTCTCTGGGAATTCTGTCTACTATTTGCTCTCACCTGCACCGCATGTTTGCTGGCAGCATACCCCGTTGCCAGGGGCACCCCGACAAAGCCTGCAACGCTGCTGACAGTTGCTATGATACCGCTACCACGGTGGATCATGTGGGGCAGCACTTGCTTAGTGATAGATACAGTGCCAAGGTAGTTGAGCTCCATAAGTGCCTGGTACACATCCACATCAGCCTCTATGCACAGCGAACGCTGAGTCCGGCCTCCGTTATTTATCAACACGTCTATCTGAAAATGCAGATACACACATGCAAACATTTAGGGGGAATATTCTTACATAATATCACTGACCATTAAAGGGTTAGTTCACCCAAAAATGAAAATTATGTAATTAATGACTCGTCCCATGCACGCAAGACCGCCATTCATCTTTGGAACACAGATTAAGATATTTTCGATTTAGTCCGAGAGTTTTCTGTCCCTCCATTGAAAATGTATGTACAGTATACAGTTTTTGTTATTTTTGAGCCAAAATGTATTTTCGATGCTTCAAAACATTATAACTCACCCACTGATGTCACATGGACTACTTTGATGATGTCTGTATTTTCTTTCTGGACAAGGACATGATACTCTACACATTTTCAATGGTGGGACAGAAAACTCTCGGACTAAATCTAAAATATTTTAAACTGTATTCCGAAGATGAATGGAGGTCTTACCAGGAGGCTTGGAACGACATGAGGGTGAGTCATTAATGATATAATTTTCATTTTTGGGTGAATTTTGCGTTAAGGCATTGCATTGCTTGATGCTCAGATAAGGTACAGTATAAAAAACTAAAATGCATGAGGATAAATGATGCCATGCAATTATTTACTGTACTCTACAAACTTGTAAAGTGTTATTGTCAAGTAATGAACTTTAACTAACTGATGCATTTTATTAGCTTAAAAAGTAAATGTTGATCACTTCTCCCCAGACACTTTTATATTAATGCAACAATATTTTCACAATTAAAATTGTCCCAAGTTGCAGTCATGTTCTTTTGCGGTGTGTTTCAACCTTTTAGATGCGACGGAACCCCAAATAAGATCATCTATGTGTGAGAGACATCCTAAACTTTATAAGGCATCTATCTTTTCAAAACACCCAATTTATACAAAAATGTACATTATTAATCTAAATTTAGTTTCAGTTAAACTATTATATTATACTCACTGTAGTAATGTATTGTAAATAAAATCACATTTTTATTTTATTTACTTTTCTTTAATCTAATTTAATCTTTTTAATAGATTAATAAACTAATCATTTTTATTTAGATCTTAAGAATTAAAGATTAAAATAAATTTGTAAATTAATAATTTAATTTACTAATTTATTTTAATCTTTAATTTTAAGATTTAAATGATTATTATTATTATTACTTTTTTTTTCTCAAGACTTTTCCACAGACCCCCTTTCACTCCCTTGTGGGCCCCTGTTCTATTGTATTGTCCCATGTATGAATGTAGCCAGTGCACAATTAATTCTTAGGTAGTTAATGTTCCTAAATATGATCTAATATTATAGTTAGTTAATATTTAATATTATAGCTAGTTAATAGTTAATATTCTTTAGCTAGGAAAATTTAATCAAACTTGATATTCTGAAAATGCTAAAATGAACACTTTATTTCGGTGTCAGTACAGAAATATAAATTCAGGAAAAAAAGAGAAGGAAAAAAAACAGTAAATATTGAATAAGAAAAGCAGATGGCATTTACATCACCAAAGTGCTTCCGAACTGCATCAGTTTTTTCTTGATGTGATGCACGGTCCAACAAATCGAGTGGAAGAACAAGAATATCGCCATCCTTTAGAGAGGAGCGCTCTAACAAGAAAATACATTTTCGGGTCAGTAGGTCACGCTGTGAATGCTTTTAGTACAAAACTGTAGTCAGAAATTGCCAGCAAATACACAGATGTACATATTCAGGGCCACACTCTACAGCTCTGAAGGACGGACATGAATTATAGTGTACTTAATTGATCTCTGAGGGGTTTTTTGTGTTTACTCCTGTCTCTCAAAAGTTTCTTGGGACTGTTCATAGTACCTAAGCAAATGCGCTTTCACCCTCTCCAGCTCATTCTCCCTGCGGGCAGACAGCACCAACCGAGCACCGAGCGCAGCGAGCTGAAGGGACAACTCCTCCCCGATGCCACTGGAGGCTCCGGTAATCCACACCACTTTGCCTCGCAACTTTGACTCTATGAAATGAAAACAACGTATCTATAGACATTTAAACAATGTATTATTTTTATAATAATTAAGTCATTAAAAACAGTGAATAAAGCCGGTATAGTAATGGAAGGAATGCAAGAACAGAGTAGGAAGGCCTACTTAGTAAATGGGACAGTCTTAGAAAAAGGTGATTTTTCATGTTATTTAGGGTGAAACATTTTGTGTAAGGGTTTAAACATTACATTGGATAAATGTTTAAGTAATCGCTTTTTTGTTTTGTTGAATCGCTAGTCACTTTTTCAAAACTCTTCACACAATGAGCACAACATCAGTCTATGTGGGCTAAATTGTGAATCATTCTTTGGCATGAAATGCATTCAATAACTACTTCTTTCAAATAAAATGAATTATTTTTCTCACACAAACACCAACAAATCAAACAAATAATGAATAAGACAGCAGATTACTACATTTTGAAATACGATATTGTCTAAAAAAATGAAATACTATCAAAACAATTATATTTAGCTGAACACCCACACAGGTGTTAGGCTTTCAATTTCATTACCATCTATACAAAAGGGAAAATTATTTTGTATTGTTATTTGTTTGGTGGTTTTATTATATTTTGAAAGTTTTTATATTATGTGAAAGTAACTGTTGTGTCAAGATGAAAGTTGGTAAGGAGAACTGTGTGAAGAGTTGAAAAGTGAAAAGTGACCTAAGTATTGAGAAATTTGACCTAGCAATTGTCAATTGTAAAAAGAAAACTGTAATAAAATGCATTGCACAATCTCAAACTCAACTAATACATAGGTTCATAATAAACTTGGCTGATAGTTTGACGGTATATAATTTGATATTAAAAACTGGCTTGTATGAAGTGCTTAGAATGAGAATTGCTAATGCAGTTATCCACTTTTCAGTTTTCAACTTATATTATGCACATTGTAAAGTAGCTTATATTTATATATATATATATATATATATATATATATATATATATATATATAAGCTACTTTACAATGTGCATAATGAAAACTTCTATTATGCACATTGTAAAGTAGCTTTTTTATATAGGCATTATATATATATATATATATATATATATATATATATATATATAAAAGCTACTTTACAATGTGCATACTAAAAACTTATATTATGCAGATTTTAAAGTAGCTTTTATATATATATATATATATATATATATATATATATATATATATATATATATACTTTACAATGTGCATAATATATATACATATATATATTAGTGCTGCCAAATCAATTAATCCTGATTAATTGCATCAAACATAAAAGTTTGACTTTATATAACATGTGTGCGTTTGCATACGTGCATGTGTATGTTTGTGTGTGTGGTTCAGACCAAATGTAATTTTTTGGTCCCCATAAGGAAACCCGCTTATAAATCATAACCTTTGAAAGGGTTTCAGAAAGGAAACCTGTGATGGTTTAGGGTGTGTGTGGGGGTGTTACTGTACAAACTATAATGTACAGTTTGTACAGTGTAACTGTCCACATAAAATATGAAAACAACAACTTTGTGTAAAAATGTAAATGTTTTCTGTGATGGTTAGGTTTAGGGTAGGGTTAGGGATAAAAAATACAGTTTGTACAGTATTAAAAGCTTTACGCCATAGCGAAACCTGTGTGTGTGTGTGTGTGTGTGTGTGTTGGGTAAAAAGTGGCATCAGGCTTTCGTTAACACTTTTTAAAAGTTAATACTTTGCTTTGACTGTACTTGTCACATATTTCGACAGTGACATTCACACATTCACACACCCACACTGGGCTGTTAAGGGCATGATAGTCTATTCCACACAGACACAGAGTGCAAATTTCACAATCTTGCAGCAATGTGTCAACACTCACATTTGACTTTGTTGCTTTATTACATGAATCGATAGAGCTACAGTTTACCCTGAAAACGTATTACAATGTAAAAAAAAAACTGCCAACAAATTTCTAAGGGAGGTTCGTCATATTACCTGGCTTGTTGCCGAACCTATCCGCCCATAATAAAGTCAGATCAGCATCGGCGAAGATAAAGCGTATAAACTGCGTTAGTAAATAAACTGCGATCCCGGCGAGAATGATACAAAGCCAGCATATATCCATAATTTCTGCACAAGAACCAGGAAACTTGACAAAATCCAGCTATTTCACAGAGCAGTGTGTGTCTGACTGAAAGCTCTGGAGAATCTTGCGCATGCTAAGCGCTTCCGTGTGTGTTACGACCTATGGTTAACTTACGACATGCTACAGATTCGTTCGATGTTCAAATCAACACTGACTGCGGAATTCTGCTCTGTGCTCACGAGCACCAAGTTCACCGACCCGGCAGAACCTACTGTACGATTCAAAGCCTTCCGGGTTAATCTCCTTAATGGAACCTTTAACAGCTTCTGTTTATTTTAACATTTGTCTGTCTGTCTGACAATGACAAGCAAATTATTATGTCGAAATAGATAGATCAGATAGACAGACAGACAGACAGACAGACAAGACAGACAGACAAGACAGACAGACAGACAGTACAGACAGACAGACAGACAGACAGACAGACAGACAGACAGACAGACAGACAGACAGACAGACAGGTAGTAGATAGATAGATAGATAGATAGATAGATAGATAGATAGATAGATAGATAGATAGATAGATAGATAGATAGACATGCATATACAGATAGATTGAAAGACAGACATATAGACACACATTTATATACTAGATGTAGCCTATATAGTTCGAAAGACAGACAGATATATGGGCTAGATAGACAGACATATAGAAAAATATCTAGAAAGAGACAAATAGACAGATATATACAAAGATGGATATAGATAGAGAGATATAGACAGACAGACAGACATATAGATAGATAGACAGATGGATATAGAGATACAGATAGAAACACAGATATATAAACATACATATACAGACCACTGATCTATATAGAATGGCATTCTATATAGATCAGTGATAAACAGATAGATAGAAAGACAGACAAATATATAAACAGAAATACAGATGTAGCAGATAAAAGACAGATTATAGATGATAGATGATAGATAGATAGATATAGATAGATAGATAGAAAAATATCTTAGAAAGAGACAAATATACAAAGATGGATATAGACAGAGATATAGCCTAGACAGACAAACAGATAGACAGATAGATAGAAGACAGACAGATAGATCTATCACTGTCATAAATTAAAAAGAATATAATTTGCAATTTTAGTGTACTTCTTTTGTAATCAAAAAATTAATAAATGATAAATAGGCCAATGTTTTATATATTAATTTTGTATAAATAATGTTTTTAGACATTATTTTATTAATATTTTATTCTGTGTGCATTCAGGGCTTAAGAAACCTTTTGAAAACAGCTTGAACTCTATAGTTAGACATGTTTAGCCTATCTGTTCTCGTTTTATTCTCCATATATTAACATCATGTACATGTGCATAAAGGGGTTTCTGATATTATGTGGCTCTGTGAGCTTTCTGTTCAGTCTCAGGGTTAAAAATGACCAGGGCTTGACTGATGAAAGATGCAGGACTGATGACAGGGGTGGTGGTAAAAAGTGACAAAACTGTATAAAAAAATGTTGGCTACAGAGGAACTGATGAATGAACGACTGATGAGGGAAAGATGCAATGGTGATGACAGAATGATGTACATATTGAGGGATGTTGTACAGAGGGATGATGATGGTGATGATGTCATTCTTTTAAGTGCGCAGCCCCACTGAATCCACATCCGGGTCCTGTGCTGCTGCTGGTGTGCAGAGATTCGGTCCCGAACACAGCGGACCAAAACAGCGGTCAAACCCGACCCTTTACACCTTCTAATTAACTTACATTCAGGACGCAGAATAAATGGGAATGATGCATCCCTGGTTTAAAAAGTTAAGGGTGATCCTCTCGCTCACAGACTGAATGCAGAGCAAAACAATCCGCCAGCCTCTCTTTCTCTCTCACCACCGACGCGCTCAGTTTATATCTCTATCTTTCTTTTTCGTCCTTTTCTTTTATCTGCTTTCACCTCCTCCACTACAGAACTCGCCAGGACTTATTTTTAGTGGGTAAGTGTCTGCGCTCTTCTAATATACCTATGTGAATGACAGAGCTAGCCTGTTAGCATGTGTGCTAAGGGAGTAGGCGGGTGTTGTGTGAGGTCTGTGGGCTGACCTGCTGCATGTAGCCGTCGCATGGTGCATTGAGGGCCTCAGGTCTGACAACCCACCCACGAGGCTTCACAAGGCCCTCTCGGTAGCATTTAGCCTCTCCTACCCCAAACATTAGTAGTGATAACCTGCCAAATCCTTAATTCATTATTTTTCCTGATTACACGCACTAACCTATTTAACGTCGTCGAATCATTACAATCAAACTGAATGAACCCAAACGTCTGTGTTAGCATAAAGCTATCGTGCTACTCGCTCGCGACACCATGACGTAATGCGGAATAGAGAAGCGCGTGAACATGCGGCAGGTCTGCACGCGCAGACTTTCAGTTCAGTGCTGTACAACAGTGCAAGAACATTGATTGCCCATATCTGATCGTAAAATGTGAACGTTATCTAGCAGTAATTACATTCTGCAGTTAGATCGGATTTACAGATTGTGTACCTGTCAAACATTGTTCAATGCTGGTGTTTGTTTTGTTGTTCAAGCGCACTGGTGTTGTGTTCAGAATGCGCTGTGATTGATGTGAGTGGCGAACAATGGTCAGAATACATTTGTACTCGTCTATTTTTAGTATGCGAGTGTGTAGTGTGCATAGCAGTGTGTTAGCTGACTGCCATACATGGTTGGGAACCCGTGTGTCTGCCTGCCTTTGCGACGGTGTGTGTATGTGTTTACACTTGTTACTTGAGCCTAGTGGCATGTCATAGTTTATTTCTAAACTGGCTACTGGCATGACATTACTTTTGTAGTATCAGTCATCATGAATTATAAATAGAGAATTATAAATAGCATTGTGCTGGGCGTGTAACTATGTGTGCGTGTTTACACTTGATTAGTTAGCGTTAAAGGGATAGTTCACCCATTAATTAAAACTAACTTATCCCTTTAAACTTCTAATTACGATTTTTCTGATAAATTTCTATTTGTTATTTCAAAAAAAATGTTTGTAGGCCTGCACAATTTGGCCTGTGAATTTTAATTAATGTTAAGATTTAACTTTATAAATAAAGTGTGTTTCATTACAGTTTTGCAATGGTATAGAAAACTAATATTATATGAGAATTTTTGAATTTTACTGGTATTGACTAGAAATTTGGCAACGTGACAATCCTATCGTGCTGCCCTATATCTGGCTCTTTTGGGACACAAATGAAGATTCAGTTTGGCTGTCGTGAGTGGCATAGAAATGACACCTGTTTTTATATCGCTCATCATTCTTGATCTTCTGTGTTCCAGATTCCTAAGCAACAGAGACTGGGTGCATTTCTCGAATAAGCCAAAGATGGAGAAACACAACGCAAAGGGGACGGCAACGGCCTGCGCTGACGGCTTGAGCAGCATGCAAGGCTGGCGTGTCGAGATGGAGGATGCACATACTGCTGTCATCGGTCTGCCCAACGGCCTGGACCCCTGGTCGTTCTTTGCTGTTTATGACGGGCACGCGGGATCGCAGGTGGCACGTTACTGCTGCGAACACCTTCTGGAGCACATCACCAGCAACCCTGACTTCCAGGGTGGAGGTGGAGGAGGGGGTCCAGCCGCTGGAGCCCAACGTGGAAAGCGTCAAAACCGGAATCCGTACGGGTTTCCTGCAGATCGACGATCACATGCGGCAGATCTCGGAGAAGAAGCACGGTGGTGCCGACCGCAGTGGCTCGAACGGCCGTTGGTGCTGATGCTCTCACCCCGCCACATCTACTTTATCAACTGTGGAGATTCACGGGGGGTGCTGAGTCGCGGAGGGGCTGTGCACTTCTTCACGCAGGACCACAAACCCAGCAACCCACTGGAGAAGGAGAGGATCCAGAACGCTGGGGGATCTGTGATGATCCAGCGCGTCAATGGGTCCCTGGCAGTGTCCAGGGCTCTGGGGGATTTTGACTATAAGTGTGTTCATGGTAAGGGTCCCACGGAGCAGCTGGTGTCGCCGGAGCCCGAGGTGTATGCTATCGAGCGGTCCGAGGCGGAGGACGAGTTTATTGTTCTTGCTTGCGATGGAATCTGGCATGTCATGGCCAACGATGAGCTGTGTGATTTTGTTCGTTCACGACTTGAGGTGACTGACGATCTGGAGAGGGTCTGCAATGAAATTGTAGATACCTGTTTGTACAAGGTGAGTGAAACTAGACCTTTACCAGTGTCAGAGTTGGATGAATTCATTTGTCTATTAAAAATGCAGAAATGATCACAATCTGGAGATGATTCAGAAAGCACACTTGTTGGTGGTTTGCACAGTATTTTATGCAATTAGTTTCTGATTCTGTTCAGAAGTTTACTTTAATTATTATTATTTTTTTTTGTTAAAGAAAATGAATACTTTTATTCAGTAAGGGATACAATCAATCTTGAACTTTCTTGTCAAAGAATCCTGAAAGCAAATATTACTGTTTTCACCAAAATATTAAGCAGCGCAATTGCTTTCAATATTGATAATCGCAATACATTTTTCTTGAGCATCAAATCAGCATATTACAATCATTTCTGAAGGATCATGTGACACTGAAGTCTGTAGTAATGATGCTGAAAATTCAGCTTTGACATCACAGGAATATACTAAATTTTAAATTATATTAAGAGTAAATGCTTGTTTTAAATTGTAATAGTATTCCTTCATATTACTGTTTTTACTGTATTTTTTACAAATAAATTTTGCCTTGGTGAGCATGAGAGACATAAAGACAAATAAATATATATTAGATATATATTAGTGCTGTCGAATCGCATTTGTTTACATAATATATATTCACATATATACACACAGATTTCTTTTAGTTCTATTTGGTTTTAATTAACCCCTCCCTTCTTCTGTGATTGGACAGGGAAGTCGTGACAACATGAGTGTTGTGTTGGTGTGTTTCGTCAGTGCACCAAAGGTTTCCCCTGAAGCTGTCAAAAGGGAAGCGGAGCTTGATAAATACCTAGAGAGCCGAGTAGAAGGTATGAGCTAACCTTTACAAACGTATTATTTAACAAAATCAATCATTCAAGTGGACCATACTTGATGGCTCTGAATTGTTGTTGATATAACAGAGATCCTGAAGAGGCAGGGGGATGATGGTGTGCCTGACCTGGTACATGTGATGCGCACATTAGCATCTGAGAGCATCCCCAACCTACCACCTGGAGGAGAGCTGGCCAGCAAGTTAGTACCACACCGTCTCTCCCTCTTTCTTTATTTCTAAGTTCCAAAACCATGTCAAATGTCCATTCTAGATTTCTTATACACTAATTAATAATACACTAACGTTCAACACCTTTCAACTGTGTAGCGTGCCGTGTATCTGTTATATTTCACCCAAAATCAGGAATTGCCGTTGGTTCACGGTGCTTTTAGGGCATGTTTACATGACAAATATGTACTAAAAATGGAAAAGAATTTCTTCGGGTACAGGTGACACGGATTACGTATCCGATGAAAACTACAAAAAATGCTGTATTGTTCATGACAGGCCAGCAGTTGACGACACCAATTTGTAGAGAAACAAATTGTAAACTTACAAATCGTAACGTGTTCAGCCTAAAGACTGAACACGTTAATGCACATGACTTTACTGTTCTCACAAATTCATGTTTACATGTAGCCATAACTGTGTTGTTTTCAAAAACGTGCACTTTAAAACCTGTTTTCAAGCCTCCAAAATGCCATTGTCCGTGTGAATTGACAGTCAAAACGCATAAAGTTTTACATTTTTAATCAAAAGATGATGTTGTGTAAATGGCCCCTCAAAAAATATTTTAAAACCAAGGCCAACTGAATTTTGATGTCAAACAGACTTGGGTCTGAAAAGTTGCTGCACTTAAAGAATTGCACATTAATTTCCATTTTGTTTTGAATTTGGGCACAGCTCAGTAGGTTTTGCGAGTAGGTGACCAATGTTTACTATTATTACAACTGAATTGTTCGGTCATTAAAGGGTTCAGTTCACCCAAAAATGAAAATTAAGTCATTAATTACTCACCCCCATGCTGTTCTAACCCAGTAAGACCTTCGTTCATTTTCAGAACACAAATGAAGATATTTTTGATTCAATCTGAGAGCTGGATCACTCCTCCATAGACTGCCTAAGGGACCAGCACTTGACGGCCCATAAA
Source organism: Hybognathus amarus (assembly GCA_030378365.1). Lineage (NCBI taxonomy): Eukaryota > Metazoa > Chordata > Actinopteri > Cypriniformes > Leuciscidae > Hybognathus > Hybognathus amarus. The sequence goes on from JAQIUQ010003539.1 coordinate 683,489, forward strand.
GTCAATAAATAAAATGTTGAAATATTCCATGTGCCTACAGTGGCTCAATTATTAGTTTATCAAGCGACGAGACTACTTTTTTTGCGAAAATAACATAAATAACAACTTTATTAGATTATTCCATTACTTCCTTATGGGCGCATGCGCGAGAACTGAGACGAGGACGTTCTCATTCGACTGCTTCTTGTTACCGGCTGCTCACCGCTTAGGAGTATTACCGCCACCTACCGTATAAGATGATGATCGCGCTCCAGCTATATCAGCACATCATCTTATACGGTAGGTGGCGGTAATACTCCTCAGCGGTGAGCAGCCGGTAACAAGAAGCAGTCTGAATGAGAAAGTTCTCGCGCATGCGCCCATAAGGAAGTAATGGAATAGTCTAATAATGTCGTTATTTATGTTATTTTCTCAAAAAAAGTGGTCTCGTCGCTTGATAAACTTATGATTGAGCCACTGTAGGCACATGGAATATTTCAAAATTTTATTTATTGACTTTATGGGCCGTCAGGTGCTGGTCCCTTAAGGCCAATTTATACTTCTGCGTCGAGGGTACGCCGTAGTGTACGACATTGGCTACGCACTGCAGGGGACGCCGTTGCTAGCATTTATACTTCTGCATTCAGGTCTTGGTTGCTCTGCAGTACTGCTCCGAAACGCTAGTTCAGCGGCGGAGTTTTAATGTTCCACTGTTTAGATTCCTCGAGTTGCGGCTAGGTTACTACAAGCCTGAAAGAGAGTGGATCATGTTGGAGTTGGAGCTTATTGAGGTGGAAAAACAGTTCATTTTAGTGAAATTACTAAAACTGAAAGGCAGAAATGAGAGAAGACGTCGAAGGAGATGGTACGTGTGGAAATGCGTGAGAAGGTACGTGCGGAAATGCGTATGAGGAAATGCGATGCTACCAAGCCGACCAATCACCGATCGATGCAACGTGTAAGTTACATTTTGAGGAGGTGCGTACCATACCGAGGTACGTGGTATGGGACGCGTCTGTGCGTATGCTACGCCGTACCTACTGCGCGCACCCTACGCAGAAGTATATAAATTGGCCTTTAGGCAGCCTATGGAGGAGTAGAGAACAGCTCTCAGATTGAATCAAAAATATCTTCATTTGTGTTCCGAAGATGAACGAAGGTCTTTGCGGGTTAGAACAGCATGGGGGTGAGTAATTAATGACTTAATTTTCATTTTTGGGTGAACTAACCCTTTAAGCAAACTAAATAATTGTGTATAGATGGTATGCTTTTGTGTAACCCAACATTAGGCCGGGCCGAAGTATTTTTTTACACACAGTGCCGTGACCAATTAATCACTCGTTTATGACTGTCTGCCTGCACTGTCCTCGCGGCTGCTGCAAGTTGAAGGGGCAGGCTGCAGGACGACTTGAACCTCTACGGACAGTTTTTAATGTTTTATATTAATTTTGCTTTAGTATAATTTTCGGGACCATTAAGGCCGGTTTCGGGACAACAGTTTAGATTTCGTGACTTTCCTGAATTTTTCGGGACTTCCGGTCACCCTATTTGTGTGAGAGGACATGGTTTTTTCCCTCTCTTTCTTCTTTCAGAAGCTCATACATTTTCCTGTTTTTGTCATAGGCGGAGTGTAATTGAAGCAGTATACAACAAACTTAACCCATACAGGAACGAGGATACAGTGAGTACACCAGCTTGACCCTGTGTGTGTGTGTGTGTGTGTGTGTGTGTGTGTGTGTGTGTGTGTGTGTGTGTGTGTGTGTGTGTGTGTGTGTGTGTGTGTGTGTGTGTGTGTGTATAAATGCTGGGACTTTTGCTTGCATGCTTTTTGTTGTGCTCTAGAATTCAGTCACACTCTAGACACAAACACGATTATGTTGTTTGTCACCTTCTCAAGTGATCTAGTCTTTTCATTTGTGCATGTTTCCATCCTGTTCCACTTTTATCTGCTCTATACTGATGCTGCCGGATAGGCTGAGCTGCGCTTTAGGAATGGTTTGGCTGAGTCCCGTCCACACTACTGCGTTTTCATTTAAAAACGGAGACCTTTTGCTACGTTTGCACTTCCCGTTCAGACTTAAAGGGAAAAACGGGAAGACCTAAAACGGAGAAGTTTACGAAAACGATGACGCAGAGGCTCATGCTCGGCTCTATGATTCGGTGTCATCAGTCATGACGTGTCCTTCCCTGATTGGTCAGCCACTGTTTACACCGGCACGCGGCATGCCCAGTGTTGATGAATGGTCACGTGATCTGTGTTTTCAGTCGTTTTAATGTGGACGGAGATCAATTCCAAATACGCAGATAAAACGCTGGTGTGGACTGAGATCGTATTCGTTTTAATTCTCTGTTTTAAACGAAACGCAGTAGTGTAGACGGGGCCTGAGTGGAGGATGGAGCCCTTCAAATTTGTTGGTCAATTTCATTTTAGATTTATAAGAAATTCTTAAACTCTTAAAAAATGTTTTTGAATAAATTTGTCATGGATTGATTAGATGATTATAGCATTCTTGATTCAGGACAGTTCTTGATCTAAAAAAGAGCTGGTGGATTACTTACAAATCGTAATTGGTTACGGATTACAAATTGCTTGACAAATTGTAGTTAGTTACATAATCCATTACATTACACATTTATGAAAATATAATCATAAGACTACTTTGCATTACTTTTAGATTACTTTTGACCTAACTTGTTTATCACATTGATTTGAGTAGAATAATCTTGATATAAAAATATATTCCATTATTTGTTATCAGCAACATAGTCTTAAATATTACTTTACATCAGGGTTTCCCAGACTGGGGTTTGTGAGGGAACTGCAGAAATTTGTCAGTTTAATGTAAATATGAAATTATATGAATTTGTACATTTTCAATTTACCTGAACGACAAAAGCCTTCCAAAGACATTAATGTGTGGTTAAAAAAAAACTCACTAAAACTAAGTTATAATTTAAATAATAATTAACGTGTTAATCTGGAGTTGATTAGATTAGATGCAATGTTGAGAAAACACTGGTTGAAAGTGAAATGATTTCTCCAGTGATCATTTGCTGTTTGGGTCTCAGTTTTCTGTGATCGGCTCATTACTAGCGGCTGGCCTGTGTGTCCAATTCCACAAACGTGGAAGACGTTCTTAAAGTATATACAAACAGTAGGCGTTTTTAAAAAGTTAAACTTTAAAGATATAAAATAAGTAGCAGGGAGAATCAATGAATTATAAATATTTGACTGTCATTTTTAGAATAACATGTAATCAGTAAAAAAGTAACTAGTCTGAATAACAGTATTATAATCTAATTACAAATACTTAATTTTTGGAATTTGATTACGAAATTCAGATTACATGCAATCAGTTACTACCATGCTCTGCTTATAGGGTTATCATGAGACCAGATTTCAATAGTCAATACCTGCAGTAAACAATTCTGGAATACTTATAGTTTTGATACCACAGCAAAAACGAATATGCTATCTTACACAGTTCTTTATTTAAAAAAGTTACATATTAATACAAATGTTACCATATTCAATATGGTAACAAATTACAGTAAGTATTCAAGCTCAAGCATCAGACTTCAAGTTTTTTTTTAATTATTCAAAAGTTAAGGACTGACAAACAAATACAAACAATTAAACCAATTAACTTGACTAGACAAGCATTTTGACCAAGAAGTGTATTTGAATGTTTGTGGACAGCTGCTCTTTATAAACGTGGCATTTTATGGCATTTTTTTTTAATGAATTGATACTTGGTACCAAACCTGTAGAAATACTGGTATTGACAGGTATTTTTGCCACAGTACTGATACTTTTCGCATCACTTTTGTCAAATTCATTGTCATTTTAAAAATCCAAACATATCCAATTTCTTTCTCTTTTTTCTATATAAACTTCTGTGTAAGAAGTGTTAGAAGAACTGACTGAAAATCAGGTACCTCAGGTGCTCTCAGGGACCTCAGCACTTGATTCTGATGCTTTTCATGACTAGCCTTGACCTGCCACACCTCAGGCTGCTCTTTCAGGCCTTCCCAAAATAACAATGGAACAATTTATTTCAGTTTTGTAATTTTCTTCTCCTTCATATAAATTTTATATTTTGTTCATGTCATATTCATATTATTCATACATTTATTAGGTTTAGTTCACAGCATGCTAAGTGTGAACTGTGGTGGGTTGGTGTGTGTATTGATGGACTAAAGCTGTGTGAGCCATTGGTGATATTTTTCTTTCTTTGTTTTTGCGCAGGGCTTTGCTTTTAGGTGCAGCCTCGTAGATTAGATAATAGATTTTAACAATTGTAAAACTCATCAAATTGTAAACTGGTGTAAAATAGGTCCAGAGAGTCTGTTGTGACTCCAAAATACCGATTAAGTCTTGGACTAAACTGCTGTGGTGATTATCCTAATACGAGACTAAAACAAATCTGAATTTGGGAAACTATCACGCCAGAGTCATTCTTGTAGGGGACTATGATGAAGCTAAAACAATGATTTATTGTATTATTTTATTACTTCTGTCAGTATTCAGTGTTACGGTGTTACGTATTGCATTCACTTGAAGAAAAAAAAACCTACTCTGTTTTTCTGAATTAATGACTTAATTATCTCAGAATTACAAGATAAATTTTCATGGAAAAAAGTTTTTGCTCTGTTTTTCTGAATTAACGACTTAATTTTTCATTAGAAAAAAAGTTTTTGCTCTGTTTTTCTGAATTAACGACTTAATATTTCATGAGAAAAAAGTTTTTGCTCTGTTTTTCTGAATTAACGACTTAATTTTTCATGAGAAAAAAGTTTTTGCTCTGTTTTTCTGAATTAATGACTAAATTTTTCATGAGAAAAAAAGTTTTTGCTCTGTTTTTCTGAATTAACGACTTAATTTTTCATGAGAAAAAAGTTTTTGCTCTGTTTTTCTGAATTAATGACTAAATTTTTCATGAGAAAAAAAGTTTTTGCTCTGTTTTTCTGAATTAACGACTTAATTTTTCATGAGAAAAAAGTTTTTCCTTGCGTTTTTTCTGAATTAACGATTTAATTTTTCATGAGACATTTTTTTACTCTGTTTCTCTGAATTAACGACTTAATTTTTCATAAGAAAAAGTTTTTGCTCTGTTTTTCTGAATTAACGACTTAATTTTTCATAAGAAAAAATTTTCATTCAGAAAAACAGAGCAAAAAAAATTTCCATGAAAAATTAACTCATTAATTCAGAAAAATGACAAATTTTCTCACTGAAAAATTAACTTTAATTCAGAAAGACAGAGCAAAAAATTTTTCTCATGAAAAATTAACTCGTTAATTCAGAAAAACAGAGTAGATTTTTTTTCTTCAAGTGAATGCAATACGCCTCCGTACAGTGTAGTATGTATATATGTATGTCAATATCTCAAATAATGAGTATGTAATTTATTGCACTGCTTACAGGGATAGTCCACCCCAAAATGAAAATTTTGTCAGTAATTAGTATTACAATGGATGCAACAATACAGTTAGCCGACAGTTCAGTACATACCTTGAATTTTATTTATTTATTTATTTTTTTTACCATGGTTTTCGGTTCGGTTTGATACTGATGGCTTGACACATGAGTGTTTTTTTATTTTATTCTATGCTTAGGCAATAGAAACAGTCAGAAAAAAATTCAAACTATTTATTGCAATACTCCTTTATTTTATTTAAAAGCTAAGAAAAATCCACTAGTTCCTAGTGTATTCTATTATATATAAATGACATTTCACAGCTGCTGATAGCCCATGTACTACAAACTGGGGAACACATAAATTCCTAAATTTTGAAAAACATACATGTGAGGTTGGTAAACATAAATTGACCATTTCAAATAGACATACTTGCACTTCAGTAAAGTGTTACCGTTTGAGTAGGCTACACATGTAATACAATGCTTGCACAGTCATTTTTTTGTTTACCGTTTTTATTCCTCTGCATTATACTCAACGGAAAACCGAAATGTTCCCACGCTACGTATTTAAAAGACGGCGGAGACTTCCTCATACTGTAGCCTCACTTCACTGCCGCTCGTTATGTTAAAGTATGGAATGATGGTTAAGCCGCGCGTCCGCCCCCTAACTTTAGAGCATAGTGATTAAATATTAAATGTTTCCTCATCTCAGCTCATAGATGTAAAGGCACACACAAGACAGTTTGGAGAGAGATAAAACGCAGATAAATTATTTAAACGTAAAAAAAAAAAAAACAAGCACGTATTGAAACTGTGGGATGTCGTACAAGAGTGGTTCAGATATTATATATGAGAATTGTGGCATCCCTAGTAATTTCTCACCCTCATGTTGTTTCAACCTCGTAAGATTTTCGTTCATCTTCGGAACACAAATTAAGATTTTTTTTTTTTTTAAATCTGAGAGGTGGATCAATCCTCTGTAGGCTTCTAAGGGATTGAAACTTGCCGGCCCAGAAAAGTTATTAAAGACCGTTAAAATAGTCTGAGCGACTACAGTTTATCAAGCGACGAGAATACTTTTGCGTGCAAAAAAACAAACAAAAATAACGACTTTATTCAACTATTCATATCCTTCTCTGTGGGCCCTCGAGTGCAGCGCTTTCTGTTGTTGTACGTCACACGCGTCACAGACATGACCAGCATCGGCCAATAGTGAGCCTCCGTGTGATGTACAACCCAGAAGCGCTGGCTGGTTACACTACGTGAACTAATCGAGGCCCACAGAAATGGAAAGGAAATGAATAGTTGTTTTTTTTGTGTACAAAAAGTATTCTCGTCGCTTGATAACCATAAGATTTTGCCACTGTAGTCATTTGGACTATTTTAACGATGTCTTTAACAACTTTTCTGGGCCGGTAAGTTCGAATCCCTTAGAAGCCTATGGAGGAGTGATCCAGCTCTCAGATTTAATAAAAAATATCTTAATTTGTGTTCCGAAGATGAACGAAAGGGTGAGTAATTACTGACAGAATGTTCATTTTGGAGTGAACTAACCCTTTAATTTTATATATATCTTATTTCTCATTTTTATATACATCTCGTATCTCATTTCTTTTTAAAAAAAAAAAGAATCCTGCATTTTACATGCTTTTCTCAAGTCCGGTTCACTCTGACTGCGTTTTCTTTTTTCTTTTCTTTTTTTCTGGAGATTGCTGTTCTGAGCAAGTGATTGATGCTCCTAAAGAGGACTTTCCACAAAATCTTAAAATATCCTATTGGCACACAAACAACATCAAGTGCTGTAATTTCTGTCAGTTTCAATCAGCATATCGGTTTGGCCATTCCATGTCATTTCCATCAGCATTTCCTTGAATCATTCCTGATTTATCTTCATCTTGTTTCATACTGTGTTTCACACACACACATTTTCCTGAGTGGTTGGCGGTTGGAGCTTGGTGGCATCTCACAGCTGCTCTCCTCTCTCCATTCAAGGACTCTGCATCCACTGATGACATGTGGTAGCCCCGCCACTTTAAACACTGCACAGAGTTTACAACCCTCCAGAACCCTGCACAACAACCTTTCCTACAGGACCCGGCACCAGAACCCTGCACAAGAACCCTCAACTACTACAGGACCTGCACAAGAACCCTACCACAGCCCAGCTCAGCTGCTCTGGACTGTTCGGAGGAGGAGGGAAAAGGAAGGGAATGAGGGCTCCCTCCCCTTGTTCACAAAATGCTCCCTCTCAGTGCAAGGCAATGGTACCTTCTGGAAATGTTCTGCTTACTCTTTTGTCCCCGAATCACTCTTTACCCGAAACCTTTTATCCTTAACATCACCCTCTTAAAAAATCCAACGCAACACCTTTTTTTTTTCCATTTAAATATATATTTTTTTTTTTCAGGTGTAATTAATTTGATTCACATTTTCCTTGTGTGTTTGTATATTTCAGCTTTTATTTCTGTGAAGTGCAATTGTCTTGTACAAAGAAAAAGCCTGTATCAAATGCAGCTTGAGTTTTAAGTTTATAAAAAAAGAAAAAAGGCACACCTTTGTGCCCTGCCTGCTTTTTGTTTCCTCTCTAACCGCTGAAGCCCAACACATCTGCCTCTCATCTGCCTCCCCATTTTAATTTTTTCATTTTTACCCCTTTGAAAAAAACAAAAACAAACTAAATATAACTTTTTGTATTGTTACTTTTTAAGTGAAACGGGTAAATGATATGGGCTCACAGCACAGTACAGTAAGCTTTTTTGTAAATCTCACAGCACAGATGACAGTAATTGTTATGTTCTCTCAGTACTACTGTTTTTCTTTTTCTGATGGGGTGGGTTTTTTATTTTTACTGCTTTATTTTTCTGAGGAAACCGCTTTAACTTACTTAAACTAAACTGAAATTGTGTGCATGTTTGTGTATGTAAGAATGAATGCATTGGATGGAGAAATCAGTGGTTTGTGTTGTGTGTATGTGTGTGTTTAAGAGTGCATGTTTGAGCCACCAAACTATTTCCATAGTTAAAGGTGTGTGTAGGGGGGACTGAACTGATTCTCTCTTTTATCATCAACACTAGAACTTGTCTCTACAGTGTTCTGCACTACTGCAGCTCTTGATTTTTAGTTTAAGTTGGCCTGGGAGCATCTTAGAGGATCACCTGTTCTTGCTGGAAAAAAGCAACTGTTAAGAAGCATCCAGAATTGAGACAGGCCATCTTAAAGGGATGGTTTACCCAAAAATGAAAATTTTGTCATAATTTACCGTACCGCAATGTTGATCCAACCCTGTATTAGTTTCTTACTTCTGTTGAACACAAAAGATGATATTTTAAAGAATGTGGGTAACCAGACAGTTCACAGTAGCCATTGACTTCCATAGTATTTTTTTATTGGAAGCCAATGGCTGCCGTCAATTATTTTGTTGCACACATTCTTCACTCCATTATCTTGTGTTCAGCAAAAAAAAAAGACACTCACAAAGGTTTGGAACAACTTGAGAGTGAGTAAATGATCCAGAGATTTAATTTTGGGGTGAACTAACCTTTTAAGTGAGCATATGTGTTTTGCTATCAATGCATATTGAATGAATGGATGTGTGAGACTGCATGTTTATTGTGCTTTAAAATTATGTGGGTTTTAATGGGGATATTTAGGCTTTTGACACAAATATAAAAGGCTTTAGCTATAGCTCTCACTCACCCATCTGCACTGCTGAGAGAGTGATGAGTGAATGCAAGTATTACATTCAACTCTCAGATTTTTCTTGTACCATTCGCTTCATGTATTGATTTGTTAGTTTTTTTTTGGATGTGTGTTTTTTTTCCTTAAAGAACAAATCCAGTGTGATGCAGTGAGCTGGCCTGGTTTTGGTGGAGCCTACATGTGTTCCTCTGACCAATAGGGAGCGCAACAGAGTACTGTTTGCTGCTAAAGTGTGTTATTGAATCATGCGTTCATTCATTTGAATGCTCTTAGTTTAAATTCTCCTGCACCTTTTTACCTTTTCCCCCAATGCTATATGTAACAGTTCTGAATTAATTTAATTGTGTTGTTTTCCGAGAGTTTGCCGCTTGTTAATTTGTCCTAAGATTGTCTGAAATGTGACATGGTAAAATCAAAACCCCTGCGTTCTTACCTCCCCAAACTAAATCTTTTATGTATTGAATAGATTATATGAACAGGAATTCCCTTGCGTCTGATAAATTTAAGTTAGCTTTTTGTCTTATCCCGTATATTTGCATACTAAAAAAGGGTAGGTAAAATGATCACTTTGAGTCTTTTTCGTGAACTTCACAGGGTGATTTATTAAACTTTGAAACTAATATTGTAACAAAATGACAATCTAACAGTGTATAGCTATTGTAAACAGAAAGAAATCTCCTTGTATCCTCTATGCTTCGGCTTGTTATAACACAGGCTTAAAGATAGTTGTGTTTGTGTGTGGAATGGTAAGCTGTGTTTTCCCCAGTGGAATCTGGAATATTGTGTAATAGGAGGATTTACGAAATGAATCTAAAATTAACAGGACAATTTAGGATGGTCTTAGAGGCCAAGATGTGTTCATGTGTCTTTTTAAGCTTTTTTTGCATCCGAAAAGCTGCGTGGAATCACTTTAGGAATGTAGAAATGAGGAACGACGAATCTTACTAGGATGCTGTTGGTTTGCTTAACCCTCGTTTTGGCTTTATAAGGACTTTAAACTCTCTCATGTGAAAATTGACTGATGACGTGACTCTGAGATGTTTTTTGCAATGCGTTTTGTTGTATTTATGCAGTTTTGAGATCCATAAATAGCTTTAGATTTCCCCTCATTGTTTGTAAGATGTCCAGATGGTTTTTAGAAAAAAAAAGCAGAAATACTGAATTTTTAGCTTCAAGATAGTCATAGGTACAGGTCCATTAATTGTGGAGAGGTAATATAATGGCTTACATTGAGACATATAAGCCCATTTATAGATGATAGGAGATGTTATGAATGTGTTTTTATTATGTTTTGTCTTGTCACTCAAGTTGACAAGAGCATTTAGCAAGGGATTTTACAAGTGACGCATGAACCGTTGCATTTGTTAAGTATCGCGTATATTTGCTTTCTTTTTCTAAATATGTGTCACAAACACTTCTGTGGCCCTGTATTTTAGGTTTATGCTCTGAAATCCTATTTCTGTGGTTGCTAGCTCTGTAGTGTTTGCTTGGTAGCTCATTTTAGATGATTTATCCGGACCTGCCTTCTAATGTATAAACCAAGTGATTAATGCAGCCTTAATGCCTCCTGCAAAAACCCACACCCCAAACCCTTGAGCTTTGCTCTTATATTACAGAGCTCTCTACGCAAACACATCACTATTATGTGCTAAAGGATAACGAAATTTTCTGGCACAGCGTGTAATCCAGTGGTTCGGCCTCACACATTCTTAGACACGCGTATGGTATTTTACTCTCGTGAAATCCCACCTCCTACCCAACAGGATTATTTTTGCTGATTTCAGTCATCTGCTGTCCTCATAAGCTAAGCTATTTTTGTTAAATAATTGATATGTATATTTGTATTCATTTATAAATATGTACACAAAATGAAGTGAGTAATCAAGGATAATCTCTCCTCCCTGTAACCCACTGTGACCCACTGGTCATCATCTAACTGTTCCACTGTCCATTTTTGTTGTTTTAATCTTTTCAGACTGGAAATAAACCTATTTTATTTGAAAAAAGAGAGAGATTTGGTGTAGTTTTTTGTTTATCTCTCCTCCCTCCCCAAATATTAGAAATTACAGCTAACAATCATAGGTGTGTCCAAAATAGTATACAAAAATGTTGTTTTTAGAAATGTGTCTTTTAGTAAATTAATTAATACTCTCATAATCAAAAGTGATCAAAGACATTTAAAAGATTTCCATTTCAAATGCTGTTCTTTTGAACTTTCTATTCATCAAAGGATCCTGAACAGATGTAGCATGGTGTAGGATTACAAATGTATTTAAATGTTTAATATAGGTTCCAGTACAGTAGTATTTTAACTGAGAAAAGTCTAGTACACTGAATTTAGCATTTGAGGTATAAATGAGCAAGAGATTCTACCAGTCCGGGTCAGTATTACTGAGACTCTTTATATTTAATGGCTCTTGGGAGCCCCTGACTCAGTTTGAATAGTTATGTTGATTGTTGATTCATTTACATGCTATGTTGATTCATTTACATGCTTTGTTTCAGAGTGTCTCCACATTTATGTAACTCCTTCCCCTTGTAAGGTATTTGAACAGTCTGTATTTTAGTTTAGTCAGACTTGGCTAAGACTTGACTTGATGAGGACCAAGAGCTTGTGTTTCTCAGTTAAGAATATTGCTGAAGATACAACCAAGTCTCCGGGTCTTCACCTCTGAGGTCCTACACTTTAGAAGAAAAAGTTCACAACAGATGGTGCCATGTGGCCCAGGATAGAAGCGACTCACTTGAATCCAGACGTTATCTTGAAAAACCTTAAGCTCAACAAAGAAGAATGTTTGAGTTCCAGATGGAATCTTAAAAACCTCAAGCTCAATAAAGAATGAACTTTTCTGACTGAGTTCCAGACGGACCTTGAAAACCTCAAGCTCAACAAAGATTTCAACAAAGAATGAACTTTTCTGACTGAGTTCCAGACGGAATCTTGAAAGCCGCAAGCTCAACAAAGATCTCAACAGAATGAACTTTTCTGACTGAGTTCCTGACGGAATCTTAAACCTCAAGCTCAACAAAGATCTCAACAAAGAATGAACTTTTCTGACTGAGTTTGAGATGAAATCGTTTTGTACAACTAATGATATGGTGAGTTTTCTCTCTATTCAAAGAACCACAGAAGACCAGTGCAAATGTGTAATTCCTCTGCACCATCAGAGAAAGGTTAACAGACAGCTATAGAGTTTGGCAAAATGGTGTTATCCTCTAAAATTTTCTTTTAGAGATTAAAGTTGATCCTCAGTTGTCAGGCAGGGAAGATTAAAGGTGGAATACCTAAGATTTTTGCATTAAAATATCCCAAAATCACAAGGCCAGTGTTAACGGGGCGTGTGAGCAGGGGTGAGCTGGGAGTCGCCAGTCAATCGCATCATATCCACGTTACCTCGGTTTCCGCTCATACTACGTGTATTCCTGGACAAATGCGGAAGTTGTAGTTGTGCGTTAGCGTCTATCAAGCAACAAACGTCAGCTTGTTTCGCGCATTTATTATGGATTGGTGCGCAATTATTCTTTTCAATTATTCTCGGAATGTGAACTGTTGGCTGTAAAGGGGGTCGCACACCGTAACGAGAAGAGCCATGCCACGTCTAGGACAACTCCAGTATCACACACCGGACACGCACTTTCTCATCAGTATATGGCCAGCAATATTGTTATGTTTATTGACATGAAAGGAAGATAAGGTCTGTTCTATGTTATGATTGTACTGTACAATTAAATACAATCGTTGCTGAGTCTGCAGTCTGAAAACTTTACCTCAGAGCGTCCGTTAACTGAATGAATTGAGAATCTCACCTGAAAAATCTAATAACATCAGCAATTGTCATTCAAGCAGCTGATTTCTGTAAATGAATGCAAAACTAAATGCATATTGCAGCATAGGGCGAAGTCAGGATCCATTAGCAACGATTTGACTTCAAACCCTCTCCACCATAGCTTCGTCCAGTGACTCGTACAGTAACATCTGTGATAACTAATTTACTTTTAAACCTGACTTTTCTTGCGGCTATTTCAGTTTAATGAAAAACAAGCATGTCATTAAACGCAACATTTATAGAAATCGAACTTTACCTCATCTATGACAACTAATTTTCGATTCCCGTCTGACTGATTTATCCATGGTGGAGTTGAAAACAACAGTTCCCATCATTCCGCGTTCCTCCACGTCGTCATCAAGCAAAGCCGTTGTTGTTTTGAATGTAGCGCCCTCTAGCGTCATACAATCTTAGGTATTGCAGCTTTAACATTACGTGCTAGTTATTTTTGTTTATCCTCTGTTCACAGAGAAGTTTAGCATTACTTGCTTATAATTTGTTTCATCCTCTATACAGGCAGAGAAGAGTAGCCTCACAGGGTAGTTATGTTGTTTTTCCCATTGTTCACAGAGAAGGTTGGCATGATGTGCTAATATTTTAGCATATCCTCAGTTCTTGTAGGCAGGGAAGTTAAGTGTGAAGTGTTGGTAATTTGGAAGCTTAACAATAGTTAACTGGAGTTAACAAGTGTACACTCTGTTAATCAGAGAAGTTTTGAGTGTTTGTTTGTGTGGTAACAAAGAAATCCGCAAAATGCTTATAGGAAAAGTGCTAGACTAATCCCCACAACTAAAAAAAAATGACTTGCTTACCCCTGTGTGTTCAGATAGTGAATTCAAAACACTGGAGAACAAATGAACTGAAAAAGTTAGACCAGAACTAACACAGAAATATGAGATTTCCGTCATATTGGTTGAGACTTGGTCATTAGATGAGTGTAAAAAAAGTGCTTGGAGCAAGTATCTGCAAAAACAATGTGAGAGGCGTTAACTGCTGCCATAGAGAGTTTGGTTTAGCACTAGCTACACAAAATTATCCGCGTAACTTAGAGCTAGGGAAACAGATCAAATAGCTCTGTGCTAGAGTAACCTGTTTGACTAAGAGATTGAACTGCAACAAAGCTGCAGCAAAAACTGATGTGGAAGAAGTTAGTCAGCCCAAAATAAATTATCCTGACTTACAAGTTTTGTTTGAAACAGATGTAGCCATCCAATCAGTAACTGATGAGCCTGTAAATTCAGTGAAGGTATGTGGTGCTAAGAGATTTCAGGGAATTTAAGGAACTGAAATGTGTCTACCTATTCTTCTGTTGTCCAAATACAAACTGTTGCAAAAACACTAAGACCAAAAGATATAGAGAGACTATTGCAGAGTTTACCCCAGCACGCGCGCACATTTTTCTGAATTTAGAAGAGCATTGATCAGCAAAATGCATCTCTACAACATGTGTTTGGCAGAAGTCACACAGCTGATGTCACAAATTCTACCTGAATCTGAATTCAACAGTTTTGAGTCTGCTGTTACTTCTGAACTACAACATGCCAGAAAATATGAATTGAGAGAGGGAGTTCTGAGAATGTTAAAGAACATTGTTGGACCCAAAATAGATTGGTCTAAAATTACTAACTGTGTGCAAAGGAAAGACGAAACTGTGAGTGAATACATAGAAAGGTTTTGTCAGTCAGCAACAGCACACAGCGGGATAGCTGATACATAAGAGAAGAAATACTGCTCTCTGTTTTTTTTCTTCCTCTGTGTAGATACCAATTGATGGCTGTCCCGAGACCCATATGGTCCGACCTACTCACTTGAAGCCACGTGTCTGAAGCCACAGCGTTCTAGAAAAAACTAGACCCACTTCCGAGCCAACTGCACAAAAGAAACGGAAAAGAAAAAAAATACACGACGCATGGACCCATATGGGGAATCTTCAATCATCCATCAACATGATCAAGATTGTCGTACTATTAACCATCATGGACATCGTCGCACAAAGTCTGGACTCCATAAAAAACATATTCTTAGAGCTGATGAATATGTCAAAAACATTATCCCTGTATTTGTGACCAACGCAGCATTAGGTAAAAAGTTCTTCTAATTCTTTTAATTTGCTGGCAGCAAACTGAATAGACTACAAATGGATTATAGTTTCTGACCCTCAAAACCTAATGTAAATGGATATAAATACTCACCTCTTAAAAGGTTTTTTTTTTTTTTAGTAAGTCTTTGCACTGGCCACCAATATGCCCCAAGATCTGCAGTAATAGGATGAAGATAATTATGGCATCTATTATTAGTTCTTTTGGATTTTTGAGACTCCTAATCTTAAGTGTAAAAGCGGTATGGTGGCCCGTTATGTGCAGGGCTCGAACATTAAGGCTTGTCCGGGACAAGTGGATTTTTTGTAGGACAAGTAGAAGAGAAAATTAGTTGTCCGACCGGACAAGTTAATTTTCAAACAAAATAAAATGCCATGTTACTTCACGTTATGTGCCACTCATTACGTCTATTTTACAGATGTAATTTTACAGATTTGAAACTAACACATTTTTCGTGCTGCCTGTGAATGTCCTGAATGTGACTCACAGAAAGACACGCGCAGTATAATGCGCATGCACAGACCGCACACCAGAAGTTCTCTTTCGCGCTTGAACGAACATCAACACACACAATTAAGCCAAAATGTAATTTGTCAAGTATCTTCATAACATAAGAGCAGTCTTATGATGGACATAAAGAGTTGTGACTCATGAGAGAATGAGGCGCCTGTGATATCCGCGTCTCTGTCCACAGCGGCTGCTTTTAAAGGGCCAGCTACCAATAAAGCGTTCTGTCAGTAAAGTTAATGAAAGAACAAAGGAAACAGAGAAAATTACTCACTGCTCTTGACTAAAGAACTTGTGTTGCTTTAATAAGGAGTAGTCTATATATAATTTATAATTTATGCAGCCCAGACTGTTTGATAAGTTTATTCCATTTCTGTATATGTTCTACCTGTTAGACAGTTAATTTTTATCCAGAAATCGTGCAGCCCTAGATAAAATTATAAATCTTTACCCGGACAAGTGACTTTTGAGCATGGACAAGTGAAACATAAATTTACTTGTCCGAAGGACAAGTGCCTCAAAAATTTAATGTCAGACTCAAGCCCTGATGTGCCATTCTTTATTTGTTTCGAGATTTTGAAAGTGGGCGTGCTCTCTTGCTTCTGAGGAAAGGGACATTCATTTTATATAAAAAAAAACAAAAACACTGTAACAAAGCAACAGAGATCCTAAATATGAGTCATAATGCTGGCAGCATTTCAGTCCAATGATATTTTGCCCAACCAGTAAGGTTTTTGTTGGTGCTTTGTTTTAGCCTGGCCAGTGTCCTTGAGAATTTATTAACTCTATAACAGATTTTCCATTTATCTGATTAATATGAGTATTGATGTTTCATTTTGACATCAGCCTTATATTGGGAAAGTATATTTTGTGCAACATCATCTGGATGTTACAGAAGTGCTAAATTAAAAAAGGGAGATACAGTGGAAAGATCATCATGCCTGATAGAAATGTGTGTTTTTCAGATAAACGGATGAACTTTCTCAGCCAACCTCATTCTCATCACATATGGTGTTCCTTTTTATTTGGGTGGTGTTTTGTGTCAATCTGTTCATTTACAAATCTGAAAAGTTATGGTTTATGGTTTACAACTTTTTCATTTAGCAGCCAGGTGGGGGCGCAGTGTGTGTTGGATAGAATGACGAGTCTAAAAAGTGAAGCCACTGTTAAAATTAAAGTCGGTCTGTTTAGAATGAACTATTGGTACTATTACAGCAAACTAAAGAAGAAATATGTAAATTGGTTTTAATTTCTGATCCTCTCAAAATCTAATGGGTTTTCTAAAACCCTTTTGCTAAAGCGAGTCTACCAATGAATGCCTTTCAGGTAGATTTTGAGTTATATAATAGCACATATTAACCCAGGATCTGACAGACAGAAGTGTATTTGGTACTCACCCTCTTGACTTTCTTTTTTTGAGTGCCAATGTTTTGTTTTTTTGTGGTCCTATGGAAAGTCAATGATAACCAAAACTGGTTGCCAATATTCATTATTCTTGTATGTTTTCCAGTTCATACAGTTTTATAATCATTTGAGCCAAGCTCTCATCATTCTGTGATCAGATGGGGCTGCAACTACAACTTTTTAAAGCTGTTTATACATCTATGTGAAGTTTGAGACTGAAAGTATAGTCAGAAATTTTCAATGCAAGTCTACAGGATTATTATACAACATAATTACAGCAGTGGATTGCAGAAAATAATTGAAGGAAATGAGTGACTACTCACCACAAGAGAGGTTTACACTTTACAGCTTTGCAGTTTGGCGCAACATTTTTTACATCTCTGGGCTTATAAACACTTTCAGTCCTGCTGACCTGTAATGAAATCTGCCCTCTTATTGTTTTAATGTTATATGTGCACGTATCCGTTTGAAAGGAAGACTTGTATCCCTCTGCTTTCACGGATTCATCACAGTCATACAAAACAGCTCAGCCTGCCAATAGCCGACAGATATTGACTGTGCTATTACCTCTCAGTCCTCTTTAGAATCTCTTCTCTCATATTCTCTTAGTTCTCACTCTTTTTCAAATGCATTTCATATCTATCCTTCTCTTATTCTCAGTTACTTGAGGGTTCTGATGTGTAAAGCAATGCAGCTGTTTTCATTCAGACCTTAGTAAAAGCTCTCGGGCATGTTTGTTAACGGTTGCTTTGATTTTTGTAGGAATTTCTCTCCTGACCAGTGTGCTTTTTTTCTTTCTTCTTTGAATGTGTTTGCTTTGCTGTGTTTAATATTAACCCTTAGCATGTACTGTTGTTCTCTTTTCCTATCTGTAGTCAATTCTCTCTATTCTTCTTCTCCAGGATCCAGACATCCTTTTCTTCAGAGGTTTCTTCTAGATACTGTGCAAGCCTTTTCATTTCCTCCTTTCTCCTTACTTTTGTCCTCCTTCATTTCAGTTTGTATTTGTATGCTTCTATGTATTTTAGAGACTCCGTTAGTCTCATATAACATATGACTATTTATAAATGTGACTTAAACTTGACAGCATCTTTCAGTAAGATAATACCTCTCAGAAGTTTGGTGTCTGTAAGATTTTTAAATGTTTTGAAAAAAAAAAAAAAACTCTTTGTTTGTGCTCAACAAGGCAGTTTTTATTTGATCAAAACTACAGTGAAAAGAGTACTGTAATAATTTAAAATAACTGTATATTTTAATAGATTTTAAAATGAAAATTATTCCTGTGATGGTAAAGCTGAATTTTCAGCATCATTACTCCAGTCTTCAGTGTCACATGATCCTTCAGAAATCTTTCTGGTAACACTTTACAATAAGGTTCATTTATTAAACATTAGTTCATGCATTAACTAACATGAACTAACCATTTGTTACTGTATTTGTTATTCTTTGTTAACGCTAATTAATACAAATCTAGCTGTTCATTGTTGTTCATGTTAGTTCACAGTGCATTAACTAATGTTAACAAGATTTTAATAAAGTATTAGTAAATGTTAAAATTAACATTACCAAAGATTAACAAATGCTGAAGAAGTATTGTTCATTCTTTGTTAATGTTAACTAATGTAGTAACTAATGAACCTTATTGTAAAGTGTTACCATCTTTCTAATATGATTTTGGTGCTTTATTTTATTATTATTATCAATGTTGGAAGCAGTTGTGCGGCTTAACATTTTTGTGGAAACCATGATATATTTTTGATTAATTGAAAGTTCAAAAGAACAGCATTTATTTAAAGTAGAAATCTTTTTTATTATTTATTGCAAATGCATTTTAGTTTTGATCAATTTAATGCAGTTTTAATTTTTTTTAATTATATATAAAACATTATTATTAATCAATAATATATTGCCATTGCCTTAATGGAGCGATGCCATAACCTTTTTTTGGTTCCCAAAAAATCTTTCAGTGAACAGTTCTTTACAATTTTAACAAGAACATTTAAAAATTCTATAGAACCTTTTGCCCAATGGAAAGGTTCCATTGATGTTAAAAGTTCATAGAACCATAGATGCCAATAAACCTTTATTTTATCATTCTCTACCAGCATGTAAAGTGAATAGCAAATCTTCAAGCTTTACAAATTCCAAAGGCATTATTCAGTAAAGGCATTTGGTGTATGCCATGAAAACAAAAGAAGAAATCCTCTTTATAATGACTTCCCCTCTCTGAAATGTGGAACAGCCCTCTAATTGCATCTAACATGCAATAAAAGTTCAT
Organism: Hybognathus amarus; assembly: GCA_030378365.1. Taxonomy (NCBI): domain Eukaryota; kingdom Metazoa; phylum Chordata; class Actinopteri; order Cypriniformes; family Leuciscidae; genus Hybognathus; species Hybognathus amarus. The sequence continues at coordinate 702,704 of JAQIUQ010003539.1, forward strand.
AATTCAGGGAACAATGATGTGTAGACCACGGAACAAGGTTGACAGGCAGAGCACTGCAGCGTTTGATAGCAGGCGGTTGGTATGATGCTGCTTTCTGTTGTTGTATTGAGAGCACACTGCACCGTAGTTCCTAGATGTGGTGCTTCTTAAGGGACCAGTCCATAGAAATACTCTAAAAGAGCTTTTCATTGGTGCTGATGGTACTGATTACCTCAGAGGGATTCAGTTATTTTACAATGAACCAGATTGGCCTCAGACAGATCCAGCTGTGTGATTTCATAACTAGAGCTAGAGCAGTGGATGGCGTCATGTTGATTCGGGTTTCTAACTGTTCCAGTTCATACTGTTCTAGTTTCACATGTAAGTCATATTAAGATTTAAAAGGCACTTATTTTTGAGACACATTAAATTATTAGACCGTAGACTGTTATACGTCTCTCAAATGTTAAAGTATTTGGGATTTTTAAATAATTTCCTTAGTTTGAAATAAATGTTTTTGGATGAATATTTGAAACTTTGTTCCTGAAGGTCTTGATTCATATTGAGTGAAAGAGCAATCATATTTTGGGAGAAAATAGAAGCATGAGATTGCAAGTGATACTTGATCATGTTGAATAAAATGTAAAGATTTCTTTCAGTTTGTAGTGTCGGTTTGTCGCCTGTTTACGTCTTAAGAATCATGAGGATAAGCATGTTTTCTTCACTGTAAAAAAAGATTGTTGGTTTAATGTAAAAAAATAAGTAACCTGGTTGCCTTCAAATTTTCAGTTCATTGAAATAGAAAAATTGAGTTAAAGGGGTCATGAACTGGCTTTTTGAATGTTTTTATTTTGTTGTCTGAGGTCAACTTATGACGTTCGCTTGGTTTTTACCTTCAAAAACATAAAAATGAATAAGTTATGGGCTATTTTCTTCCCTAGTTTTCAGCCTACTTGAAAAATGCTCGGATTTTATGGGCGTATCGCATTGAAGACTAGGAAGTAAACGCCCACTGCTGTGAGTGGATAACAGTTTTGCATATTATAATGAGCTTCAACTCTGTCGTTGGTTTCTGTCGGTGCACGTGGGGGAATTTGTTTTGAAAACCACTGTTGTAAAATGGAAACCGAAATGATTCGCTCATACATGTTTGACCCAGAGTCCGATCCCGAATCGCAGGACAATGAACCTACAGCACCTCCAATACAACGGATTCTTGTAGACACATACACATAATTATTAGATATCAAACGATCTGTAACAATGCAATGCTAGCCGAGTAGATTATAATTTCTAAAATAAAAATATTACTCACATAAGTGTGTTGCACCACTCCTGTTGGATCCAATATAGAAGGTACAGCGCCTTTTTTAATCTTAATCAGTCTGCGAATCCAGCCTCGAACTGTGTCTTGTTCACAAAACAATCCTCGGTGAAATGAAGCGAACATACGGATGATGTTTTACACTCATCAGCTGGAACGTCATTAAAAACAAATTTTAACCAGGCATTCCTAATATTGGAATCCAGAGGAAGCTTATGCAGCGACTGTCTTCTTCCACAGCCAGGCACGGCACAACATTTTGTCAACTGAATGTTTATTGCTGGCAGCTCGCTCCGGTTTGTCATCACGAGGTATGCTTTTGTTTACCTATGGTGAATGCGCAGAATCGGTGGGCGGGGCTAAACCAGCGGTGTTGAAGTAGGCGTTGATGAGCGGGTGGGGTTTTAGCGTCTTTGACGTCATACTTCCACACTTTCAAAAATGAGACGTTTGTTGAGGCTGGTGTCAATACAAGCTTTTATTGGACTAACAAGGACGTTTTCAGTTCTAAAACTTACAGGATATTCTTATAATATGATGACCTCTTAGATGTCAAGCTCAAGGAAAATTTGATTTCTCAGTTCATCACCCCTTTAATACAACACAAATTGTTGAAAATATTTTTTTAATGTTCATTTTCAGGTCGTCAGAGCTGATGGTGTTGTATGGTGATGCATATTTAAAGGTACTCTATGGAGTTTTTAGCGGCCTCTAGCGGTGATGTTTCAGAATGCAACAAGAGCGCTCGTGCCCATGTGCGTGCTAGATCTCAAGAGCGAGCATTCGCTACCAGCCACACGGAGACTTTCAGACGCAACAGCGAACTAATCACACAGCATGCTGGAAACTAATGTAAACTCCCACTGCAGGTACAATAATAGCCTACGTTTATCAGCTTGACATTGAACTAATGCTCTGTGCTTGTCCATGATAATGTTACAGTAAACTGCATGTAGTCTAGCCGACATACGATGATCTAGCATAAGCCATTTCTCTAACTATTCGTGTATCTTTCACAATCAGCAATGTCAAAATAGGTGAATGTAGCCTATAATATGATAACGAAAACGGTTAGTGAACTAAACTGAACAGTTTCAGTGTATCAGTAAGATCGTAGGACGTGACATTACTGTGGGCTACTAAACGTGTCTGGAAATGTATATAAACAATATAATAGTAGTGGATGAGTGACGTTAGTCAGTAACTAGGTCTAGTAAATAAAATAAGTAACATCCTAAAGCACCGACTTTTTGTTATCCTGGAACATTCTTTTGTATTCATGTCATGTTTCATGTAGTTTACCCTGCTATTTCACTAGAGTTTACAAACTAGCCATATATAAAGTATAATAAGCCGATGTTGATCCACGTTTGCGTCTGGAGTCGATCATATTCACGTTTTGCCTGACGAGCTTCAGCAGATAGTTACAACTTTTTTGTTTATTATATTTTTGTGGAGATTGTGTTGGAGTCTGTGTTGTGCTGGAGGCAGGACGTTTTGGGAGTTATCAGACTCCGTGTCGTCAGCTGAAGTGCCGCTGGTCGCATGTTGAAATCAACGGGGTTATTGTGTCCATTTCTTTTACCGTCTATGGGTCGCATAGACTGTATGATAGAGAGACTCGGGAGCGCGCATGCACGTCACATCCGATGGATTTCGTAGGGAATCCGACCCGGAGACCTCACATATAAATATGAATATTGCTTCAGAGGTAATAGCAAAACCCGAAAAGTGGATCATTGCAATGTGTGATTACTTCACACACAGGCAATAAAAAAAGGATTCATTTTTTTAAAAATGTTACATTTAGGACCTTTAATAAAATGATGAAATCAAGAATAAAACTTTCATTTATTATGACAGAATCATCCTGATTTTATTGGCTTACACCAACAAATGTTAGTCATATTAGGTAGAAAAAGATACTTAACACCTGTGCATATTTTCTGTTTTTTTACAGCACACACACACACACACACACACACACACACACACACACACACACACACACACACACACACACACACACACACACACACACACACACACTGGATGTAGTTCTCAGTAAAGGTCACTGTGTTGTTACTGACACCCTTAGGTGTGAAGTTTATCATCGTGGCATTTTGTGTCAGACACACACGACACCATATATCAGCTCAGAGTTGCAGATGAGTGTGACGTCTGATGCTTGATGCCTGTAAGAAAGTGTCTCTTGCAAAGAGGAAGGACAGAATATGTCAAGAAGGCTGTGTTATTAAATGAACTTTTATAGATTTTGATGTGAATCATAATGCCTGTTGATATTGCTGTATTTTTTTGTGAGACTGCCTCTCTCTCCTTCTGTCTCTCTTTTTTTCCTTTGTTGAACAGGTGCCACTTTGACCAGCGACAATTGTGCTTTAAGTTTGTCTTTCATTTGCACAGTGGGATGTCTTCTGCTTCTGTGTGCCATTTAGAAGAAGGGAATGGGCAGAAGGCAGGGGAAAAAAGAGAGGGAAATGTTATTTGGCACACCACCCTTGTTGATTTGGCGTTATACAAGAGAGAGTAAAGGCTTGTTGGTAAATATGTAAATGGTGCACTGTGAAGACATCCTGCCTGGCACGATTCTTGAGCCAGCGGAGATACAAAGACGTAATTCAGAAAATAACTCCGCAAGGAAGTAAAAAATAAGAGAAGGCAACAATTGCAGCGTAGTGTTGCTGTGTGAAACATTTTTTCATAACGTAAGCTGGCAAAAGGATCATCTAACTTGTATTTTTTTATGGCACATTGGCAAAAAATGGTTAATTCTCTCATTATGCAAATAAATCCTACTAGATTTCTGGCTTTTAAAGAAGCTAGTTTATTAGTCAATTGAATTAGTAATTTAGCTGATGCGTTTTCGAAGCTGATGCGTTTTCGAAGGCTCTTTGCAACTAACAGAAGTGAAAGTTTGACTTAGGCAGGTACAATTTAATTGTATAGTGATTAAAAATCCTGTTATGTTTTGAGTTCAAGATATTATTTGTAATATCAATCGGATTTCTCCTTTCTGCTATGTGAAATAGACATGTAATCATTTAAAAGGAGAACTCTTGAGAAAGAGAGCTTAAAGTGTTAGTGTGATCTAACATATACTGTATATTTTTTGTCATGGGACCATATTTAGATATTTAGAGTCCATCTTATTTCGCTGTGATTAAGAGATTCACAAGACAAGATGAGTAAGATATTATGCTTTACAATGATTATAATTTTTTAAACTGTTTTCCCATGCCAGAGTAAGTTTTATAGCATATACAATTAGTTTTATGTTAAAGCAAATTTGAATGATCTAAAAAAATATGTTATAAATGTTGGTAAATTATAAGAGTGATTTAGACTAAATGTTCTGCCAACCCTATAGTAAAAAAGCAAAATCTATACCAAAATGTATTCTACAAATCCATTATGTTTACTACTGACATATTGCTTGAGACTTACATTTACTGATATAAATATTATAATTAAACTTTATTTGGAGTGCTTCTACACTCTTAGAAGAAAAGGTTCTATATAGAACCTTAAAAGGTTCTATCAGCGCTACGTATTTGGAACCCCTAAAAGGTTCTATACAGAACCCTTTTTAAGGGTTCAATAATAAGAAGCCTTTATGGTTCTTTGTAACCAGGAAAAAGGTTCTATATGGAATTTTGGGTTCATTCATTATCATTTGTTTTGTCCTTTCCCGATTAAATATTTCATATTATCGACAAACATTAAGACCCTAAAATATATTTATGAATGCATCTGAATGATCACAAAATTCAAGATATGGGGGTTAGAAAATGTATATATTTACTTCATTTTATGTAGTTAATCAATTACACACGAAGAGTGCCTTCAGTTTTTCTCCTCCAAAAATCAGCATGATTAAAATGGGATATTAAGTACAGTTAAAAAACAATAATTTAATTACAACTACAAAATGTTGCAGAATAATGTAATATAATAAATAATAGCCTATTAAGAACCTTTGTGCCAAAATGGTTCTTTCTTGTGATTACCTTTTTTAGCATAAAAGGTTCTTTGGAGTTGAGTAAAGAACCCTACAGTATGCTTCATATAGAACCCCAATGAACCCTTTTTTCTAAGAGAATATATTGCAGAATGCATATTTTAATATTTTATTACTAAGCCTAAAATGTGTTTTAACATTACTATTAGATATGTATCTCTGTATAATATCAGTATAAAGAATACTTCCAATAGTTCAACTTTAGCACAATCAAATAAGTATATCTTTAGTTGAACTTCGGCATTTCTGGGACTGGATAACTAAAGTGCATTAAGTAAAACAATTAGTTGTTCCAATTTAGCAGACTTAAACTATACCAATTTAGTATACTAAAAGTACAATTGCAGGGTATTTATATTAAATATGTAAATGTATTTGCGTATTTCTAATTCATTTTAGTTTTTTTTTCACCATAGAATGGTTCAATAATGATTAAACCCCAGGAAATACTATTAATATAATAATAATACAAACACTATTTCAAAACATTGGAAATATTTTGAGAATTCACTACCTCAAAATATTGTGAATATTAACCCTTTTCCCAGGTGGTTTATAAATATGTGGTCTACATTTTATTTTAGAAATCATGACACTGACGGGTTTAAACTGACCACAGACCTTTAGAGTTTAGCGTCAACTCAGCTTGAAAACTACATGTATGTGTGTTGGAGCAGGGTTGAATCTAAACTCTGTAGGGCTCTGGCCATCCCTGCTAAATGATTTTTAGAGCGGATTTACGGCAGTTTGATCAGCAGAGTGATAATCTATGTTAAGATTTCATCCATGACCATGACAACATGATGCAATTCATGTCATGTACAGTATAACACGCAATACCAGCTTGCATCATTGTTTTGCCTAAAAAGCAAGGACGGTCCAAACCCATTCATAGATCCAGTCAAAGATGTATTTTAGTCATTTCTGGTTTATAACTCACTTATCCTCCCCACTCAAGTCAAGGGTTGAATATAATGACCCACTAGCATATCTTGAAAACAAGAGGCAATCAACAATTTTAAATCAAAAATCATTTTCATTCTCAGTGACTCAGAAATAGTCAAGTTTAACTACATTTATTTCAAACGTACTTTTGAAAAAAACATTTTTTTTTCTTTTCAAAACAACTTAAATAATTTATGTAGTTCAGATAACATAATATTTTGAGTTTCTGATGATTAAATCAATCTCCTTCATTGTATTAACTCAATTTTTCCATTTCAATGAACTTAAAGTTTTAAGGCAACCAGGTTACTTCATTTTTTAAGTTAAACCAACAATATTTTTTTACAATGTGTAACCATTGAGGTGAAATGACTCAGAAATGATACATTATAGTAAATGCTTTTCCCCTTTATGTGGATAGTTTTGTTTGCAATGTAAACCATTCAGTATTTCTGAATTTGACAGCTTGTGGGGCAAGTTGTAACACTTGAGCACTTTTTCGAGGCGTCATAGCTGACCCCATATGTCAGTAAAGTTATTCCAAGTTAAAGTAATCTTCATTCATGGAGTTCATGTGCAGCTGGTCATTTGCAGGAATGAACCAGGAAAGCTTTTTCCAACTCGTCCTTTTTGTTTTTCAGTGGACGTGAAGGTCATACTGTATATTAATTTTAAAACCTGATGCACTGTTTGCCCTATAGATTCCATTTTATTGTTAATACACCTTTTAGTACTGGAGGTGTCTCTTTAGAAGCTGCTGTCTCTCAAAGCGCTGTTGTTTTGATTTAATTAGCAGGCCAATACTAATAATTTTGAATTCAATAGAACACAGCAGCAATTACTATGGGTTGCGACATTAACGGATCTAGATTTATAGAGCAAAGAATCGTGGCTGAACCTTAACCTTCAATTCAGCAACTTTAAATGTGATTTTTTAGAAAATGTTCTCATATAGGCTAGTCAAAGGTTATTTAATTTGCTTGCTGGGAATAATTCACAACTGTGCTTCTGCTTTTCACTTTGGAATGTTGATGAGGCCGGATTATTGAAGAAAAAAAACTGACCTCACATCCTTCAGAATGTTTTTACATTTTTCTAGTATATTCATGAAGAAGCCGGTTCATTATTCATTAAGAAGAATAACTATATTTTAGTAAGGTGCATTACAAAATCAATTCCTTTTACAAGCTTGTAAGTTGGATTCAAAAATCAAGTTAGTTCAAAATTAGTTGAATACTTTGGCATAAGTAAGTCTGACCATTTTAATTGCTCTTTTTATGTGAAAAAAAAAAAACTTACAAAGTTTAAACTTTTCCAGAAACACCAAATTGGGAAGCAGAATTACAAAATTCAGAATTTAAAAATATTAAATGTTTATCTATTTGTATTTTCCATCCAGTACAGTCATTAAAAGCACCATGTAAATCTATAAACATGCATTTTAGAACCTTAGAAACACGCTCTAAATGGACAGCACGACCCTACTGAAACATTTTAATAAGTGACAAAGACTTCAGACTTCTTGTTTCTTGTCAGGCACCATTTAGGGTTCCCGTGCGTGGCCCGTTCGAGTGGCCCGCTATTGTCCCACAGAAGTCCGGAGGGAGGAAGCGCTTCTTTGGGTGGTCTGACAGACCCCCACGGCCCACAATAGAGCGGGGCCCAATTATGATGAGGACGTTTTTCTACTTGAAGGTTGTTGATTTACGGCTCCCAGTTCAACCGCCTGCAATTACCAGTGAAGCAGCCATGCACATTCAAAGCTTTCTGTATTTAAAGTATGAAGAGTGAAAGCCCAATTTGTTGTTAAGGTAAGAAATCTTGTTTTAGAAATACATTTAGTTTTTTTTGTCTGTTAAATATATTGATTTCACCGTATGTAGAGTGATATGCTGTGACCGGCTTAACCGTAGAATCAAGTGCTAGTGGTAAACAGATAGAAGTTTGTGGCAAAATGATTATGAATGCTTTTAATGGCGATCTACCTCAATATACACCATCAATATACACTTCATAAAAATGCTGGGTTGTTTTAATCAAATTTTGACAAACCCAGCCATTGGGTAACATTTTTAAATGAAATTTTTAACCCAATGGCTGGGTTTGTCCATATTTACCCAAAATTGAGTTAAAACAACCCAGCATTTTTTAGAGTGTACCATCAATTATCTACATATCTTTGACGATGATATTAAACTATTATGTTTTATTAATAAATAAATGTTATTAAAATGATTATTATTATATTCATATATGATTATTAATATTATAGCTATAAAATATGCTGCTCATTGTTTTTCCTATCAGTTTGTTAACTTAACTTTATTTGTGATTCTTTATTTTATTTATAATCTGTTAAAAAATGAAGGTTATGATGAGCCGCTTTGTTTTAGAAAATGTGTCTCAGCAAAAAAAAAGTATGAAAATAATCTTCTATATTTACTCGCTTTACGGCAGTATCATTTAATAAAAAAAATGACTAAATTTGACCAAATTATGTATACAGCTTATAAAGCAACAAGATTTCAAAAGTAAATATTTCTTACAAATATTTATTCAAATGCGAAAGATGGATATAACAGTAGGCTATGCAAATCTATATCATTTTATACATCCCAAAATAGAACCCGCAAGTCAACTTTTCAGAATTGTATTGTTTTAGGAAATAGGAATTTTACCCTGTAGGCTAGCTTATATATATATATATATATATATATATATATATATATATATATATATATATGTGTATATATATATGTGTGTGTGTGTATATATATATATGAAGAGTTCAGATGCAAAAGCCTCTAAATGCCATTTGATATTTTCTTCTATAATGACCATTTTTATCAAGCTTGAATATTTAAGTTCAGCAATTTCACTTAAATGACAAATAATAGGTCATCTTCATTGCCATTTAAGTGAAATTACTGAACTTTAATATACAAGCTTGATAAAAATGGTCATTTTAGAAGAAAATTTCAAATGGCACTTAGAGGCTTTTGCATCTGAACTCTTCATATATATATTTTACCCTTTGGATTGCACTGATGTATTGAGTTGCACCAACACTGTCACTGTCGGGTGTTGTTCAGAAGCAGGTCAAAGGTTTAGATCTAATCTCTCTAATTAAGCCGTCTTGGTTGTAAAGCCATGAGCTCTGAAACAATATAAACATGACGGGAATTTAGACTGTCATAGGGTATTAAACATCAAAATAACAGCAATGATGACGTCTATTCACTGCACACAAGCTTCCCATTTTTGACCCCTGAATTGTTAAATGATCTTATGACCAACACAGAGCTATAACATAAAGAATGATTCTTCAATGGGAGTGTTTAGATGCCTCAGAAATATTAGAAAAATCTGTAATAAATATTTGTTATGGATCCAAAACAGGTGGAATTTTTATGTAATGGATAAAAAAACATCCAACAACTATGCTCTGGTAAAATATCTTCACAGCCTTTTTTAACGGCATACTGTCATTTATAGATCATCTGCTTCTACACTGAGTGGCCTTCACCTCAGAAACATTCCTTTCATTGCCATTCCCCGGTGTGTATCAGCGTGGGTCACTGTAGGAAATTACAGCAAATCTAAAATGAAACCGTATTCTGGTGCAAATGATCAAGGTTAGCAGCCGCAGCAAAAAGCGTGAATGTAAGTCAGAAAGGTTAGGAGAAAAAGAAAGTCTACTGTTCTTCTCAGGCGGTATCCTTGTTTCTAAGAGTCCAAATGGACTTTTTTTCTTTGATAAATCATGTTTCTACTACAGGCCACACTGACTTTCCAATGCAAAGACGTCGACCCTGTAGAGGGAGAAGTGCGTATAAGATCTCTCCATCTACAGCTATTTATACTCTGTCCTTTCAGTTAGAACGAAAGGGGACACGCATCTTCAAGAGACTCGTAAGAGAGAGCTGTTGTATTTTTTTATACGATGAATGTGAAATGAACTTTATATGGCCTATTCAAAATAATCCACGCTATTTGTTCCATCTTCTTTGGTCTGTGAAACTAAAAGCGTAGATGACACTCTTGAAGTGTCTGTTTATGTGCGTGCAATCATATCTCTGTTGATTTCAGAAAACACGCTCGGCTAATTTCGCTGATTTGTAGCATCTGATCTTGAGGTGTGTATATTTTTCCTTTTTTTGCTTTATTTTGAAAAAGTATCACACACATACTCATAGGCCTACTTTTAGCCTATATGGGGACTCTCCATAAGCAAAATGGTTTTTATTCTGTACAACTATATCCTCTTTCTCTAAACCTACTCATCACAGAACATTTTTGGCATTCTTTTAAGTATGTTTTGTTCACGAGGACACAGGAACCATGTTTACATTGTAATACCCATATCATTTTAGACATTTGTGTCCTCATAAACCATATATACAAGAATGCACACATTCGTCCTCATCTGTTCTGCAGTGTTTGCCTTCACCTCTGTGCACAGAGGGCAGGTGGAGTAAAGTGAAAGAGTCTGTGAGCCTTAACAAGCTCCAAATAGAAAAAGAACATCATTTTCATTAGGCTGCCAGACAAAGGCAGAGGCCCCCGTGTTTTTGGGGAGGGCTGCTGTGTGTATGTGTGTGTTTGCTTGGGATATGCCTCTTAAGCGAGAGCGTGCATATGACTGTGAGAGACTCTGTGTGTGTGCGAGTGTTTTTCAGGGACTGTCCTCTTTCCTGGCTGCTTTGTCTCTATTGGTATTGTGTGCTGCTTAGAGAAAGGACTTCCTGGTCAATAGGGAGTAGAGTACCATGAACTCGACAACTCCCAAAACACACACACACACACACTCTCAGCAGGCCGGAGAGCAGATGAGAGAGATGACAGGATGGTGCATTTGTGAGGACTTGTTGCTAGGTGACTGACGGACAAATGCTCAAGTCAGGGCCTGTTTTCTTAAAGCTTAAGTCTATCTTTCTGAAATGTTTTGACTGACTTGAATAGATTCATAGGAAAACATATAGGTAGAAGCACGTCATTGATCCTGGAATTACATTCCTGTCCAAAATTTCGATCATAATCATATCCACTTAAACATAAACTCACCCATAACGTATCCCTAAAATCAGAGGGAAATGATGGATAAAAACTTCCATAGTATTTTATTTTTCCTACTATGGAAGTCAATAGGCTACCATTGACTTTTTGGTTACCCACATTCTTTAAAATATCTTCTTTTGTGTTCAACAGAAGAAAGAAACTCATACAGGTTTGGATCAACATGAGGGTGAGTAAATTATTACAGAATATTCATTTTGGGGTAAACCATGCCTTTAAAGGGTTAGTTCACCCCAAAATGAAAATTCTGTCAGTATTTACTCACCCTCATGTTGTTCCACCCCGTAAGACCTTCGTTCTTTTTTGAAACACAAATTAAGATATTTTTGATGAAATCTGAGAGCTGGATCACTCCTCCATACTAGTCCATAAGCTGCTTGAGGAATTGAAACTTGCCGTCCTCGGAAAGTTATTAAAGACATCGTTAAAATAGTCCAAGTGACTACAGTGGCTCAATCTTAACTTTATCAAACTACGAGCACTTTTTGTGCGCAAAAAAACAACAAAAATAACGACTTTATTTCAACTATTCATTTACTTCTCTCTCTGCCTCGAGTCAGGTTACTGGTTTAATAACGTATGATCTGTTTTTGTATGTCACACGCTAGGGGTGTAACGGTACACAAAAATCACGGTTCGGTACGTACCTCGGTTTTCAAGTCACGGTTCGGTACGTTTTCGATACAGCAAAAAGAAAGAAATGCCAGAGAAATTTCCTACTTGTTTAAAGAAAAAATATATTTAAATGAGTGTGAGTTTTCCTAGATCTTGAAACTTTCAGGTTTATAAATGGGGGTCATCTTTGAAGGATGAACAAATAATGTTTTGGTCATCACATTAAAAATAACATTTAAAGATATAATTATTTCATATAATATTTGAATTTTGAAGTGCTGGAAAAAGAAGTGTGAAGTACTTGAAAGCATTTCACCATTCCAGCCAAACTGGTTCCAGTTAGTGTTACTATATTAAATACATGATGAATGTTGCCTGTCTGTGGACGTAAAGTATTACTAGTTCATCCACGGCACAATGTTTCTCCTAGTTTCCATGACAGCGCTGTTTGATCTAATAGAGATCTACGGTTAATAACGGAGAAATGTGAATGCATCTCACTAGATCTCGCAGTGATGTTATTACCTCAGTGGCGAATTCTAATGTTTTCTTTACCGGATCTCTTAGCGCTGTGTGGTAACAGTGTTGCTTGATCGAGATCGGCTCGCGCTGCACAGATGTTGCTGGTCTGAACTGATAAACGATCCGTGAAGCACATAACGAGTAGCGCAGTTTCGTTCTGCTTTCATTACGCTTGCCTATTTGATGTTGTGCAACGTTGTGTTGGGCGCGCCAGCACGAATATTGCCGGCAGGAAAAATGGTCCAAGCAACCGTTCGGTTTGTATGCGTACCGAACCGGAAGCCTCGAACCGAAACGGTTCAATACGAATACATGTACCGTTACACCCCTATCACACACATCACATGTCCAGCGTCGGCCAATAGTGAGCCTACGTGTGACGTAGCTCTACACTATCACACTACGTTAACTGACTAGTCCCATAGAGAAGGAAGTGAATAGTTGAAATAAAGTCCTTATTTGTGTTTTTGCACGCAAAAAGTATTCTCAACGCTTGATAAAGTTAAGATTGAGCCACTGTAGTCACTTGGACTATTTTAACGATGTCTTTAATACCTTTCCGAGGACGGCATGTTTCAATTCCTCAAGAAGCCTATGGACTAGTATGCAGGAGTGATCCAGCTTTCAGATTTCATAAAAAATATCTTAATTTGTGTTTCAAAGATGAACGAAGGTCTTACAGGTATTGGAACAACATGAGGGTGAGTGAATACTGACAGAATTGTCATTTTTGGGTGAACTAACCTTTTAAGTGATTGCTGAAATTTTAAAAAATAACCCTATAACAGATGGCATTGTCTTTTTAGCTGATTGGATAAAGGGATTAACTTGTATTTCTTTACGAGGATAAATTGTCTTGGACAAATTCACTACATTAAAGACCACCCCTCTCTTTAACAGAAGAGATACTGAGAGTGAGACAGAGAAAATATAGAACTAGTACATTGTTCTCTTGCTGCAGGGCTTAAGGCTTGATCTCAGGTTTATGAGTCACTCTCTGCATGAGTATCACAGCACACATCACAGAGGACAGACAGCAGACGATCAGAAGACCTAGTGTAGCCAGACACCACATTTACTCACTACTGTGTGTGTGTGTGCCTGCTGGGACTCAAAGTGAGATGAGTCTCTGCTGTCACTAGCTGTCAGAATCACTGCATCAGACGCCACACACACGTGGAAATAGTTTCTTTAGAGATGTGACCTGTTTCTAAATGTCTCTTCTCCTTTAGCTCAATAACACACACAACTTGGACACATACCGGTCACCAATGACCAGTGAATGATCTGCCTTAAATCTGTAACGCTCTCCAACACACAAACATGCAGTTTCCCGATATTTGTCATGAAAATCAAAAGTGTCACTTTGGCATTTGACATACGCCCCAAGTAGAGAGATCACGCCTAGCCGTAAACATCCTACTGACACACACACACACGGCTGACCTTGTCATCCTCACGCACACACACATTACTGCTGTCTGCCTGTAAGCTGTGTCGCTGAGCTTATTCAACAGCTGAAAGCCTGTTCATCCAGTCTCAGAGATTATTTATTTCTGATTCTGATTATTTAAAAGCACAACAGCATCAGACACCCATATACAACATATAAGACTTTTATTTTGCCCTGTTAAATAAAAATCTTTATTTTTAGAGATTATAGAGAAATGACTTGTCTGCATGCTTCTGGATAGTCTTCCATCTTCCATTGTTTTGGTCAACGTGTGAATGTTTTCCATGTCAAAAGGTGTTTTATGTTTTATTTAGCATTTTATTTTTTGTGCCATTTAGGGGAGGGTTTATCCAAAATATCTGGAAGCTCATTTCTTTCTCTGGTAAAGAAAAATAATTTAAAAAATGTAATCGTTATTTCTCTTTTTTCATATTATGAGAAAAGCTATTGTGGCTTTTTTCTCATTGTAAACTAAACTTACAAAAAACAAATAAACTTTGTTTATCTATATATATATATATATATATATATATATATATATAATTGTGTATAAATATTTGTGTATTTATATATGCCTATATATACACATATTTGTATGTATTTTTTTTTAAATGGGCACAGAAACAGACCACAATAATAGGCAGGTATAGGGAGAAAACGTACTGTAAAAATTAATATAATTTTAACTGTACAATTGAACAGTAATAACCAGTTAACTGGTTAACAGTAAGTTCCTGTATAACTTAACATTACAATACTGTTAAATGTACAATTTTTGAGTAAAAAGAACAATCAACTTATCATTTACAGTGAAAAGCCATAAACTGACACTCCCCAAATTCCCAGACACTTTACATTTGATGGATTTTTTTGAACAGCTTATGTACATCAGGGTTGTACAATTTGCAGGCTCTGTAAATATATTAGTATTTGTACTGAATTATTATTTGTACTTATTATTTTTTTTTACAGTATATATTAAAATGTTGAAGCAGTCTCTGTGAACAGAAGACATCTGAAAATTAATATAGATTTTATATTGGAGCTTAAAATATCAAGAAAGTGCTTTTTAGTTTTTGTGTCATATACATCAGATGGTCTTTAAACGCAGACAGAGATGTGAGCTGAAGAGTTTAGTTCTCTTTTAATCTCATGCCCCTTCAGGAGGTTTCTTCGTCAATTTTGAGTAAAAAAAGTGAATTAGCATTAATTAAAGTTCTTAGCTTTAATCAGTTGGTTTCCGGTGGGGGAAAACTGAGAGAAACAGCAGTCAGTTGTTACCCAAAAACAGAATGAAGCATCTTTAAACCTCTGTTTTGTACTTCAGGTTTTAATCCCGTTTTGTAATAATCCGTTTTGCAGGATTTCCTGCGCAGCAAAAGGCCGATTTTACTTGTTATGTGACGATATGAGAGATAACTGACGGGAGGATTTGGTCCACCACAGATCCTGAGCGGCTGACAAATATCTTGTAAATGTGTGCTCAGTCCCTCTGCTGCCCAAACATTTGCCTACGCTGATTGCAAATTTGTCATTGGGGTGCTATAGAGCATCACAGTCCTGCCCACAGCCGGTGCCGGATGTAAAAATTCTATACAATTTGTCTATTGACATTTGAGATATAAGCCATTAAAGCGTAACCATGGTAGACTTAAAACCAGCTATGGCTGTATAAGCGATTGTATACGCTCATATGAACGCCAAAAGTTCAGGGGGCACTAACCTTGTTTTAAGATAAATGCCTTTTATTCGCGATGAATTGGATAAGTAGCTACTTCATTACCCACAATCCTGAACAATCCCACAGTGCATCTGATTGGTGGAAGTCGTGTCATGTGTCTGAAACCCCACGAAGGTACATGACAGGCTGAAGATTGTGTAATGACGTAGGGCTAAGTTCATTGGTCGCACCTCTGTACATGACAGGCTGAAGATTGTGTAATGACGTAGGGCTAAGTTCATTGGTCGCACCTCTAAGTTCATTGGTCGCACCCCGCGCCATTGGATGTGCAGTTGGCAGCAACACAGCCTATGAGAGAGCCAGATGCTCAATGTTTTAGCATGTGCAGCTGCAAATGTGTTTGCTTCAGTAAATCGAGGAAAAGCAGTTTCCCAGCACATTCATTATATAAAATTCAATGGAGGAAAAAGTTCACATGTCCGTCATCAGATTTGGAAGTCTCTCAAAAGGCTCATTTACGGTGGCTTCAGTCGACTTTAGTGCGACGCAGTGGTTTATGGGATGAGTAGTTCGTTTGCTTGGAAATGAAAATGTACCATTGACTTTTTTTGGATTTTCATTTTGTTTTTTCACTCAAAATGATGTGTTGTATGCTTATGAGTTCAGCCGTAGCTGGTTATCTCTCAGACATGCTCTAATAATCTTTAGATATAGATTTTACAAAATGTCAATGGGAGAAATGAATGCGAAATTTACTTCCGGCACCAGCGCTCTCTCGGGCTGTGGGCGGGACTGTGATGCTCTATTGTAGAACTTGTTCACAACAGCCCCATCTTTGATTATTAATGGGAATGAAAGCGAGGCTGTGAGGGATTGACATGCATCTCTTCAGTGGGTTGTACTGTTATTTAATCTATTTTAAAAAATCTAAATATCTTTCCAAGAAATATGGAAATCTGGGAGCTATATACGGATGTCATTGAAAACAGCAAGTCTATCCTTCACAGCCTTGCTTTCATACCTATCATGGCGCTACCCTGAATAAGGTCTATACCCTTTCAAAAGGTAGTACCTCAAAAGTACCGTCCCAGTGACCGCTTTTGTACCATTTTTTTTTCCGAGAGAGCAAAGCATAGGCCTATATACACTCACCGGCCACTTTATTAGGTACACCTGTCCAACTGCTCGTTAACACTTAATTTCTAAGCAGCCAATCACATGGCGGCAACTCAGTGCATTTAGGCATGTAGACATGGTCAAGACAATCTCCTGCAGTTCAAACCAAGCATCAAAAAGAAAGGTGATTTGAGTGACTTTGAACGTGGCATGATTGTTGGTGCCAGAAGGGCTGGTCTGAGTATTTCAGAAACTGCTAATCTACTGGGATTTTCACGCACAACCATCTCTAGGGTTTACAGAGAATGGTCCGAAAAAGAAAAAACATCCAGTGAGCGGCAGTTCTGTGGGCGGAAATGCCTTGTTGATGCCAGAGGTCAGAGGAGAATGGCCAGACTGGTTCGAGCTGATAGAAGGGCAACAGTGACTCAAATAACCACCCGTTACAACCAAGGTGGGCAGAAGAGCATCTCTGAATGCACAGTACGTCGAACTTTGAGGCAGATGGGCTACAGCAGCAGAAGACCACACCGGGTGCCACTCCTTTCAGCTAAGAACAGGAAACTGAGGCTACAATTTGCACAAGCTCATCGAAATTGGACAATAGAAGATTGGAAAAACGTTGCCTGGTCTGATGAGTCTCGATTTCTGCTGCGACATTCGGATGGTAGGGTCAGAATTTGGCATCTACAACATGAAAGCATGGATCCAGCCTGCCTTGTATCAACGGTTCAGGCTGGTGGTGGTGGTGTCATGGTGTGGGGAATATTTTCTTGGCACTCTTTGGGCCCCTTGGTACCAATTGAGCATCGTTGCAACGCCACAGCCTACCTGAGTATTGTTGCTGACCATGTCCATCCCTTTATGACCACAATGTACCCAACTTCTGATGGCTACTTTCAGCAGGATAATGCGCCATGTCATAAAGCTGGAATCATCTCAGACTGGTTTCTTGAACATGACAATGAGTTCGCTGTACTCAAATGGCCTCCACAGTCACCAGATCTCAATCCAATAGAGCATCTTTGGGATGTGGTGAAACGGGAAATTCGCATCATGGATGTGCAGCCGCCAAATCTGCGGCAACTGTGTGATGCCATCATGTCAATATGGACCAAACTCCCTGAGGAATGCTTCCAGCACCTTGTTGAATCTATGCCACGAAGAATTGAGGCAGTTCTGAAGGCAAAAGGGGGTCCAACCCGTTACTAGCATGGGGTATCTAATAAAGTGGCCGGTGAGTGTACACATGCAGTGTAGTGATTGATATAAGCTTCATATCAGACTGAACAGACTCCGCAGACTATCTGAAGGTGATCAGGATTACAGTAAAACAGTTTGTTTTTGTAGCGATCTTCAACAAAGGTAGGACATTAAAATGACATCTTGCCTCTTCTGTCACCACAGACACTCTGCTCTGACAATTTGCTATTTTTTCCCCCTCTTTTTCAGATTTTATGACAATGTGTGGTGTGATTAATAAGCCAATTCTTCATAAATGTATTGTTGGGAGATCATTAGCTTATCTAAAATAATTAACTAATTTTAATAGAAGTCCATTGGGATTGTAAAGGAAAAACGCTAAATATATGAGGACCACATAACTCACCATAATTTGTACAAGCGTTGTGACTGAGCAGTGGTTTTCAGATCAGGGGTAAGTGGTGTGTCTAGTTGCTAGGTAACAGTTAATGTAGACCAAAAATGGCTGTCTCATTTGTGTCTTTGATGGACTAGATATTACATTGTAGGGTTTAAAAGCCAAGGGTTGTTGTTTTGTTGGTGTTTAATTTATGTCATGCAAATCAAAATGATAATAGGGGCATTCCAGTATTAGTTGGTAACATTAGCAATTGATGTGTGCTGTTTATGACACTTTGTTTGCACTCGGACATGGAGGTGTAGATTTCATGTCTTCATTTTGGATGTGTTTGTTTGAGAAAAAGAAAATAAATGAGGAGGTACAGATTTACTTTTGCAATGTCACCTGATGCAAAGTATTTGGTGTGAAAAGTGATAGGACAAACTGAATGATAATAAAATAACCCAAATGTCTGATGGATCCTGTTGTGTTGGGAAATAGATGTCGCTTGTCCGGCTGCTGGATAACAGAGAGAGGGAGCAGGATAAGCCAGAAGGGTCATAGGATAAGAGGTCTTCTCTGTTACCACAAATCCCAGATTACATCCAAATGGGACAATGCCATGGCTGGACACCGATCTGTCATGAAGACCGGCCCACACACACTCACAGAGGTCTGTAACTCATCTGGTTTGGCTATGTACTAAGCAAGCAAAGACTTTATTTAATTGAATCTCTCATTCGTTTGCTATTATCTGGGCCAGTGGAGTATTAGCAATCCACTTCAGCTCTGCCCGACATGATATCTTAATTAGAACGTAAATCCCTATAGGAGTCATCCAGCGTTCGGCCTCAACCAGCTGAGAGGACGACAAAGCGGATGGCATCTCTCAAATGTGTGTGTGCACTCGGTCTAAAAGAAACCGCTGGGTTGACAGAGGGAACATGCTTTCAAAAGCCCTTTGGTGCAGAATAACAGTTTGGGGTTGGAAAGATTTATGCAATGTTTTTGAAAGAATTCTCTAATGCTCTCTAAAGGTTGCATTACAATAAAAAATGTATTGTGAATTATTGCAACCTAAAATAACTGTTTTCTATTTTATAAATATCTTTTAAAATGTCATTTAGTCCTGTGACTGATGGCAAAGCTGAATTTTCAGCATTACTCTAGTCTTGATCAAGTGTCACTTGATCCTTTAGAAATCATTTTAATATGCTGATTTGATGCTGAAGAATTTTTGATTATGATTCAATGTTGAAAATGGTTATGCTGCTCAATATTTTTGTGGAAACTGTGATAAATTATTTTCAGGATTGATGAATAGAAAATTGTACTAACCCCTAACACTTGAATGGTTGTGTCTGTGTTTGAATCAATAGTTGTTCCCTCCAGAGCCGATACTTCTTAAATGAGGAACAGAGTTTTGCTCGGCGCTGCAATGGGCTCAAACGGCCTTTGCCTGTTTCAGGTACAGTTGTAAAATGCTATAATTTTTGCCCTTGGTTCAATTTTTAAATTCCATCCATGACACAGATAATGATGCACTCTGTGTAATGGCATTACAAATCATGGTTGCACTTATTAATTAAGCGACTGTATATGAAAAGATAGCAACATTTGTTGTTTTCACAGACTGCCACAATAGCCTGATGCATATTTAGGTAACTTCATGTTCTATACATATATATGTTATCGTGTTATATATAAGTTACCTGAATATGCAGGTAATTTTCTCTTGTGATGGGATTACAGGAGGAACGTTCACAGTCTTTAGAGTTCTTGCTGGAAACTTTTGTGTTCAGTTTATACTTTCCTCTGAAAACTGCCCTAAAGGATACCTAAAGGTTCTTCAAAAGGTTCCAGCAAAGGCAAGTGCCTTGTGTTTTTTTCTTCTTCTTTTTCCTTACATTTTCACTGTGATGGTTAAATTACATGTACACTTTTTACCTCTCATACACCAGTAGCTATGGACATAACCTACTGTAAGCCTCTTCACTTAGAACTGTAACTGGCATTCAACAACTTTACTTTTGGATTGTCTGATGAAAAAATAACACAGTATTGTGTATATTGTTTATGTTATATGTTGTATATATTATGTTGTAGCCTATATTCCTGTTTCTAGAAAATGGTGTTAGCAACTCCAAGTTCATGGATTTGATCCTCAGGGAACAATACATATAGGCCTATAATGATGATGATGTAGCCTATACATTGAAAGTGCACTGGATTAAAGCATCTGCTAAATTCAGAAATGTGGCTTTGTATGGGACATTCAAGATGTTCTTTATTAATGTGGAGGTTAAGAATTGAAATAGCCTACTGTATGATTTGTGAAGCCTGATTTTTGTGTCTTTATGTGTTGTTTCACAGGACAAGCAAATAACTGAACTCTTTGTATGAGTGTCACTCCTTATCTTTACTCTCTCTCTTTCTTTCTCTCTCAGTCGTTCAGTGATAGCGGTGTCAGGCATTATATGCGTGCAATCATTATTCAGCTCGTGCGCGCTCCATCCCGGGCTCGCGCTTTGACGTGACGCACTGTCATTTCGCCACTGAAGTTACGGAGCACAAGCAAAGATTAAGCGGAACGAATGATTCTCCTCATTTTATTTGCGCGATTAATAGCCTACCAAGCATAGCTACGTGTCTCGTTTTTTTTAAAGTAGGGCCAGTAGGCCTATAGTTGTTTAAAAACAATTTAGCCTGAATAGGCTATGAAATGACAGTTATTAAGAGTAGCCTAATGGATTAGGCTATTTAACTAATAAGCCTAAAAAAATCGACTTTCCCCCTCACAAAGTCAATGTTTATAAAGTAGCCTGATTTATTGACGAGAGTCGTCAAATGATATTAGAAGCCATAATCTATAATCAGAAAATGATTATAGACTGTGAATTTGTAGAAAAATTCCCTATTTGTTACTAGGCCTAGCCTATGTTTTATTCTGTATCAAAATGTAGCCTAAGAACTCTGAATATTTCAGCACTGCTTCCAACACAGTCTCATGAAAATGCGTATCTATACCACGAATGTCATTTCTCGTGGCATTTATACCTTATTTTTTCCTAAAGAATGGCTCATAGCCTACTTAAGTGACTCGCAAATCCTTTGTCTTTGGTTATTTTACTGGTCAACGGTAAAACCGTAATGAGATGGATTAAGTGGACGCTTTAATCGTCTTATTGTGTCTACCTCTCATTCTTATGTCTAACTGTCACGTCATTATTGTTTTGTTTTAACCTGCTCAGGCCTATGGATAATCGATTTACTGTTGCCAAACACGAACATCACGATCCTCCGCCTAGATTTAATAGGTTGGATATCTTTGCGTGTTCTATTTTTGACAGTTTGTCATTCTGATGTGACTGTTTTCAATCGCTGTGTAGACAAACGAAGGGGTGACATGCGATAGGTTTAGCCTGTTAACAAAAAAAAAAAAAAAAATACAAACTAAAATTTTGAATTGCCGTTGGACTTTTTCCATCACTTTGAATATCACTTATGTAGAAAATCGAGTTTAAATCGTTGACTGTAGGCCTACAGCCTATATAATTATATATATATATATATATATATATATATATATATATATATATATATATATATATAGGCTATATATATATAGGCTATATATAGGCTATATATATAGGCTATATATATATATATATATATATATATATATATATATATATATATATATATATATATATATATATATATATATATATATATATATATATATATATATATATATATATATATATATATATATATAGGCTATGTGTGTATATAGGCTATGTATATATATAGTCATACAGTCTATATAGAATTTGCTATAGCTATAGGCCTATAGGCTAGGCTTTATAGCTGTAGGCTAGACGCATAGTGAGAGCTGATAGCCAAGACAAACAATTTCATGCCTAACCCTACCTGGATATAAAACATGCAAAAAGCACTTTCGGTTTAAGTCATGTGAAATAATATCAGGCCCAATTCCGACAGACTGAACTTTACCTCTGAAACAAGGCATGTCTTAATAAGACCGGACACTTTTAACCATCTATCACAAAACGATGCGTGATAATAAATCAGAGGACGTGTAGCCTACTGATAATTGAACTACCTATCGACTTTATGTTATGGTTTGGGGTTGTGAGTTAAGTCTTGCCGCACAAGATAGGCCTATGCTGTGCATGGTGCCAGCTCTTATTGATGGGTATTTCGTGCATCACATGATGTGCCACAAACATTTCTACATTTTGTCTTCCTGACAAGATTATTTTACCATGTTGTAATTTTAGAGATGACAGCTTATACTGACAACTCATGCTTAACTATTTTTTTATTCTTCTTCAGTGCATTTTTAAATTGAGATTCCTTTTTTGGGATGAACTAGCCTATGCTTCATGACATTTTTAGTTTATTGAGAAATCATTTTCTTTATTAATAAGTCTATTATTAATAAGTCTATAAAGTGTTCTAAACACTATTTCTAAGGTTCTAAATATCGGAAACAGAAATGTTATGCGTTTCGTAAAAGCAAATAATTCACGTTTTCGCTGTGAAAATCTAATATTTTTAAGCAATCAGTTTTATTCTTTATAACCTATATGCTTTTCATAGAAAGTCTTTCTGATGCCTGTTATATTTTAACAGACACTCTTTCCCATCGTTTTATCGACAACTCAGAGGGGGTTGCTTCCAGATTTCCACCAGAACGACAACATTACATTCGGCGTCTCTGAGCTGCACAAACGTAAAGGTCAAAATGACGCTTTGACGTTTTCACTGAAAGGCGCTGTCGCGCGCTGGGTGGTGCTGAAATCTAGTGCAGCTTCACGCGTGATTGGCAAACCTGACAGTGATTGACGTGTGTCCATGACAACCAGGCAGCCAATCTGACAACTCCAATAGAACAGAATAGCGGCAGCAGGGCTAAATGTTCTTTTATTTTGCTCCTCAGAAAACACCTTGCTTTACAGTTTTTTATGCTCACACTCAATCCAAAAAGAGATTTTGCCGTCCAGGCTGCTTGAGCCTGCCGGCACGGCATCGCTTCTTCAGCTCGTTTTGTGACACGACCGTTAACTTTTGCCGTTTTCTGACAGACAGGCTAAACAAAGAGACGGGGGAGACAGACGAGGAGCAACATCAGAAAGGAGGGCCAACGAAGAGATAGATTACAGTCTCCATGTTCCAGCTGCCCATCTTGAATTTCAGCCCCCAGCAGGTCGCGGGGTCTGCGAGACTCTCGAGGAGAGCGGCGACGTGGAGAGGCTCGGCCGCTTCCTCTGGTCACTCCCGGTGGCGCCGTCCGCCTGCGAAGTCCTCGGGAAGAACGAGTCTGTCCTGCGCGCGCGCGCCGTCGTGGCCTTTCACGCGGGCAACTTCCGCGAGCTCTACCACTTACTGCGAGAACCACAAATTCACCAAGGACTCACACGCCGAAGCTGCAGGCGCTCTGGCTCGAGGCGCACTTACCAGGAGGCGGAGAAACTCCGTGGGCGTCCGTTAGGACCCGTGGACAAGTACCGCGTCCGAAAGAAGTTTCCTCTGCCTCGGACGATATGGGACGGTGAACAAAAAACACACTGCTTTAAGGAGAGGACGCGACATCTCTTGAGAGAGTGGTACCTGCAGGACCCTTACCCGAACCCGAGCAAAAAAAGAGAGCTGGCGCAGGCGACTGGACTCAGCACCCACTCAAGTGGGCAACTGGTTTAAAAACCGGAGGCAGAGAGACCGGGCGGCAGCGGCCAAGAACAGGTAAACAGATCTCCTCTGAACTGGGATATTCGCTTTTATTATTAGCCTACTGTCATTATTTTTATTCCAAAGAAATAAACATTAAAGTTCGTTGGAGTTTCTTGAGCAATTTAACTTCAAATGAATGTCAAACTCGTCAGTCGTTGGCAAAGCTGCTTTTGTTCACGTTATCAAAATGTGCTAATTATTTTATATTAACTTACATCTCTGCTGATGCATACTATTTCATGCCGGAATGGTTTATGACAATATAAATAGGCCTACATAAGATATAATAAATAAAAAAATATTTTTTTTCAGGAGTTATGAAGATGCTAATGTGTCGGATCTGCTCTGATTCTCACTTCCTCGCTTTATCAAATCGTTAAATTTACAGTAGGCTATGTTTTAAATTCTGTAATTCAAGGTTGGTTTTTATGTGCTGCATATATTTCTAGTTCAATTTGTTTTGCATAAGAAAATATGTTGCATGTATCTTTGTTTGAAAATAACTAACACAGTCTCATCCCAAGTCGTCACGTACTCACGTATTGGGGCGTATTTTGACCATACGTCAACAATAAGTAACTTTTTTCAAAGTTACACAAGTTACAACAATTTTTTAAAGTCATGTCAATGTAATTTAAGTTGAAATAACTTAAACATCCAAGTTGATTATACTTAAAAATTTAAGGCAGCATATTTCCCCTTTTTGAAGTTGTGTTAATGCTTTAAGAAAAATCAGTATTTGATATTAGTTCATGCAAATGCACTTACAGCCTGTAATATTTTCGATTGCTTTTAAAGCATATCTTCGTCAAATGATTTTTGTAGTTTCCCACACTCAAACAATTCTAAATCCAAGACTGATGCATCAGATATCTGAAAGACATTTTTCACTCCACTCACTGTAAGTAACGAGTGTCTACGTAACCTCATTGACATTTTGTATCGTTTGTCACCCCTGTAGGCTACAGCAGCACGTTCTGTCCGGTGGCTCGGTCCAATCGCTGGGGGACGATGACACCACAGTAGACCGCCTGGGTCCCGCCTCAAGCCCAGAAGTCAGTCTTTCAAGCAAGGCGGCCATCTCCACCATCTCCATCACCTCCAGCGACAGCGAATGTGACATCTAACGTGACAGGCTTCAAAAGAGCAAACAGAAGAACTGTAAGAGACAATCTAACAACTACAAAAATTCAGTGCCTGCAACCGGCCCAAAGAGAGGCTAAAATGAAGGATGGAAAAATAGCGTCGCACAACTTTTTTCAACCGTTGATGTGATGAACAAAATGCGCGGTAGGCCTACTTCTCAAGAAGACAGGTAAAAGGGAGTTTTGAAAGACAAAAAAAAGAAAAAAAAAAGAAAAAAGAACGTTCAATATCGGAGGGCCAAACCTATTATTTTAGGCTATGTGTGCGTACATTATCATGAAAAGACTGAATAATGTTTTAATGTCCACTTGTCCTTTTTAATATATAAACGATGTTTATTTGATTATTTAAAATATCATCAGCCCCCCTAGTCCTTTTATTTGTGTGCTTTTTTATCATTTTTGCTGTGCGTAATTCTGGGCGTTGTGAATGTGAAAAAAAATGATAACATGATTAAAAAAATAAAATCACTGTTGAAATAAGTACTTCGCAATTTAGCACATTTATTTTTTACTGACACTTATTCCAGTGTGTTCAGTTACATAATTAATCAAACTGAACCATGTAGGGCCTAGCTAAAAATGTGTTAGGCTATTTCATGTTTATTTTTAATATGACCATGTGTCAACCCGAAAGTAACAATATGCAGTTTAAAATGTGAATGTCACATGCTGCAGAACAGATTTGGAACAGATGGGGATCAAATATGTTGCATGTTTTAATGCCTCTCTGCGAGCTCAATCTCTCTCACACTCGAGCGGTAATTGGCTAAAACGCTTGGCGTGGTGTAATGCGCTCTGACAGCACAGGGTCAGAGAAAGGCCGCGACGCTCTCCCCGATGTCAACACAACCCGAGCTGTGATCTGCTGTTTAAATATAACCTATATATGGCCCAACCAAGCTTCATACAAATCATAAAGGAGTTTGGCACTGCTGCGACTTGCTGAAAATGTATTAATTTAATCTGATTTACAACCATGTTTTACATAGTGTCTATAATGACTTCTACTGTAATATTTTTATAATAACTAGCCTATATCTTTCCTTAAATATGCGGCTTGGTGGCATTGTTCGGATGTACATTTTCTTCAAATCTATAGGTTAATTCGCCTTCGTTCATTCGTTAATTCATCTAAATAAATTAAACAATTATCAACTTTTATTTACAAGTTATACAAGATTCAATTCATTTTAAGTCAGTTATCAACAAAAAATATTAATTTTTTAAAACTTTTTTATTTTCAAAAAGAATGGTTTGTCTTTGTCAATTGTCGGAAGCTAGGCCATATACAAAAAAAGGAAAATGATGGAACGAAGGCCTAGTTTTTTATGGTCTATTTCCTTCCAAATTATTCATATTTAGATGAAAAATGACTGTTTATAAATGTTTTATAAATATTTTACTTTAAAAGCACGACGGCTCTGTTTTTAGTGCTCAAATCAGCTGAAGATGTTTATGTCGTAGGCTAATTGAGTGAAGGAGCAGCCGCAAAAACACAGCGCCTCTGTTTCCCAACTGCCTGAAGGGTTCACGGCGCGCACCTGGGTTTAACCCGCGCCATTCATTAACGCTCCCAATAAAAAGCACAAGCTGTATTTTTCAATCCTCTTTCAGTCTGAACAACGGCGGGGCCAAACCAAGTGTTCCTTCCGAGAAAAAGGACAAAATAGGAGCCAAAGCAAGGGAGGGGAAAGGAGCACGGCTTTATTTAAACACTGGATACAAAATGGTGGAGAATTTCCGTTTCTTTTGAGTATGGGGAGTGCAGGGTGGGACGATGAAAAAGTCTTTTTTAGCAGTCAATAAGGTTGTCAAATTGGTCAACGGTAATCAGCACTAATGACGAGTTGGAGAGGGCCGAGCTAACAAAGAACACCACCCCCTCCCCAAACCCCCCCGCCCCCAAACCTCAGCATGAAAACTCTCTGCTGAGGTTGCCAGAGGAACAGAAATCCAAACTTTTTTCATTTGTGTGAGTGTGTGACGTTCTGGGACGTTAAATTGAGGAGTTCACTGTCAAGAAGTCTATCTAAGTAGCGTATCTAATCTGATAATAACAATAACAATATAGGCTATAGGCTACTCAATAAACCTTTTTTTTCACTTTCGATTGAACATTGAAAAAAAAAAAAAAAACAGAACTGTAACCCCCCAAATAACACTAGGCTAATGTAGAAGGATGTGTAGCTACATACAAATGTACATAAGTGGGTGGAAATTTAAAATTTACAACTACAAGTGTTGTAATTTCCTCTTAGTGAACTTTTTTCTATAATTGTCTATTGTTTGTGTAAAACTTTTTTGTTTCAGTGAATGCAAAATTATACTTTTTTGCCCGTTGCCTTTTGTCCTTCAAACAAATAGCAAATATCCAATTCATTTGTCCAAACAACTGCAAACAAGCCTCTTTTTGGACACTTAACTGGCTAGATAATGTATTCTATTTGCTTAAAAAATAAAGCGTAAAAATATAAAGCAAACATTGTCTCTAACCATTAACATTGGAAATGTGGTTCTATAGTAGGCATAGCCTGGAAAGATCCATACAACTTCCGGCAAATTTAGATTTGCTCTGCAAGTTAGCCTGGCAAAGAGCTCATTCAAGCCCATTTCTAATACGACGAAATCGCGGCACCAATCAGAAACGTTGGGGCGGGATTTACACGACTGACAGCACAGTACCGGGCAGCCTCTCATTCACTTCACGCACAGATCAGTGTTGCCGCTCCAATTTAGGCTTCCTTCAATGAAATCAAACTTTCCTGTAATTGACAGAATTACTAAAAAATATTTACCTAAAAGTTAAAGATTTTTTTGTGTCACGCATCCATGTCTATTTCCCTTAGGCTATATTGAATATAAAACGCATGTGGAAATTTTCCAATATCTGGAATCCTTTATTAATGGAGTAGGCCTATAAACAGTTTCAATAGATTGGTATTAAAGGCATTTTGATTAGAATTTATATTTCAAGTTTTTACTGCAAATGTCGAAATGTGCGCTCTTTGGTCCATCAGTGCTTGAGTCACCATTTATCGGAAAACATTTGGAATAGGTCAGACATAATTCAACGTAAAATGACCACGTATTTTCTTTTGTTTTAAGTGAGTTTTGTTTTGTATAAATTGTATCTTCATTTTAATCAATGTTTCCATCAACAAATTGACTGGATTAATAAACAAGAAGCGAATATAGTTGATAATATAATTAGGAAACGGAGGCGCCCGCGCATAAACTGGAGCTTGTCTCATAAATCAACCCGAACACACTAAAACACAGTCATTAGAACTCTATAACCAGCAAAACCATGTCAGTGCAAAATATTTTTGCATCTAACAAAAGCATATGCAAAAGCAATTGCAAAACCAAGCAAAATATTCACAAAAAAATGTTTTATCATATAGAATGTTTAAATATTAATATCAGTTTACAAGGGAAACGGATGCGGAGTAGTGGTTAGTGGAGATCAAAATGACGTTCGATGCACAAGACCAGCAAGACTATAGGCTGACCAACAGTCCTATTTTAACGTTCAGCTCTACAAAGATCAGCTCTACAACAAAATATAGATGGGCAAACAAGGAAGTTAGAGGAAGAAAAACAAGATACAGGAAGAAAACTAAAGATAGGCCTATAAATATATTTTGTTTCTTCGTTTGTTTTGTAAGTTTGTTTTGTCTATTTTTGTTCAATTTGGAGGTATTTATTTTAGTTATTTATTTATATGTTTATTAATACAGAAGAGACATTGTTTCTATCATTATTTAATTCATTATTTTTTAAACCTGTCATAATGAAACATGTCGAGTAAGTTGTGTCTTGTTATATAACATTTTTCTATCCATACAGAAGAGGCGTAGCCTACTTTAAATGTAGCCTATTGAAATTAGTAAGGCATCTTTGAGTAAACTTCGATTATAATTTGAGTATCTTTTTTCTAGGCCGAGTGTACTGTTTTTTTGTAATCAAAATATGGTCACCCTAAGCAAGT
The DNA here is from genome assembly GCA_030378365.1 of Hybognathus amarus. Lineage (NCBI taxonomy): Eukaryota > Metazoa > Chordata > Actinopteri > Cypriniformes > Leuciscidae > Hybognathus > Hybognathus amarus. Next base: position 731,932 of record JAQIUQ010003539.1, read on the forward strand.
ACCCCCATTTCGCTTGGCTGCGTTTCTGTAACAGCGCGTGCAGCGCCGCGTCAGAGGATGAACGACTTGAGTTGAATTTGCCGCACTGGCACCCAGTTTGCGCGTCTAAATTGCAAAGTTTTTATTTTTATTTATTTATTTTTTAAGGTTTTGTGTGTGTCATTTATTTAATGGAAAGCACATTCACTTCACCTTCATTATCTGATTGGTTTTAGGTCTATCTAATTGCCAGAGGCTGACGCCCCATTGGAAATGATTTGTCTGAAGTTTGCCAGACCATAACTCAGTAACACCTGAGTATACAACTGAGAATGGTCTGGTTTTAACCAGGCTAGTCCTATTAGGGTTCATATTTGTGCTCTAGTCTCTGGTCATAAATACATGCTTATTTTGTAGAATTTGTGTTTGGCTGCGACCTCTGGTGGTCAAATGTAGCGTGGCATGTCTTCCAGCTCAGTGCCCTTTTCAGCCAGGCGGATCCACTGCCAGTGCCTAGTACATCATCATGCTGAAACAAAGGCCACAACCATACATGGAACTGTATAACTGGAAAATATATAGGTTATAAATGTTTATTTGTTTAGCGTGTGCTTTCATCCAAAACGACTTAAAATTGTGTTCATTAGGAGGCACGAGAAGTTTCAATTTTTTCCACGAAAGAAGGATCTACAAGGGATATAGTTCTAGTTGTTTCAAAAGCAAGTGGGGAAATCGTTCAAGAGTGTTCTAGATCATTAAAAAAATATTCGTCCATTTGAGGTCCTACACAGTCATAGCCTATACCACACAGACTGTGCTGCATAAAATCATGGTCCAAACTTACATGGATATCTAGCCTACATATCTGAATCTGTATGTCAGTGAAATCCACCCCCCCTCCCTCTCTCTCTCTCTCTCTCTCTCTCTCTCTCTCTCACTCACACACACACACACAACGTTTCGCTTATGTCGCTTATAACAGAATCGCACGAAGTGAAACAGGCGCCATTCAGCACCGTGGACAGCTACACGACAGCTTTGCGTTGTATAGGCTATTGCGTTTATTTATAGGCCTACCTCTTTAAATTACATTAAAATATTTTTTTGTCATCATTTTACATCTACACTAACATAAGCAAAAGTAAAGGAAAGTTCACCAAAAATTCTGCCATAATTGACTCTCATTCCAAACATGGATATGGCGTTCTTTCTGCAAAACACAAAAGAAGATTCTGTGAAGAATGCTTCGACAGTTTTGGCCCATATGAAAGTCAGTGGGGTCCAAAACAACAATAGACTTGGTTAACCTGGCTATCCCCAAAATAATCCCCCAAAACTGAAAATTTTAATCAAAGTCGGGTTATTTCTGACTTTTCCGGACACATTCAAACTAATTATTGAAATGTATTTAACACATCTAATTGTTAAAACTAATTATTTTAATTATTGAAACACTTAAGCTATTAGGAATTGTCTACCTGGTCACTCTTGTAAAAGGGATTTTGATCTCAATGAGGTTTTGTTTTAAACCTGCATGGTTAAATAATTAATGTTATTGATTGATGTAGCCTATAAGATTGATGAATAAATCGTCATAATAGATTACCAAAAATTCATTAAGCACAAAAGGTTTTTCAGGATTTTTTAAAGTTCCTGAAGATTTCATAATTAGCCTATAAATAGGCCTATATTAATTTGAGGTTCTTATAGGTTCTCTAAGCGATGTGGGGCCAAAACATTTTTTGTCACATACAGCAAACGTCTCCTCACTATCGGCTAACTGCCTGTCCCCTAAACACACTGTAAAAAAACGCGGTCTCTGTAGACACCACAGGCTCCACAAACGGCAACAAAAACAATCATGTCTCACCCGGACCACGAAACCTAACAAACAGTGTTCCAGCCAATCACTGGCAAGAAGTATTTGAGGGTGGGTCTGGGGGGTTGGTGCGCGTGCGCGTGCACATGAAGGGGTTGTGTGAAGGAGAGAGAAGCATGGGAAGTTTGAAAAATGACCGACACACGACCAAAGAGACGACGTTCTGATGAACAAATTAAAAAGAAGACGGAATCGGATAAAGAACGTGCGAAGTTCCGAATTTACATCGGTAAAGCTTTTGAACGATGGCGAGAACTCCGGCGGCAGAAGGGCTTCCAGTCCGACATTCAGGTTGCTCTGTTTTTGCTGGACAGGTGGGTAACGTTAAATTATTATTTTTTTCTTCTAAATTGACGCTTATGTTCGCCAAACCCACACAATTCACGTTCACAATTATTTCGGGAAGCACGGAAGGGAGGGGGAGGAGATGAGATGCGGAGGGAGGGAGGGAGGGTCTGGCTAGCCTCCGATTTGTTTGAAAATAATCCGAATGTCAACACCCAGGATCGCTTAGAGAACCTTTAATGGGTGTGCAGCATGGGTCACCGTGATTTTGCCAAGTAAATCTTTTCAAAGTCTTTTGGTGTACGCCCGGCATAAGACATGCTCCTGGATCAACATATTTTGTTGATCCTGGATCAGCATGCCTGTCCCAAAATGCAGTCCTTACCCCAATCCCAACCCCTAAACTAACCCTACCCCTAACTTTCCCCTAAAATCAGAGGGTAATGAAAGGTTAATAATACTGTGATGTTTAAGCCTACTTCACCATGGTTTTCCAGGATCAACAAAGATGTTGAGGAACATGTGGTAGCCTACTTGGTGAAATCACGTTCACCGTGCAGCATGATGTGTGTTGTCATGTATTTTTTAGTCTGACAAATCAATAACGAGAGTGTGCTTCGTCTATCAATGCTGCTTTTCGACCGCGGACTCGTAACAACTTCTAACAAGAACCGGAAACTTTAAGTCTCCTTAAAGAAACAAATGTGAATTGAATTCAGTGAAGTAATCAATGATTATGACAGAATGTTGTCGTCTCTTGCAGTCAGAAAAATGAAGCCGCCAATAAAAGCTGTCAGAAGAAAACTAGCACGAAGGTTATTGAAAAGCGATAGTCAGACAGTAATTTTGCTCGATCTGAAGCTTTAGTCTCGGACCTTGACAGCTTCTCAATACACTAAAATAGATCTACTTGACTGTGAACCATAGACTGTGCTGTGAACACGTGACCGTTCCCAACATGATCGCTTGTAGCCTCTCATTGCTTTTTTTTACTACAGCGACAATCAATCTGGATCAATCCAGAGAAATAGGCACAATTGGCTTTATGCACAGCTGCACTACTTCCTGAACTTAAGCCAGCTCCTTTGTTTCATGTCTGCCATTATTGGACAAATTGATTAGCTCAGGTGTGCCTGACCTCAGTAGTCACGGCAACAATAATCAGACACACCTGAATTAATCAAGCTTGGCCAATAATGGCAGACAGGAAACAAAGGAGCTGGCTTAAGTTCAGGAAGTAGCCTAGTGCAGCTGTGCATAAAGACTAGAAATTAAAAGCTTCGTAACTTACCTTAAAACCGTCATAGACGAGATCTAGTGCTGGGGAATATCCACGAGGAGACAATTTCCGTACAGGACGACCACAAAATTACATCTGAACTTCATACAGGTAGGCTTTATACCATTTACACTGACATAGACAAGTGTTTATAATGCAATAGCTCATATCGGTCGCTAGGGAGAGACAAATACTAAATACCTGCTCTTCTCGATATATATATATATATATATATATATATATATATAAAAAAAGTTTAGGTCAACAGTTCATTCTCCAAAATCTCCAAGCTTTGCCGTTAGCCTACACACATCATTTATAGATAATGTGTGCACAACCTCCTATAATTGTTTGTAGGCCTTTGTCTAATACTGCTTTGTCTAAGATTGCTGTTCTTATGTGAAGGAATTTCTCGTCAGTCTCTCTTATTTTTAGAACTTTAAAGCTGTGTATAAATCTATTGATCTACTTATAATCGTCTGTCATGTATAATTTGCTGTTTTCACCCATTTGCTGTGATTTAGAATAACAGAAATGCAAACTCCAGCCTTCCTGATTCGAACTAGGTTAATGCTTAACATGACCACCAGAGGGCAGAAGAGACATTGTGGTAAAACCCTGCAGCCACAGTAATTATGGTTATTACAAGCTCCTGCTAAGACTAATGAGATAATGAGTCAAGACAACCGAGTCAATGTGTTAGCAAAACAAAGTGTGCATACATTTAAAATGTGTCCAACAGGCAAATAAGTGAAATAGGTGTTTTTGGATGCTCCTAAATTTCCTACTGTTTTATCAGGATATTAGATAGGCTATGTTTGTACAGGCTAGGCCTACCTGTTCATTGAAATATTGTATGTAAAGCTGATAATGCTTAATTTATGCACTAATAGACAATGCATATTATGTAGGCTAAGTAAGTCTACATAACTAGCTAAATAATGAATCACAGTGACATTGCTAGAGTAAAAAAAAAGATAGTTGTGAGTTGACTGAAAACACATAGGCCTAGTAAGAAGAGAAAGAAAGAGAAGAAGCCATTTTCTAATGCCTGCTGTCAGTTAGTCCAGTTCTCCTGCTGATATCAGAGCTTTACTGGAATTCTATAATCAATGTGGATCTAGATCACTGTGATCCGAGAGAGACAAAACTGCCACTGGAATGTCAGCCAGCAGAAGCACGCCAGAGAATCCTGGATTCGAACTACAAGATGAGGGTGTGTAGTATGTGTGTTGAAGGTTTTGGACTATATCACACTGATCTCATTGTAATAATTATACCCAAAAGGAGAATGCTATGAGTCCCAATGAAAAACAGGAAGCTATCATATTTCTGTTTTCATTTCCTGAGTTTTTTCTTTCTTTAATGGAGCTATCTCGAGTTTTATCCTGTTCTCTCACTCTCCCTCTCTGGGGAGTGAAAGTTTGGCTTAATGTTTCCAAGCCTGAACGAGATGCCAAAATTATTATTTCTTTCTTCTGACAAGCATTGTTTCAAAGATTCACCTTTTTATTGCAAATATGTAATGAAGAATCTGTAGATAGTGAATTAATAGTGTACATTTCTATCTATCTATCTATCTATCTATCTATCTATCTATCTATCTATCTATCTATCTATCTATCTATCTATCTATCTATCTATCTATCTATCTATCTATCTATCTATCTATCTATCTATCTATCTATCTATCTATCTATCTATCTATCTATCTATCTATCTATCTATCTATCTCTCTATCTCTCTATCTCTCTATCTCTCTATCTCTCTATCTCTCTATCTATCCATCGATCATCCATCCATCCATCCATCCATCCATCCATCCATCCATCCGTTCATCCACCCATTCGTCCATCTGTTTTTTTGTCTATTTTTTGTTTCAAACCTAAAACAGCTAAATTATTATTTTCTGTTTAATTTGAGAGACACATCTGTGCTACTAGATATGTAAGCATTATATTCTCTCTCTCTCTCTCTCTCTCTCTCTCGCCAAGATGAACAATTTCATGCCTAGATAGATAGATAGATAGATAATGTGTCGAAATACCACTATCAATTCACTATCTACAGATAGATTCTTCATTACATATTTGCAATAAAAAGGTGAATCTTTGAAACAATGCTTGTCAGAAGAAAGAAATAATAATTTTGGCATCTCGTTCAGGCTTGGAAACATTAAGCCAAGCTTTCTCTCTCTCTCTCTCTCTCTCTCTCTCTCTCTCTCTCTCTCTCTCTCTCTCTCTCTCTCTCTCTATCTATCTGTGTGTGTGTGTGCAAGTGAGAAATGGCTGCTTGAGTTTCAGTGACCTTCAGAAAAGTGGATTTTAAAACTGACGTATCACCCATATCCCTTTCCCACAAACACATGTTAGTCTTTGTCGGGGGTCTGGCTGGTTGAAGTGTTGTCAGGTCAATGCATCACTGGTAACAGAATCCCCCTCTTCTGGCTCTCCCGAGACTCACTTTAAAAGCTCCTTCAGTGTCGCCCCCTCCCCCAAAACCTTTTATGAGTCAGTTTCCTTGAGTTCTGGCTGAGTGACTTACCTGTGCAGGTGAAGCTCCCCAACAGACAGATAGTGTGTGAGTGTGAGATTGACTGTCACATTCAGGTTTGCCACCCGAGGCATTTCACAGCAGTTTGTCTGTGCCAGAGAACACTTTCGACTCTATCCAGTCCATATTCATTTTATTCGGAGATATGATTTAAACAGAACATCAGTGAACCAAAACTCATTAGTTATATCCAGAGCAGTGAATAGAGAAATACTTAGAAGATAGATACAAAAAATTACTTTTTTTACGTTTTATTCTGACCTTTAATTAAAAAAGTTTGAGACCAAACATTTGAGATGTGTGTAAAGATGCTTTTTAGCTTTCGCTTTCCCCTCAATGTGGTGAAGAAACTTCAATGTGAAGACTGAAACAACAAGATGTTTAATAATGACAAAGTGGTTGTGGGTTTGATTAACACTCTTAAAAGTAAAGTTGTTTTAATGGCATCAGAACCTTTAACATTCATGGAAATGTTCTATTGCACAAAAAATGCATTAAGGTTCTTTAGATTATTAAAATGTTCTTCACACTGCTGTTGTTTATAGCATCACACGTGTGAAACCCCCTTTTGGAACCTTTTTTGTTTTTAAGAGTGTTTTTAAACTGTTACTCTGATACTAAAATGTGGTCTATACCAGTTGGTTAAGAATAAACAGAATTGGCTATTCAAAAAATGAAATCCAATTTTTTAGTATTATGGATTTATCAGTTTGTTGGTTAGAAACTTCCAACAAGAGAAAAGCAGATGTAGGAATGTTTATATGTGCGAAATATTAGACTGTTGATTAAAACCACAGCTGATTTTTCGAGCCCGTTCGTATTTATAGCACTAATGTCATTTCTCGTGCCATTTATACGCCAAAAACAGTTTTTGCGTGTATGGTACGCGTTTTTCGCGTGCATATGATACGCACTTTTTGGCGTGTAATACGCACGAACTCCCCACCCTCCTCCCCCTGAACCTACCCCAGGGGGTTTTAGTGCGTATAGCATATACACGCAAAAACATTTTTTGGCGTATAAATACCACGAGAAATGACATTCGTGGTATAGATACGGATTTTCATGAGACTGTGTTGGAGCCTTCATTGGATTAGACATTGTTGGAAAAATTATATGAGTTCCTGAATTTAGGTCAGGCACAACATGATGTAGCCTACATGTGTTTGTTTTGAAAGAAATGGCAGGGAATAGCCTAATGAATATTAATTTAAAATCTCTTAAGATAGACAGACCAGCGCTATCTCACGACGAATTTGAGTGATTAAAATGTGGCTAATTCGTAAGAATTCGTGCGAGGCAGACAGACTTTATTGAACTCCAACGGTAAATTTCTGTTGTGCAACACCCTGTGGCTCGAGGTTGGAAGGGTGTCCCTTCGTTTTTGCAATCAAGCCCCTCTAAACCCGGAGAATGTTTCTAATTAGGGCCCGGAAACCCTCTGCGCTCTCTGTTCACAACCATTTACACTGACACGAGAGAGACTGTTGAGGTAAGCGAAACAGAAAGAGCTGATCGCACTGCAGAATATTCCAGAAACTTTAGTTTTCCTATGCAGAGCTGGAAATGTAGGCCTATTCATTTTTCATCTAGGCCTATGTTTACAAATGTTAGCAAATGTGCGACAAATTAGATTTTTTTAATCTTAGTTATTTTCCATTTGTTAAAAATTGTTTGGCAGTGTATGTTGGCTATAGCTAGTTTTTAATCAAAAAAGAAGAATAAGAAAAAGTTCACAATTGTTTTAAATTGTTTTGTAGTGGTTTGGGTGGACCCTTTTTACAGGGGTGGACGAGGCGTTTTGGGTGTAGGGTTTTTAGGGCGGAATTTACGGATAGTGTCAGTTCTCAGTGGCCCAGAAGTAGGCCTAACAAAAAACAATTTTAAGTTCTCAATTAAAAGAAAGCAATACTTTGTCCCCTTTTCTCATTTTTGTCATCAGTCGGTCATTGTAATGATGAACTTATTAATGTTTATCAAATGTAACGTTAAGGCATAAAATGACTCAATGTGTGTGCGTGTGTGTTTGACCAGGTTTTTTTTTTTCTTTGACTGAATAACGGTCAAAAAGTCAAACTCGGCCCCGCGCGCACCCTGGCGCCTTGGCGTCTCTCTGCCCCTCTGCTTAAGGGCCAATTTTTCTTGTTGACGTTTCAGGCGTTCTCATTTTCACGCGCCCATGCCCTCTTTCGGCTTGGACGTGTCACGTGGATTGACATATTTGTATTAATTTTGGGGTGTTGTTCTTATTTAGTGTCGTCTTCTAATATATATAAATATTTTATTAACACGCTCAAATACATATGCTCAAAAGTGTTGATGATGTGTCGAAGATTTTGACAATAGCCTATGTGATAAAAAACTGATGTTGGAGAGCCTGTTTTTAAAACTACAAGAATGTAGTAAATGTAGTCGATACACATATTTAATAAAATAAAATTAAGAACGAAACCAGTTTTCATAGTTAGTTGCAGATTCTTGAAAGCCGATGTCTTTCTCATTAAAATCCCTGTTCTTAGAATACTGTCCAATACAAAACAATTTCTATAAATTAACTTTAATTAAAACATCATAAATTATTAAACGTTTATGCATCCAACAATAGTGAGAATATTCTTTTAAATATTGGCCTCGCTGTTTTTACAAATTTAATGCACTTTTCCAGTAAACACAAAATTCCCCAAACTCAGAGAAACTCTTTTAAAACTCCCCCTTTTCTAATCATTTGCAACAGAATAGTTTATATCAGCAAATGTCCTCTGCGTCATAAGAATATGCGGTAATGCCGTAAATATTGGTTATGTTTATAAGTCTTGTCACTTAAAAATGTCAACGGGAAATCCTAAGATCCTAAATCCACAAGGCTGGACGTTAGAGATCCCAACAGTGAATCATGGATCTGATGCGGATGTCCTTGCATGCTGTGCACCGAATGCTGCGCACCGAGCCCGGGCATTGGGTATGCGGGAGCCACGGGAGTGTTGATGTTCCCCTGCAGGAGGAGCACGGGGTTGTGCTCGGGACTCTGCGGCGGAGAGTATTCATCCTCCGAGCTGGACATCAGCGACTTCACTCCGTCGAGCGGAGACCGCTGGCTCTGCTTACCGCCTACGCCGTTGTTCTCGCTGTTTTCTCTGTTGGATTACATTTTAACATATTTTATATAGGCCTAATTGACATGTCACAGGCCTAGAATATGGCTAAAAATAGTTTTATCTTACATCGGCTAAAGTCAAACTGATGCATTATGTTTTACAAAAAATGTTTAGCTACGCACTTATGTAGGCTAGGCCTACTTCGCTTATGTCAACATGTCTAAAAAGATAACTGTCATCTAAGATTTACGAAAGAAACGTTTCTAGAATTTGAGACGATTTTAGACTTAATGTAGGCCTATTACAAAACGCAAATCAATATTTACACTAAATCAAACTTTCAAAATCTCCTATTGAATCATACGAATATATAAGCCTAAATAAATTCTCAGTACAATAAGAAAAAGAAAAAAAAAACTCTTTTTTTTCACTTGTTTCGTTCGTTGGAGCAAAACTAGATTTTTTGAATCCTAACCAAAAATCAAAACAACATAAAAAAAAACATTGTTAACATAAAATAATTCTACACATTATAAAATTAGATTGTGTTTGGTTTAAATTATTAGGGTAACGTTTGAGTGACTTGCTACTTTATCTTTTTAGTTGGACTGTACATTTGTCAAATTGTGTTATTCTCACTGCGCGTGACTGCAATAATTAACATTTTTTTCGCTTTTAAAAAAAGCTGTTCATACACTTAAGCTTGCATAGGTACTCTCAAAAAAACCGTAGCCTATATTTTTATTGTTTATATATTTATGACTTTTTTTATAACTCACCTCTCTTTTGCCTCGGCTGCCCTGTCTCTTTGCCTCCTGTTTTTAAACCAGTTGCTGACTTGTGTTGTGGTCAGTCCCGTTGCGTCCGCCAGCTCCCGCTTCTCCCTTGGAGATGGATAGGGATTGTGCGTGTACCATTCACGCAGCACACCCCGAGACTTCTCCTTAAAGCAGTAACTGGTCTCTTCGCCGTCCCAAATCGTACGGGGCAAAGGGAATTTCCTGCGCACTCGGTATTTGCCCACAGCGCCCAGCGGGCGGCCGCGCAATTTTTCCGCCTCCACATAGTGAGCCTTCAGCCACAGCTGCTGCAGCTTCGGGTGGTTGTGCGCGGAGTACTGGTGGCTTTCCAATATCTTGTAGAGCTCACGGAAATTTCCCGGTGGAAGGCCACCACGGCCTTCGCTTTCAGCACAGATTCGTTCTTGTGGAGGTGGTCGCAGGCTGGCAGGGACCAAAGGAAACGTCCGAGCCTCTCCAGGTTCCCACCCTGCTGCAGCACCTCGCAGACGCACGCGACCTGCTCCTGCGTAAAGCCGAAAGAGGGCAAGATTGACATGGCGCCCCGATGGAATCCACCAAGTAGCCTAATACCCTCCTAATCCAAGGCTCTGTGGGTATTCCTCTCCAATGAGCCCCGGGACAAAAAGCCCCGTGCCACGTTTATCTGTTGATGCAGCTCCAATGTTAATAACCGTCTGTTATCCGGTTGTGTGGCACCACTGTCACTCCTCTGGGCTGCACACGTGAGATTCCGATGCGGTTTGTCCGTATGGATATATGACAGAGAAACCCAGCACAGCGTCATTCCGTGATTGGCTCGCCCCGGTCTGTTGTGGAACCGGCAGGCAGAGCAGAACTGCGTCTACAGATCCGTTCCGTTTCCTCCCCGGAGGGCGGACGTCAAGGCCTGAAACTGGAGACCTTAGAACACACACACACACACACACACACATGCACACGCACATACTTACTCACACTATACCATTGATAGGCTACTAATCAATTATTAAATGATCACAAGCACCTCCACTGCTTTGAATCCGCATTTTACATCGCCTTCTGTTTTCCTTGACATCATAGGCTTATATTATTTTAATTATAAGATTATATGTTTTGCACTTATACTTTATTTTCAGTTATTAGCTATTATAGATTAATTTTATAATTGATAATTCTATACAAAAAAATGTGTGCGCTTAATTGGTTGGCAATTTCATATAGCTTATCAGTTTTGTAGTGGGCTAGAAGGTTTGATGATGGGTGTCAAAGATGCGAGATAAGGGCGGGAGATACAGGCCTACATCTCTGAATTTCTCAGTCATCGTAAATTATAGGTAAAGATATTCTTATACATTACTCTTGCCTTCGTTTTACTATTTAATAAAGGCGACAATACCTATAATAAATATGGAAATAATTTCATACGTGAGATAGTAGCATTCTTTCATGCGTCAAAATACGAAATTAATTACCTGAGTGCTTATTTCTGCCAGTTTAACTTATTGAAGTCAATGGCCTTGAGAAAGAATGACCTCAGTCTTATTGTTTTAATTATTCGACTTTGTTTAGTGTTTCATGATAACTTAGTCATAAATTGCTTTGATTAATCCATTGTAAAGGCCTCTCTTAAAAATGTCGCATAAATCTTAAAAAAGGTTCCAATCAGACCTAATAAAAGTTAGGCCTATTCAGATTGATGCCATATAAAAACCTATAGGCTAATTTACAAAGTTAGCCTATTTATTCGGATTTATAAATAAAAAAAAAACCGTGTAGCCTATATGTGGTTTAAATGACCATACAGGAGAACGTCCAATGAAACACCTAAAAAAAGTGAGTTAATACAATGAAGGAGATTAATTTAACCATCAGAAACTTCAAATAATAAGTTATCTCAACTAAATAAATTATTTAAGTTGATTTGACAAAAGAAAAAATGTTGTGATAACAAATCTTGAAAATAGTTTTTTACAGTGTAGCTTCTTTTATCTCTTCTTTTAACTCAAGAACACTAACAATTTTTCCTGAATCTATAATCTATTAAAAAATCATTTTAACAGTGCATATTGTGTGTGTGTGTGTGTGTGTGTGTGTGTGTGTGTTTTAAATAATTCTATCTAGGCTAGTTGAAAATACACATAAGCCCCGTCGTTGAAGTATTTGGTCTGTGTGGTTTTGTAAGGTGGGTCTGAAACACTATACCGATCCATTAGCGAATAACTTGTGAGCTTGACGAGCTCTTAGTCTCCCGGTCACAGCTCTTTATCTCTCAAGATATCCGTAACATGACACCGGGAAATCCAGCTGGTCCGCCTGAGGCTGTTTATTATTATTTTTATATATATATTAACCTACTTCTTTTCTATACATTTTAGAACGTTGTGAGGATTTTGGACACTAAATATGCCCTAATGCTAATTAGTATCTGTGTAATCTTTAATTGGCCCCCATAACACCTGTGAAAACAATCATTCGTGTTCAGTCGAACCTGCATGGGCGTTATCCGCCCCTCTTTTCCCTCTTCTTAATGGTTTTTAATGCCTTTGAGTTTACTCAGCAAGCAGATGTTAACTGCATTTTAGAATAATCTACTTCTAATTCTATGAGAATCAGAATTGAAAATAAATTCTTAATCGGAGCTCCTGAGTCTTTGATTAAAACAAAACACATGGCTTGTTAGGCTATAGGCACACTTTAATTGAATCACGAATTAAACACCTAGATCAAGTAAATATTGTTTTTTTTAAATGCACAGGGCCTCATGTGAAGTGTGATCGATATAATTATCTGTGCATAAATATATTCTAAAATGTCTAATTTGTGCATAAATGCTGGCTAAAACGGTTCTCCTTGGCTCTGTCCTGAACTGTACGTGGGTCGATGGTTTCTCTGCTCAGGTTACGGTAGGCTATGTCCAGTACAATGCACCCCCTCCATCATCCTCTACCAGCCCCAGGACGGCGTCGTGCCCGCTCTCAGTTCATGATCATTTCAAGATGTTATGGACTAACAGAAGCGCGTGCGCTCATGCACAGCGCGGCCCCGACGTTGCCATGATGATATAGGGTGAGGGGGAGCGCGCGCACACACGCACAAAACATCCTAATAAGTGCAACATAAATGTCACCATATTTCATGTTTAGTAGTCCGTGCTCCACCACTGTGAAGGTGTAAACTGTTTTCTTTACACCGAGTGTGTGTTTATGAGTTTTCTGTGAGGTGTAAATGAAAGACTGAGCGGAGGAGAATCCACCGCTAATTAAACGTTGCTGCAGCCGTTTGAGGGTGGAAGAACAATCTAGTACTATTGCATAGGCTATTACCAGTTAAAGAAATATTGATCAGATAATGGAGTTTTTTATTTTAATTCGTTTTAAACAGCAGGATTTTTTTCAATAACACTTGCATTGTTGAATGCATTTTGAAACATTGTTTTGTGGCATTTGTTTTGTTTGCATGCCTGTAATTAGATGCAGGGGCCGCCTGTTATTATGCAACAAAGTCATACTATATAGGCCCATATTGACTTGATTTGACACAGAACGTCAACAACGTTCAGATATAGCATATTCCTTATTATCCTTTCACATAAGTTACTTTGAACTAAAATTAATTGAATGGTTTGTTTCTTTTTATTTTTTGATATATACGAAAATATTACCTAATAAAAAAAGTGTAGTTGCTCATTTACATTTGTTTAAAGTAGCCTAAAATTAGTTTCGACCCATTTGGATTTAATTATTGGTCAATCAAGCTGAAAAAATAAAATGAGATTGAAATTATTAGAATAGAATATAAATAGAATAGAATAAGTTAAATCCAGAAACGGCAGAGATTTCCTGAAAGTTTATAGTGAAAAATACACTCATTTGTCAAGGATAACACAATGTAGTTTTTTTTTTACTTGCTTCCATTGTGGTCCTTGATCTAAAGCATATCTTGTTGTTAAAGCATATCTTAGTGCATTGCAATGGAGAGAATGTAACTTTCTTTCTTTCTTTCTTTCTTTCTTTCTTTCTTTCTTTCTTTCTTTCTTTCTTTCTTTCTTTCTTTCTTTCTTTCTTTCTTTCTTTCTTTCTTTCTTTCTTTCTTTCTTTCTTTCTTTCTTTCTTTCTTTCTTTCTTTCTTTCTTTCTTTCTTTCTTTCTTTCTTTCTTTCTTTCTTTCTTTCTTTCTTTCTTTCTTTCTTTCTTTCTTTTTCTTTCTTTTCTTTCTTTCTTTCTTTCTTTCTTTCTTTCTTTCTTTCTTCTTTTAGTCATTTGAGGATTCTAAAAAGCAATCCGGTGATGATACTGAGAAAATAACATAGAAACATGAAATATATTTGTGTATTTACACAGAAAATAATTAGACATATTCATCAAACGTAATGGGAATTGATTTATGATGGCATATTTTATTTAAACAGGCTCAATACCAATACATTTCTAAAGGAAAAAACAACAACAATATGTTTCTTGCACAATAAATCCAAATACATCCATAATCTCCAAACTCAAAGTGTCATATTTCGTAACTACAGGAAGAGGGCGACAGCCAGTGACTTCTATCTGCTTTTGCCACAAATAAACAGTGTTAGGCTATATGAAATGCCTTCTGTTAAATATTTATGATCCATTTCATGTAGCCTACTTTATATATATATATATATATATATATATATATATATATATATATATATATATATATATATATATATATATATACATATAGTACTTTACATAATATCTTTTGCTTAGTTTGTCACTGTAAGTGATTGTTGGTTTTTACTAAGAAAAAACAAGTAACCTGGTTGCCTTAAAATGTAAAGTTCATTAAAATATATTTTTAGTTATAACACAAAGGCCAATTAATCAACAGAAACTCAAAATATTATGTTGTCTGAACCACATGAATTATCTGAGTTGTTTTGACCAAACAATACAGTGTGTGTGTGTCTTGTTTTTATGTTCTTCTTATTCACACTGCAGATGAGGTTTCAGGATCAGAATCTGGAACAACAAGGTAAAACTCATTGAATGAATTCAAGAATAATGTCCTGCACTCTCTCAAAGTGGTGTGTGTGGGCTGTCAGAAGAAGTAATGAAAAAAACAGTTGTGCTTTCTCACTCTGTGGTCCAATTTCACCAGGGGCAGAGATTAACCCCATCTCTCTCTGTGTGTGTGTGTGTGTGTGTGTGTGTGTGCATGTTTCACTGAAATCCTTATGCTTATCCTCTTCACTCTTAATAATATGAGCCATCCAATCACCTTTCTTTCTATCTAACTGTTGACATCATACTTTGTAGTTATCTTTAAGATAATTGCATCTTTTTGAATTGTAGCAGCCCGCAGCTTTTTGCAGAAGTTTAGCGATATCCGAAAAGTACTAGTGGCCTGATACTGCACAAAATGTGTGCTGTATGCATGAAAAATGTACCATTCCTTCCCTCTCTCTTTCTCTCTGGCATACCAAAGAAATTGTGCAAGGCTGCAGAGGTCAAATGTCAGTAAAGATGAATGACAGGATGACAGACTCATATCCCTAAAGGCAAAGAACGCAAGTTTGATGACACGATTTGATATTATTCAGGCTTATAAGCAGTTAGTTGTAGTTCAGGTTCAACTTGTATGAGTTTAATGGCGTTTATGCACATTACCCAGACCTGCTATTCACATTCTCTTGTCAGCAAGTATATCTGGCACTCTGCATTTACATTTACACATTCACACTTATTGGTCTGGTTCATATAAATTCTCTCTCTACACACACACGCAGGTATGAGGCACAGCTGAGGAGCAGCGTGTGCCCTTTCACCTCTCATTAGTGGGGGCGTGGGGGGAGGTTCAGGTTACAAATCCAGCTCTGTTTGCTATTCAGGGTTAAGTCCCCCTCTTCTGAAACCCCCAAAGGTGAGAGGTCATAGTTTTTAATAAGGCTAAGTTTGAGAGGTTCATATTTGTTTATTACTGCTTCTCATTGATGGTCATCGCGAGGTAGTTTGAGTAGTTTTGATCACTAATGACTAGTTTCTTTGCATGATGTTAATGCCAAAATATGAAACCGTTGAGCTCCCAACTCACAAAAAAACTCTTCTCTCCGACTGCGTTCATTGTTGGAGCGGGTGTTATCTGATACCTGGCCATCTCTCATGGCAACAGGGTCACCTAGGCTGTTGGGGAACAGGTGACAATGCTCCTATTTCTTCTCCTCATACGATCTGTTCCCATTATGTCGCTCGCCCTTTTGTTCTGTCTTGTTTTCCTCTCCTCTGCGTGAGAGTCTGAAAGAGTCCCGAGATGATGGTATATTCAGATTTGTTTGGCAGGGAAAAGCTTTGGTATCGAAAATTGTTCGGCTGGCTAGCTTGAGTTTATGTGGTTTTAAAAGCGTAACAATGCATTTGAGCTCCGCGCAATGTCCGTAAGTGCCATCTGTAACAGTCATTTACAAATCAGAGACAATTTCTCTGTCTGTTTCTCTCCCTCCGTCTGGACCCCCTAACAGGAGGCGACAAGGCCTCCAGAAATCCCCTCCTGTTTATTTGAATTTAGGAGTCTGAGGCAAGAGCAGCTTGCTAACAAGCTCCAGACCACCAGGCATGTGCAAACGATCACCGCTGATTTTCCAGCTCCTGGCCTGGCCTTTCTGTATCAGGTCTCTGCTTCACCTCCCCTCCCTGGCTACTTAAATCTTTTTTATTTGCATGTTTCCTGTCGGTCTGAATATTTTAACATCCACTGTAGACATAACATGTGAACACAAACAAATCTACGTCGAGAGTTTACAAGATCTCTCATTCTTGAATGAAATCACTCGGGTGAGGCTGTTATTCCAGTATAAATATTTAATGGATCACTTTTTTTATTATTATTATTTAGAAAAATACATTATAACTCTAACATTTTTTGTTCATGCTAAAATAATATTCACAATGCCGTTTTGCTTTTTGCTCATATAGCCGCACATTAGCTCATTTCACATCTATCTTTTTAATTTCTGTGGAAGACATCATTCGCCATCTCTGATTTCTAAAAGTCATTTCTCTGTCCCAGAACGGCTGCATAGCTTTAGTCATGGAGTTAAATACTGCAGATGTCAAACCAGCACCAAATAAATAAATGGCAACCTGAAAACCAACCAAACGTTGACCTTCAGAAAGCAGGAAGGCACAAAGAACAAACTCTAAAGCAAAAACTAGATGCACTCGTCCACACAAACATTCTAACAAACACACAACTCACATACACAATCATATTCACATTTTTTCACATTTACAACTGTGACATCTATTCAGACGTTTTTTGGTTGATTAATGAAAATCTTGATTTTTCATATTTCAAATTGCTATTGCTTTTTAGGTGACATTCAGTTTGAAGTCAAATTCACATGATCTGCTTCCAATGATGGTTCATTGAATTAATGAAATGTTTAAGTTACCCGTATCGCAGGCTCAAAACAGTTTGCATCTCAAACGAATCAAGTATTTGTGTACTGATAACACCCAACATCTGTGGCAAGCTGTCAATTACCAACCATTCTGACTCATCCCTTAATTTGTATAAGCAAACATTGTGGATTTTCTATTGATATCTACATTGCATGTCATTTGCATATTGTAATTGGAAGATGCAGTCAACATAATGACCATGACAATGCCATGAAGATTTTTACAGATTTTATGTGTTTAATCTGCATGGGAATAAAGTGTGTCTGTGCGTGTGTGTTTCCGTAGTGAGGTGACCTTTAAGGTTCAACTCAGATGACACACGACCAGACGTCCACCTGTCTGCAAAGCTCAACTCTTCTTGGCAGAAACTAGCAGGTGACTCTCATAAAACACACATATGTCCACACTTCCCACTGTGGGAGGAAAGGGGATAGAGGGAGCGACAGACAGAAAATAAGAGCTGTCTGCTACCTGTAGCTCAAAAAAACATGTAAACTCTTAAAACCGTATGAAATAATTGCTAGAAGGGATACAATTTATTATTTTTATGTACCAGGGGTTTTCAAAAGTTTTGATACCATGGATCACTCCAAACATTAATTCCCTTGGAAAAGGGGCCACATAATATACAAATCAGCTATATGTATAAAGACCAAATTTCTACAATAATGTTTTAATATTAAATATTTTTGTACATATTTTCTGATAAAATATTTATTTTCTATTGTGTTATTATGTTTCCATTATGTTCTACCCACCATTTTGTTTTTGTTAGATGAGAGAAACATTAGTTTACTACATTAGTTAAGATTAACTAATAATTAACTGCACTTATACAGCATTTATTGATCTTTAACTCAACATTTACTAATACTTCTAAAAAATCTTGTTAACATAGTTAATGCACTGTGAACTAACATGAACAAACAATGAACTTGTATTTTTATTAAAGGAGTAGTTCACTTTTTTAAAAAAAAACTTTTGCTGATAATTTACTCACCCCCATGTCATCCAAAATGTCCATGTCATTCTTTCTTCAGTTGAAAAGAAATTAAGGTTTTTGATGAAAACATTCCAGGACTTTTCTCCATATAATGCACTTCATTGGGAACCAAATGGTTCAAGGTCCAAAAGACATTTTCAGTGCAAACTGTTCAAAGGGCTTTAAACGATTTCAGACGATGAATAAGGGTCTTATCAAGCGAAACGATCGCTCAGTTTTAAAAGCTCAAATGGTCGCCTTGCTCTGTTCTGTGATGAGCGTTCGTGACTCTCCTGTTCGAACTCGTTCATCAAAATGAACAAATCTTTTTCAGAGTGAATCCGTTCATTTCGTTCGTTGAATGAACCAAATGACTCGAAAAAAGATTTGTTCATTTTGATAAATTAATTCAAACAGGAATGTCACGAACGTGCATCACAGAGCAAGCGACCATTTGAGCTTATAAAACCTTTTTTTAATGGAGCGATCGTTTCATTTGATAAGACCCTTATTCAGTCGTCTGATCGTTTAAAGCCCTTTGAACAGTTTGCAGTTTGTACTGAAACTGTCTTTTGGACCTTGAACCATTTGGTTCCCATTAAAGTCCATTATATGGGAAAAATCCTGGAATGTTTTCAACAAAAACCTTAATTTCTTTTCGACTGAAGAAAATAAAAACGATAGACATCTTGGATGACATGAGGGTGAGTAAATTATCAGCAAAAGTTTTTTTTTAAAACTACTCCTTTAACTAAAGTTAACAAAGACCAACAAATACAGTAACAAATGGATTGCTCATTGTTAGTTAATGTTAGTTAATACATTAACTACTGTACCTTAATATAAAGTGTTATCATTTTATTTTTGCTTTATTTAACTATTAATTTTCCATGGACCCCTATCACTCTCTTGTTTGAAAACCCCTGTAATCCACAACTATTGATTTAGTATAGCTGAAACAGTAACTGTGTGTGGAAAGAGCGACAAAAGAGGAAAACAGCAAAAAACAAACACTTTCAAAAACTGTATTCTTTAGATATGACTTTGCATAGGTTCTCCAAACCAAACTGGCGTCAAACCATGTGACAGATGTACCAAAATAATTTAATACTTACATTAAAAAAACAACAAAACATTTAGAGCCTGAAAACATAAAAAACTCAATCAACAATCCAAAATAATGTTGTGATTTCAGTAAAAAGTATTTTACCTCCTTCTCCTCTTAAGTTCAAAGATCAGTCATTTCTTCCTCTATATGGACTGTTTTTAGTTTTGTCAGTTGTTTTTCCTCTTGTTCCTCCACTCCTCTAATCTCTCCCTTCCCTCTCTCTGAAACCGCACATAGGAAGTCTCCATTTAGGCTCGAGGTCATCTGGGCATCATGACCTCTGAACTGGCCGGTAAGGTCCGTTTGGGTGAGTAATGGTGAGCTTACTGTGAGAGTGGAGTAGTCTTGCTGGCTTGTTGTCATGCTGGTGTTAAGTGAGCTGGGGGAGTAACCCAGTTGGTAAAGGTATCCACCAGGAGTCTCTAAAGGTTCCTTCTTTACAGCAGACAGTGTGTGTGCGCTGGCCAGGCCGTAGAGTGCCGCGCTGGGCTCGAGAGAGGTCATCTGAAGCCTGTCCTGCTCCTCCACCCCGAGGTGACACAGAGAGGAATGAGCAGGAGATCTGCCATCAACAACGCCTGACAGATGACAGAGGTGCAGAGAAAAGATAAAGCTCTTCAACCATTTTTCAGTGGTATACAAATTAGAGCCCGACCGATAAAGGATTTTGAAGGCAGATACCGATACAAATATTTGTTGGTTTTAAAATCCGATATTCCGATATATCGGCCGATATATATTTTAAAAATTATTATTTCAGAAACGCGCAACAAAACATTAACAGATTTCTCTAACATTAGTTATTTGTAGTTATTTATGAGTTTTAACTAAAATAATATGATAATGCATTTTAAAAAGAAACTTGTTTCTTTTATTGTCACAACAGTACAGACTGATGATAGTGGCATTAGCTAGCTTTGTGGTTCGCTAGTCTATGATGAGCCATAATTTAGCAATGGATTACGTTATACTACAAATTCATTTTCAATATAACAGGCCAAGGAGAGATGATACGACTCATTGCTATAACTGTCACGCACTATTAAAGAAATACTTCAGTCACATTGTTAAAAGTTAAAAGTACAGTCAGTCAACTACACTGTAACAACATAACATAACTATTACTAGCTAATTCCACTTCACTCTCGGCTTATTTAACAGCAGCAAAACTGGACATGATAGTCACAAATTTCTCATGCTTATTTGAGTTAAGAGAACTGATGCGGATGTTCTTTTATTTGTTATTTAAGCAATGTATGTCTCGTGACCAACTCAACGAGTGTTGTTACAGGGACGGTGTAAAGTGCCCTCTGGAGGACAAACTATACAACTCCAACACTCATGACATGGTTCAAGCGTGTTTCAGTCCGTTTTTTTTTTAAATATTAATTTATCTGCCATTATAACTGCCGATACTGATAGTTTGGAAAATGCCTTATGTTCGGCCAATAATATCGGCCTGCCAAAATATCGGTCTGGCTCTAGTACAAGTATTAAGGATATATTATTCAGTTCCATGATAAAGAAAAGGAAAAATCATGTTGACCTTGCCTTGCCATAAAAGGTCAGATTATGTAACTTGGATACGTTAAAATAAATATTTCAAATAAATGCTGTTTTTTTTGGAAGGATCCTAAAAACGTATTAAGCAGCACAACCGTTTTCTACATTGATAATAATAAGAAATGTTTCTTGAGAAGCAAATCAGCATATTAGATTTCTGAAGGATCCTGGAAATTCAGCAATGGAATAAATAACATAAAATATATATATATATATATATATATATATATATATATACCGGCCCCGAAAATATTTCTATTTTCTGATAAACAGTAAATATGATATAAAGATTATACCACTTAGGTTTCCTTTTCAATAATTGCATTCTTTTACTGAAGATTTTCCTTCTAATATCAGGATAATTGTATCAGCCTGACATTTTTGACATTATGCCCTCAAAAAATTATCAAAGTGAATTAAATGTTTAATAATTAAATATTATTTAATACAGAAAATAAAACTCATCATAAGAGCAGTGTATTATGGCGCTTTTCCATTACCAGTACCAGCTTGACACGAATCGCGGATTGTTTTCATGTGACATTTTAGTATCGCCTAAGCTCGCTCAGAACCTCGTCAGGTACAAATAAAAGTACCCAAAAGCAGGAACAGGTACAACTTTTACACAGTGGAAAACCAAACCAAGGCGAGCCGAGTCGAGCTGGTACTGTGTAGTGGAAAAGTGCATTAACGTCATTGTAGATTTGCAGGAAACAACAAAATAAACATCACGTCTTTGACCTTCTTAACAAACACAAACTCATCCTGCTCAAAGGCATGATGTTGCCTAATCTTTGATGATGCTTGGTGAGGCTCACTCACCTTGTGTAACTGATGAGGGTGAAGAAGATGATGGGAGCTGCAAGGGAGGAAGTACCATCTTGTTGCTAAGCAGCGAGGTCCCGTTGCCTTCAGAAACCAAGTTATAACCTTCAAGCTGCAAGCCATCGGACGAGGTGACAGTGAACGCCGAGTTGATGGACGTGGTCTGGTCCTGAACTGACACATCCTGCCTAACATCCTCTGCTTTCACCTCTACGTCCGTCCCATTCACACTACAGTGAAACGAGGGGTACGCTGCAGATCAGGGTCTGCTGTTTCCCTTTTATGCTGTCCTGCACCATCCATCTCCACATCTACCACTGACCTGCAGGCCAGGGACTGGAGTCCCAAGTTCATGCCACTGAAGAGTACATGTCCTGTGGTGGAGAGAAATGAAGGGGTGCCGTTGTGAAAACAGAGGTGGGTGTGTTGACCGAGACTCCGTTAAAGATGACGGATGACGGAGTTCCTGCTGTCTCCAACCTGCTGGACGATAACCCCGGCCTCCAGAGCTCCAGAGCAGAGAGGCACAACTGTATTACCCACCGCCCCATCAGAACAGGTTCGACATCGGACACGGGGACAAAGACTCCTGACCTTTACTGCTCTCATCCTCCGTACTGTGATTTCCATCTGACTCACTGAGAAGAGTGAAAGACAGAAATATGAAGGACATCTGTAAACCTTTGAGTCTTAATCGCTACACTTTTATTGTATTATTTTTTTTACTAATTTGATCCGAGTGAGGTCGTACAAATTAGTACAAATTAGCCACTTTTTAATCACTCGTACGAATTTGTACGAATTGGTCGTGAGATAGGGTAGTCTGGGCCGTGTGGAATCCAAGTGTACCAGATGTGGGCCTAATCTTGGAAGACAGACACAAACACATCACAGAAAAAAAAAAAAAAACGTGCTCACTGTGACAATGATATATTTTAAGACAAGAGAGAAACAGAGAAAATAGAGAAAATTTCTAATTCTATATTTGAAAAGTTCAGATGCAAAAGCCTCTAAGTGCCATTTGAAATTTTATATTTAAGTTTAGTAATTTCACTTAAATAGCAATGAAGATTACCTATTAATTGAAATTACTGAACTTAAATAATACAAGCTTGATAAAAATTGTCATTTTAGAAGAAAATTTCAAATGGCATTTAGAGGCTTTTGCATCTGAACTCTTCATTGCTAAACTGTGTGAAAGAGAAGCTGAAAGATGATTTTATATATAATATTTTATACAAAACACGCACACAAATAAAGTACTTTGAAAACGAAAGGGGGAATGTTATGAACCAACTTTTCACTCTTTGAACTGTAGACATGAGCACGGATTGACGCAGCTGCAGGAAGATGGAGACGGGAGCGCGCATAGACAAAAGGGGAGGTGAGTGTCCACTTCACACCGTCCGCGGACCCCCTAGATCACAGACATGTCAGGAGTAATCCTGTCTATACTACAGACTCTTTTACGCACGCATGCACGCACACCATTTGGCGACACAACCCCGCAATCACAGCATGACTTCACAAATGGTCAGCTTTATGTTCACAGTGTCCTTCGCTAAAGTGGGGAGGGTCCACCAAAACGAGAGGTTAAATTTAGCTGATATTTTAAAGTCCGATACAGCGCGATTCCTCCACTGCGCGCTGAGGACGATGTTTCACAGTGACTTCAGCTGTTCAAACATAAATTCGTATTGAGAAGAAGGGCGCGTTTATTGAATGACTGCAGCAGCTGAGTGACTCCGACAGGACTTCCACAACGCTCATGTGTTCCTCTTCACAGCCAGACAAAAGATTTTGCCAATTATTATTTTTAGTGATAACGTTGGTTGTGTTGGTCAGTCTCACAAGCGTCTTTGCTTGTTGCGTCGCGTTTAAAAATCAATTTAAACTCGCCTCGAGACCACTGCGTTCTGGTCCATTCCTTGCTTTCCGTTTAAAAACATATTTCAGTAATGCTAAATTATGAAACCCCTAAGGTTTACATAGGCTATACAATATAGTGGACTTTCAAACATATTCTTTATATTTAAATACAATTTTAAACATCAGTGATCTAACACAAACATTATAAAAGATAATAATGTTTGCCAATAATGTAAATAATAAATTCCCGGCTGAGACTCTAAATGGGGTCTCTGAATCTGTAAAGGTTGAAAAGGCCTGACGTGGCCTATTAATATCACATTTGCCACACCCCCACATGTGGCATTAGAGAAAATCCACAAGATAAATGAATGAATGAGGCATTTAAGATGTCCTCTATAAAACAAATACGTGCATTTTCTATATTATAAGCATTATTAATTATATAGGCCTATTATTAGCATAATTATTAGCATATTATTTCTGATATTAGCAAAAACACATGCCCAAACATGAATTGTGATTATTCAGAGGAACTATTTAGTGTTTTTCTTTTGTTGAAATGTTGGCCAAGGAGTCCAGCTGTAAATAAAATTGCCTCATTCACGTGATAATATACGATTGCTTACAAATGCTTTAAGCAGCGTGTGACACCAGCTTTCTGTGAATGGAAAAACCAAGTATGTATGTGTGTAAGGTCACCTCCACCAGGTGCGCTGGAGCTTTGTTCACAAAGAGTTTTTAAACATTAAAGTGAATCCTGTATATCCAGTGCATGTGTGTGAGTGTGTTATAATTGAGTGCTGAAGAGAAGGTTTTCCTATCCCCTCTGGCTAAAAAGAAAAGTAAATAGTTCAGAGTGATTTATGTGGTGGGGCAAACCTTACGCGTCAATGGATCCAGAGTAGCTACTCACTCAAAAATAAACACACGCAGTCACACATGACTCACGCAATACATTTTACGCACACTTTTGGATAATGTCCTTTAGAAACTGCCCTTTCAATTTCAAAATGTCGATGTTTTCTTCTGATTTAACATCATTGAGAATAAATAAAATATTTAAATCAAAATCGCACTGAATTCAAAAGCACTGGTAGGTTAACAACTCAAAAGCTGTGACAATCCACAAGCAAGAAACTTTTTTTTAAACCATGAAATGCCAAAAGGAGGATCTTGATTTAATTATATGTCAATAGTCTTGCCAATTTAACTCAATACAGTTCTTGTTAAATTCCTTGAGAGTTCATTCATTCATTGAACAAAATGTGTCTTGCTCACCTTTTGGACTGCGCCTCTGACGGGTTTCTGTCTCTCTGTCTCCTATTTTTGAACCAGTTGCTAACCTGCGTCAGGGACAGTCCGGTGATCTTGGCCAGATTCCTCTTCTCGGCCGGGGACGGGTACCGGTTCTGCTTATAGAGTTCCTTCAGCGCGTTCCTGGAGCGCTCTTTGAAGCAGTACACCGTCTCCTCTCCATCCCAGATGGTCCGGGGCAGGGGAAACTTTCGTCGCAGGCGATATTTATCCACTGCGCCCAGCGGTCTACCGCGGGCCTTCTCCGCCTCCGTGTACCGGGCTTTGTACCATAAGTCCTGAAGGGAAGAGTGGCTCGAGGGGCTGAAGCTGTGGCTCTCCAAGATGCTGTAAAGCTCCTGGTAGCGCGCCTGGTGGAAGGCCACCAGCGCCTGAGCGCGGAGGATACTCTCGTTACCGCGCAATAAGTCGCTCTGCGGGAGTGACCACAGGAACCGGGCGAGTCGATCCACGTTGCCCCCCTGCTGAAGCGCTTCGCAAACACACGCAACTTGCTCCGGTGAAAAAGCCAAAGAGCTCGCGGTAGTTGCGGGTGAAGTGTGCGCAGACAAAGAGTCCATCAGTGGGCATCTTGCGCTCCAGCGGAGAGGTCTGCTGCTGCTGCCCGACGAGCATCCCGGCGGC